>QNGE01000532.1:68509-255282 GCA_008508345.1 Paragonimus westermani | reverse complement strand
GTGCGGTACGCAAAGGAACCATCGGTGCCATAGGTCGCGGTGACGTGACTATATGGCGTTGCTATGTGTGCGGCCGCGAATGCGCTGGCCGTTTGGGGCTGGTAGGTCACCAACGTACTCATAGTACCCCGTCGGCGAAGAGGCGGTGAGTACGCTAGGCTCAGGTAGGTCATATCAGTATATTTATTCCACTTCTGTTAATGACTGCATCGGCCAACATCCTGGTCAACGACAATTAATCCGCTCTTCTTTTCAGAAACTTGAGTGTCTGTGGTCTTCTATCCATTCTTTTCTTCGGCTTTGTTGGTGCATTGTATGATGAGCGGCCTGCCTGGTCTTTCACAGTTCAATGAGAATTTCTCTTTTCATCCCTATCTTCTTTGAGGTGCACTAAACTGCACTCCTCTACTGCAATGCTTCTTGTATTCCACTTCACATATCTTTCTTCCTAGCTTAGATCTCGCCGGCGCAGTCTCTCTCTGTTTAGTTTCCGAGAGATATGAGTTTCCTTTTCTTATTAGCAAATCAATTGGCTAACCAGCATTGGCCGGCTGGACAGAAAGGCCCCTTAGCACACCTCCTGGTCCTATCTCTTCGGGTTTACACTGGATATGTTGTGTACTGGCGGAACTGCAATTGGTGCAGCGCAAGCCAACTGCAGTGATGGATAAGCGCAGGCATCCTGTGGCTTCGGTCACTGTGACAGGCTAATCCGAATCGGAGGCCGCCAGACGTATATATACGTATATGTGCATATATATATGTATGTATATACATGAAAGCTGTGATAAACGTATACACATGCATGTCTATCTATATATATACCTATATACGTACATATGTATATATATGTATATATGTCTAATTATATACCTACACGTATATGTACATATGTATACATATATGTTTATATGTGTACATATATATATCCATGTATGGATATGTATGCTATTATAAACGTTCGTAAATATACATATACATATATGTGTGCATATTGGAATACATAAATATATGTACATATTTATGCATATCTTTATATATATTTACGCAACGGTATATATATATATATATATTGTATCTGTTCATATATACATAGGTACATTTGTACATATAATACATATACATATGTATATGTGTGCGGACGTTCATAATATGTAATAATAATAAATTTCTCAACGCATATGTGAGAAGCACGCATGTATATACATATACCAACACACCTATATGCACATGTCTATACAAAAACATATATATACCTATAAATACATATATATAAATCCATATACATGCATACATATATGTTTACCAGGGCTTATATATCTATATGTACATATACCCACGTGTACATATATACACGCATATATGTTGTAAAACAGGCAGTTCCGTTGAGTAGTACACTACTCACAAGTAGTGTATTACTCACAGGCGACATTCAGGAACAAAAGAACAAGCACCGAACACGGCGGACAAGAAGAGACTATCGGAACAGTGTGTACATGGTGTGTGAGAACTTTCACGAAGGCAAATGACAACGTACTGTCACCCAATGCACGTGAGTGCATGTCTGTCGTGCAAATGAGTGTACGCGTTCGTGGTTTAAATTTTTGACACGAACCAACTCGTTGGCCAAGCGTCTTTTGCGGGCACAAGAACTGGTGCCGTGACGAACGCAAAGATGGAGATTCCCTGGCCACAGCCATTCGAAGATGGAGACGTACGGATGTTCCTGGAGGACTTGGTGGACGTGCTTAAAGTGGTCGGAGTCAAGATCAACCTTAAGAAGCTGGCTGCTCTGTGGACGCTGATGAAGGCAGGACGAAGGCGGTGCTGGACGAAACGCGAAGAGGCCCTGCGAAGATGGAGTAGGCCGCTGTGTAGGGGGCGCTGGTGGCGGCGTTCGACAGCCCGGCCGACCGCCAAGATGCCATGCAGCGGTTCAAGGCGGCTAGGCTTAGACAAGGAGCGGACTCCTCCGTGTTTGCCGCCACTCTGCAAGGTTTGTTGGACAGGGCTCTGCCAGGAGTGGATCAAGAATCACGACGACAGTTGTTAACGGAACAGTTTATTGAAGGTCTCCCGATGGCGGTTCGCGACCAAGTCCGTATTGTCCATGTCGCTCGGCCGGTGGACTTTGACGAGCCTGCGAAGGTGACGCGGAAGTTGGCAGTAATGTCCGTGGCCTCAGTGGATGCAAACAGTAATATGGACAAGAAGACACTAGAAGAAATGCAGAAGGCAATGGAGTAACCTGCAGCGGATGTAGCTGCCTTAAGAACAGCATCATGGAAGAACGAATAACCAGGAGGCTGCTTAAAATGTGAAAAAAAATACATTGGAAGAAGGATTGCCCGATCCGGCGATCTCTGAGGTCAACTAACAATGGGAGCAATTGAGAAGGGGGCCGTACATACAGGGGTTGAAGTTGATGGAGAGGTAGAACAGTGTTCAGTCGATACAGGGGTAGCTGTTTTGTTGGTTGCTCGTGCAGAAAGTCAAAACCTAAAACCGACATCCCTGATTATCAGGATGGTTGGAGGTCATAGTCTGCTGGTTGACGGTGTGGAAGAATGTGGGGTACGTATCGGCGGCCATATCGTAAAGCACCGTTTCATTGTGTCCCCAGAAACCAGGCAAACGATACTCGGAGCCGATTTCCTCGCTGCAACAGATGCCGTGATTGCCTTGAAGCTCAAGAAGTTGTCAACCAAGTATGGCTCCCTGACGCTCATAGGACAGCGAAAGGATAGCGTCAACCAAGTACGCAGGGTTAAAACCCCCAGTTGCACAGCCCCCCTGCTCCAGTCCACGGTCGAGAAATACGCGGAAGTATTTACGACTGACGATGATCCGTACGGATTTTGCAACTGGATTGCCCATGGAATACCAACAACGTACTGTCACCCAATGTATGTGAGTGCATATCTGTCGTGCAAATGACTGCACGCGTTTGTCGTTTAAATTTTTGATATGACCTGTACGGAAGATTGCGCAATAAACCAACTTGCCGGCCAAGCGTCTTTTGCGCACACAACATATATGTTATATAGGAATATTTAAATATACGTATATATACATCTACACATTTTTGGCACAAAATACCTATATGTAAATATATATATATATGTAGGTCAGCACATGCTTTCACATGTTCACAGATATTTCCCCGTACACTTTAGGTATTTCTTATATGTATGGAGTACATATGTATATCGCATACATTACACACAAGCCTGCTACAGACTTACTGCTAAGGCAATCAATGAGAAAATTCGGCTTCAAGGTCACTGCTATTATCAAGTGTAACGCGCAACCGAAACCAGCGAGCGCGCACGAATTGAATTTGAGTTGCATGACGGGGCGTGCTGCTGTGTTGCCGGTGCCATCTTAGCTTACGTTTGTGTTAGTCGTGTGCATGGCTTACTGAGCCTTCGGCTCACGCTTGTTTGTATTGCTCCTATTTTCAGAACTTCTGTTTGAACCCCTACTTCAGAAGAACGCATTCCCCTGGTGCGTCCCCGTTGACCGGAGGCTGGTCCACGAAGTCACGGCTGGCTTGTTTGTTACATGAGCCGTTCAGATTATGTTTCTCCGGGTATGAAAGGAAACCGGCTCCCGATATTCGCCCAGAGTGACCTTGAACCATTTGAAACCTCAACCCTGCATAACCTCGTAACGTTCGATTTGATGTAACATCCCATATTTGACTGAATCTGTGAAGCGGGAGAACCATATATTTTCTTTTTCGCCTGTCAAGGTTTCATAAACTACAGTCACCTTCTTCTTTATCACTACCTTTTTGGTAGCAGGTTTCACGTTTGTGCTAGTGTTTAATTATTCGTTTTGTATAGTTTGTAATCATCTGCAGTGATTGCGCATAACCCGGGTGCTCCTCACATATGCGTTGAGAAATACACATTATTCCTATTATTGGATAAAGTAACTGGCTCGACTGATTCTCAAAGCTAGTTCCGAAACAGCAGTAATGGAAACTTAAATGTGGACAATCCGTTTATTTAGCTTTCAAGCACAAATGTGCATGTTAGCACCGGTGATGTAGTAAATAACAGTAAGGAGAAGGGTGCCTACTGGCAGTCCTCATATTCGTCACGGTTCAAATTAAATTGGTGGATGTCCTACGTGCACTGCTTACTCTTCACTTTTTCACAGAGTTGCAACCGCAATGCTTCGTTCTCAGTAGCATTTTCAACCTAGGGACTGGAACGTGGAGTAANGTCACGTCACCGCGACCTATGGCACCGATGGTTCCTTTGCGTACCGCACGCTTCCGCTCGCGACCACGCAACAATTGCTCGTTGAACTTTCGAAAACCCGCCCGAACCGTATTCTTCCAGGCCAACCGATTCAATGCCAAATCTTCCCAACATCTGAAATCAATGTTACAACGTGAAAGGCTCACCTGCACAACTTCCTGTTACCTCCGCTTCTGGCCACCGGGATTTCGCTTACCTGACTTCACTTGTCCGTACAGTAACTGCTTCGGGATACGGTCATCGCCCATCCGACAGACGTGACCGAGCCAGTGCAGCTGATTCAGCAACAACATGACTTCCATCCCGTCCATGCCCGCTCACCGCAAAACCTCAGTGTTGGGAATCATGTCCGACCACCGAATACTTAAGGTGCGCCTCAGACACTAAACATGGAAGCGGCTCAAATAGCTCACGTTCCGCTGATACAATGTACACGTTTCACTGCCGTACAGCTGTATGGACAGCACCATTGTGCGGTAGCCACACAGTTTCGTGGCCACCTTCAGGATGTGATTCTTCCAGACACGCCTTTCAAGACTTCCAGAAGCAGCGCCAGCCTTCGCCACACACGCTCTCAACTCGCGGTTCACGGACAAATCTGTCGACAAGTTGCTATCCCAGTAGCAAAAATCCCCGCAGCCATTCACAGTATCCCCAGAGATGCGAATTTCGGGTGGAGGTACACAAGGAGTACCTACACCAGGAGAAGGCTGAAAGAACGAAAGCGTCTTACCTGTGTTGATTTCCAATCCAAACTTCGATGCTGCCGAAGCGGACGCTGTAGCTAGACGTTGCAGCTCTTCTTCACTGTGCGCCAGCAAGGCGCTGTTATAGGCGAACAGAAGCATGCGCATCATTGACGTACGTAGCCGGGTTGGGGCGCAGAAACGTCGGATATTCAACAGCCGCCCGTCCGTCCAATGGTCAACCTCAACACCATCCTCTTCAGAGTTCTGAAAAGTAAATGTTGCCATCGCAGTCAAATATAAGATAAATAGGGCTGGGACTGGAACACAACCATGCCTTACGCCAGTGACGATGTCGAAATCATCAGAGGTCGATCTACACGATTGCGCCTTCGCCTTCAAGCCCGCATGCAACAATCTAACCATACTGATGCGCTTACCTTGACATCCATACCTACCAAGCACCGTCCACAGCGCTTCGCGACTCACGAAACCGAACGCCTTGGTGGAATCCACGAACAGGGCATACAGGGGCTGGTTCCGTTTCCGGCACTTCTCCTGAAGCTGTCGAGCAGCAAACACCAAGTCGATAGTACTCCGACTAGCCCGGAATCCACACTGCTCCTCGAGAACATTCTCCTCCAAAACGTTTGCATTCAGTCGGTTCAGAGGATTCTGGCAAGTACCTTGCCTGCACAGCTTAAAAGGCTAACACCTCGGTAGCTGTCGGTGCACTGCTTGCCTTTGAATGAGGGTACCATAAGGGCACCCTTAAGTCTTGTGGTATTTCCTCGTGCTCCCAAATGGAGTGAACCAGCTGGAGCAAAGCGCGTTCCAACGCCGGACCGCCATTCTTCGGGATCTCACCTGGCAGCCCATCCTCTTCCGCAGCCTTTCCGTTGCGCAGTTGACAAATCGCCCTCTGCAACTTCAGCAAGTCTGGGGCGAAAGCAAGCGAAGATTTAACGTCCTGTTGCGGCAGACGGTTAACAGTCGCCAAATCGATTGTAGTAGGGCGGTTTAGCAGGCTGTCGAAGTGTTTGCCCCATATTCCCATGATGTCTTCCGGCTGGCTGCAAGAATAGCTGGCGTACACGTCTACCAGCGCTTTAGTAGACTTTGTGGACGGACCGAAGATCGGTTTAAGCGAATCGTAAAACTCCTTGTGTTACCGACGATCTGCAAAGCCCTGCATGCGCTCGCCCTGTTTTCTCCACCAGTTGTCCTCAATTCCTCGAACACGCTCAGCCAGTTGACGGCGGATATTCTGGAGCCTAGCCTTCTTCGCTCCATTGGCCGGGTCCATTGTGGATGTGGCGAACGTGGCATTCTTCTCTCGTACCAAGTTGGAGATAGCCACGTTGTCATCGAACCAGTCCGGGCGTTTCTTGCGCCCCACACCGATCATCCCGATGGCTGCTGCCATAATCTGTTTTTTCAGATGTTGCCTCTGGGGTAGTGGGTACAGGAGCATTGTGCAAGCAAGCGACGATCACACGTTGGAAGGCAGTCTTCGTCTCGGAGTTCTCCAGCCTTCTGATATCCAGCTTCTGCCGTTGTCCAAAAGATCTACGGTAAACGGACTTACGTACATGAATGAACAATTTAGTCCTGACCAGCCTATGATCTGTGTTACATTCAGTGCCTCGCATTACTCGCGTGACGCGCACTTCAAGAATGTCGCGTTGCCGCACAATCACGTAGTCAAACAGATGGTGGTGACCGCTTCGTGGATGAGTCTACGTCGTGATGTCGCTCGCAGCTAGCTGGAATCGGGTGTTCGTGATAGCCAGCTCGTGAGTAGCGCACACGTGCAGCAGACGATCACCGTTCGCGTTGACTGAACCAATGTCGTATGTCAAGCTACCGAGTCGCGACTAACTCTAGCGTTCAAGTCACCAATACCAAGCAGTCGGTCATTCACTGGCGCAGATCGGATTGTGGCGGACAGGTGATCATAGAACTGACCCTTTGTATCATCAGTGTGACACATAGTTGGACCATAAACACTAACAAATGTAACACACTTACCTTGACCGAGTCGCAGGCTCATCGACAGCATTCGAGGGCTGATGCCGTGTGGCTCGCCTATCATCAAAGCATTGACGCGGTCAGTGACTGCAAAACAGACACCATGCTCTCGAACATTGTCTGCCGGGTAACCTATCCAGTAGAAAAAGTGCCCAGCGCCTGCTTCTCGCAACTCACTAGATGGTTGTAATATTGATACAGCCACTCCGGTCAGAGATCGAGTAATACGGTACCCAAACTTCTTCAGTTTCTTTGAACAAGTATGCTTCCAGGTAGAAAAAACTAAAAGAACAATAGGCTGCATCAAAAAGGCGTTCAGCCTACCAGCTGCGAAGCTGACGCTCTACAAAATGTGTGCTTGGCCTCAACTCGAGTATTGCACCTTCATTTACTGCCACCTACGCAAGTCCGACAGGCATGTGTTGGGAAGCCCTCAACGATCGTTTACCAAAACCTTACCAGGATATTCCTCTTCGCTCATCTATAGACAACGTTGTGAAAATCTTGGCATTGTTCCACTTTGGCTGCGTAGACTTGACGCTGCTGTATAAACTCATACATTCGGATGCGATTACTAAAGCGATAACCGTCCACTTACGACACAGCCCTCCATATTGTCTAAGAAATAAGGATTCCACCTTGCCAACCCCGATATCCCGGAAGAATATACGTGCAAACTTCTTCCTTGTTAAGTATTCTTACATTTGGAATAAACTTCCAAGTGAAGTCTGAGCCAGTAACAACATTCAGCGCTTTAAAAAGGGTTTGGACAGCTATCTTACGTTAACAAACACGATGTCCATCTCCAAACTCTCTGTACCACCTGATGACCTTTTCGAGTGTGGTCCGATAAACATTTAGCCGTCAGATGCGTAATACTTAGCTAATCACTCCGCTGTCTAACGCCCCTCGAGAACAGCCCGCTTGAAACGGTTTGTTTTATGGTTTACTCACGAGATCATTTAGCACTTGGTCTACTGCGCGCTCACCAAACTCTTTGACACCCAACATTATTTTAATGACATGTGTTCACTCATTTATGTGCAATGCCCAAATTGCTATGAAATGTGAACTCGGCGTTTAATAATAAGTCCAACAGAACGATGTCATGTGAGCTTTAGTTGTCGCGCACATTTCATGCGGTCCTCCAAACCGTCGACTCAATTCTCCGCTTACCCGAACAAATCTCGAGTGCATAGCAAAAGACCACAACAAACGGTAGATAGGGTTATATATTCCAATAATCACATCAAAAATAATAATATTGAACGAGTTCTTCGTCAAAAATTCCCCATACATATTGTCTGTCATAGTAAATGTTATAACCCCACTTTTTCTCATCTAACGTGTGGAATTACATTCTCCCTCCCGATTCCCATATTATCCACTGAGCGAGGAAATTTTTCCTACGACGGATGGACGCACGGAACTTTGTCTAAGCTGAACCGTTCACGAGATTTTCAACTTTGTGACGTTTTCGAGCAACCGACGAAATCCTGCGTTGGAATCTGCCCATTCGTTCGCTTGATTTAGGGATTTCCCGCCATGCCTCGCCAAAGCCGGTCTATCTTGACAAATTCCGGACGCCAATTTCATTCCATAACAGCAAAGATTTCCAAAGGTGCGTTTGGACATTCTCCCTGAGTGACCTTGAAAAATATTTGAAAAAACCGCTCATCCCACAACCTTGTCAACAGTGAATTAGTGTAACATCCCATTTTTGCAACTAAATCTGTGAAGTGAGCAAACTATCTCTTTCTCTGTTGCGTGCGTCGAAGTTCCATAAACTACAGTCATTTTCTCTCTGACCACGTACTTCTTGCGACAAACTTCACGTTTGTGCTACTGTTTAATTATTCGCTTTTGTATGGTCTGTAAATATCTACAGTAATCGCGCACAACCAAGCGTGCTTCTCACATGTGCGTTGAGAAATATATATTATTATTACCTTGGTCTGCAAGCCTTGTCTCACTCAAGGCTGCCACGTCGATTCTACATCGGTGCAGTTCCATCGCAATCAGGGCGGTCGTCGTTCCGGTCGTTCTGTGGCGCTGCATCGATCCAGCAGCATGCGCACGTTCCACGTCCTAATCGTAAGCCTCTTGCGTCTACGTGCCTGTCTACAGTTGGTCTTCTGGGCACTGAAACCTAGTTGAGCATTATCTGCTCGGGAGCTCGTGGTTGGGGGGAAGTATGAAGATGAGCGTTTGGAAGTAGCATATTTTCGCCTATCCACCCTGCACGACGGCCGATACAGTATGGTATTCTGCTTATCTTGTATCATCATTGTATATATGGGCTTTGGATACTGCCTGGACGCCCAGACCTGTGCAGGAGAGCGATTAGGGTCCTCAACCAAGGCCTTTGGATAAAAGCCTGAACCGCAAGGCAGCAGCTGCCTCACACACACGCAGACGCGACAGCATCAAACACCACTGTAAACACGATCCTAGCAACCAGACACACAGTCAGTACAGGCAAAAACAGGCAGCTTCTCAACGAAGCCACCACGAAGCCACGACACACAGTCTCCACGCACAACAAACGCACGCATGCATCTGCTTTTTGTCTGGCTGCTCTCCTTCGGCCAATCTGTCAAGGTTAAACTCGCAAGGACCGAAGTACTAGCCAGCACAGCCCTCCGGATCAGAACAGCACGCAAGCCTGACCACCACGCCAATGTAGCAGAAAAGGTATATATAGACGAACATATGTGCACACATAGGTTGTCACTGCAATGGGACTCAACGGCCCTAATCGCCCATCCACGGTAAACCGTATGTCCAATTGGTCAAGGACCTGAGAGAATGCCACTGAAATAAGACTCGATGGCCCTCATCGTCTGCTCTTAGTAAACAATCGTGCGCACGTTAACAATAAGTGAGCAGGACTCAGAATGAAAATCAAGTTGCATGAGGCCCTGAAGAGGGCCGTGAGATAATTCCACCTTGTCCTGAGAAGGATAGTGGGGCCGTTCCTCTGGTTCACGTTGGCTGATCAACTGTCTCACAGTCCAGGCAGGTGAAGTCGACGTCAGATTGATGATAGTCAGCACACAAACGGAGGTACTAACAGGAGCACTGAGCCCAGTTGACGTTGTCCTCGTCTAATCCCAGGGGATCCTGATTCAGGTGACATAATTGGCAAACGTAGTTGTTCACCGGCTCCGTGGCCATCTTTCTTACAATACGCTCCCTCATCTTCGTTTGGAATTACTTTAAGCCACCCGTAATGACTCTTCTAACACGCGCTATCTCTGAAGGATCCCCTACAACTTCTATCTGCGGCAAACTGTCGTTAGTCACTCGACTCCCAAGTGCGGACCTCCTGCGTTCTGTGTCCAAGCCTGTTAAGTGACGACAACGCCGGGATACATCATTCATTAAGTGAAAGCGGCAAAATACCGTGGCACACCTAAGGTAAACCTCGCGAATTGTTCTCCACTGTGCAGGCGAACGATCGACAACGAAGGTTTGCTCTGCTTACATGCAGGGTAACATTTTCAGCATACGTTGTAGAACTATCCGGTAACTGACCGTCGTTTCATGGGGCATCAGTACGTAAAAAACGGCACACCTACGGAAGTTACATCTACCAACATAGCGTGCTACAGTATGAAGCCGCCGTAATTCAGCTGGTGAGTTGCGTCCGCCAAAATGACGTCGATAACTTCAGGACACAGTTGGAATTAACCATTCGGAACGAAGAATGCGAACCGTAAACACTTCGCCCCTAACAGCAAGCAATAATATCCTTCTGCTTTCAGTAGATCGCGTAATTTATCTAGCTTATTCTGAGAATCAGCCTCACCCTGCTTCTTACGTAGTTTACGTAAGTCGTTTGAATGCATCTTAATCCCGAACTTACTTCCAACGTACAACTTCATTTCACGAGTACTTCTGAAGTTCTGCATCACCTCAATCACGTGCTACTCAACTGCCGTTGACAGACTCTATTTCTAGGATATATGGCAGGCCGTCCAACTTGGATGTCGTGCGAATGTTCAAGTTTGACCTTCTCAATGCGATGTGCCCCACTACGATAGTAAACTACCCAAGAGGTCTTGCAGTCATAATCGGCGAATCCAAAAGGTACTATAGCGAAACTTGTACTAATATATTACCGTTTGGCTGCTACCGTCCGACGTGTACAGTGTACACACTTATACCCGACACTTCCGTACGTACAGCCTGGCGGCAAATATGTTCCCCTATATTTCTTGGCACTTGCTGCCGTTTGCGAACTATTGATAAAGAAACTGCCAAAAGTTTCTCGTTAAAATCTGTTCAGATCCTCCTTGTACTCCCGAAAGCTCTGGTACTTCTTGAATATTCTCCAGAAAACGTCCTCGTTTTTCACTGCCATGCTGATTCACTGTACGAAAGTGATTTACTTGTGGTGGACAATTTAAACACTAACTAGGTGCGATAGTGTTAAGATCCGTGAAATGCACAATTTCCATACTTTTGATTTGGGATTTCCACTTGTACCATTTTACTGGAACTTGCCGTAACACTCGTTTTGTACCAGTTTTCCCATTATTTTTGTGTGAAAGGAAGCCGACTCTCGCGAACGTCCCGTTGTGTTTTCGGAGTGCCTCGACATTACGGGATGTAACTGGCGTCCGGGAAACGGTAAAATTGTTCGGCTTTTTCAAGGTAGGACGGAACATTTCAAAATCCGGCAAACGATTGAGCAGACTCCAGCGCAGGATTCCGTCGACTGCTGGAAACTGTCAAAAAGATGAAATTCTCGCGAACTTTTCAGCCGAGACGAAGTTCTGTGCATTCATCCGTCGCAGAAAATTCCCCGCACGATGGATATTTATGGGATCAAGAAAAGGCGCGCAATTTCAGACGTTAAGTGAGAAAATATGGGGTGATTACATCTGCTATAATGAACAGTGTATATGCGAAATTTTTTGACAAAGAACTCATGCGATATATTCATTTTTGCTATTTTTATTGAAGTAGATAGCTTTGTCAATTGTTTTTCGTGACATTTTGCTAGGCACTCGGGAGTTATCCAGGCAAACGGCCCTAGTGACACTACTGTTCCCTGAGTGTTCTCTGGGCGTTCCCCGAGTGATCCATGTATGTTCCAAATAGACATCTTGGAAACGCTCGGGGAAGGGCACGAGGAAATTGTGCGCGCGGCCTCACTGAACGATCTTATCGAATGCCGCACAATTTCTATTTTTCTACGGAGCTCAGCTGCGTCAAACTTAAGTCCAATCTTGCACAATAACGACGACGCAATGGTCCATTTCACGAGAAACGATGTGAAAGGCGCACAGGCATTCGTGTCTTATATTAAGCATAATATTTACAGCAATTTGTATGACTTTGACAGTTACATAAGTTGAATCATAGTTTGAAGATGTCGGTAACGGTATCGTTGGCTCACTTTGTTGCCCGCAACCTCGCCTTCTGAGTCCACCGCTGATTGATTCCCTCGACGTCCGCGTGCGATACGCCGGGAGAAGCCTTCTTCATGATGGATTCTACATTTAACAAGTGATGACTGTGATTGAACATACCAAAGATGGCTGCAGCCAGGGGTGAGGAGGCAATGGAGACACGATTGTTCACCCCTCTTCAGTTTATTGTTTTCGCTACTCCATCCATCAGTAATGTTCTCTTAACCTTCCAGGTGCACTCACCCGTGGATGTACCACCGAAGCTGCCGAGGAAGGTCGCCTGGGTACTGTGAATCAGAAAAATGGAACATACCAGCCGGGTATATACGTCTGCTCCATCCAGCTTCATATTTAGCAGTTGCATGTCCGCCATGGACTGCATTCGTCAGGTGAACATGCATTCTTTCCATTATGCGTCGAAAGATGTGCAAAGTCAGCATATTTGGAGATCATATGAGCCCGCGTGAGGTTCTCATGTACGACTCAAATGGAAACGCCGAATAAGAGTCTAGCGGTCCGTGCATTCTGATGTCTCCACATAGGTGGCTGACACGGTGGGAGTTGAACAAAACCTCTAATTCGCCGTAGAAATCAGCGAACTAAACCAGTTTTTCGGAACATAAACTCCACATAATCTACATAGTGGAGACACCACTTGGGGCAACAAAGTAGGTATATGGAAACGGAGACGTTTATCAAGTTTTCGTAAATTTTTCATCCATAATTCCTTTCAACGCCACGGGACCTATACACAACAGGAATTACCGAAATTATGCAGCTTTCCAACGATCACAGTCCACCGTCGATCAACATTTCCTAGGGAACTCACAAATCAAGGCCCCTCTCAATCTCATTAACCTGCTGTCCAACTGACTCATCTGCAGCCATCCCAGACCGATTTTCCTTTTCGATGGGCTTGCTCTCCATAGGTTAATCAAGCGTTACAGCATTCCCAGACACAACATGTGCATGTACTCTAGCAGGGAAAGGCCATCATGTCCACATGTAAACTTTCCAAATGGAACTGACCCACGTGATGTTCTTCTTGGCTCCGGATCCTAAAGTCGTTGTCTGTTCGTAAGCGGTAACTGTTAGGTGGGAACACCATCTTTCGGTTGACGTACACTCCCAGTGCAGTAAACTTTTCTCAACAGTGATAACCAGGGTGGTATTTTACCTGACGAACAAAGGCTTTGGCAGGCGCATCACCAACTACATCATCCAAAATGACCTGCACATGACGATTATATGTTGGCAGCAACAAATCATCCCCTGATATAATCGAAAAATCTTCGCTCACGCTCTGCAAGTATTTTGAAACGTTCAAGGGTTTAGAAGGAACACAGAATAATCCCGCGAAGTACAGTGGTGTTGAAGGGGGTGACAACCTTCCAAGGATGAACCACAATTGTTAACGTGAACTGTTGAAAAGGGTTACATCATCGATATGCAGCTGATGTCGGAGAACATTCACATCTTCTGTCCATCTGTTATGCTTTCATTCAAACCTAAGTGGACGTATTATCCACCCTTGATGAATGTACATGCACACTCCCTTGGTGTTCCCAACAGAGTACGTGCATTTAACGGCAACTGAGGCAACACGTCCTTTAAGTGACCGAGCATAATGTCGACGGCTTTCGAAGACAGGCGAGCCCCCACAGCAATCGTGCGAACAGCTTTTTAGGTGTCCTCTTACTCTTGTCCGTACAGACGAGGTCGTCTAAAACCATGACGGCAATAGTGTTGAAAGACGTTGTCCCATACCTGTATCCTACGCCAGTGATATATTTCTTGTCATCACTGGCCGACGTGGAAGACTGAAAAACATAATCAACGGACCGTGCTTCCGTTAAGGTATCTCCCCTGACAATTTCCACGACCAAAGAACTGGTTTAAAGTGGACGTTCGTCTAAATTTTTTGGTTAACACCACAACGATCGTTTGGACTGACGGTCTCGCAGAACTGGAGGAATCAGTTGCACCTCCTATGCAACAATAGCCGCTGGTGTCGTACAGTTGATTTTAAAACGCCCCTGACGCGCTAGTTTAGTCAAACGGTAAACTTTTGCATGCGAACACCCCCTGGGCCTTTTTAACTGCTTAGTGCTCATTTTTCACGTAACGAAGTAAACGAGATGGCTGAAATTAGTCGGTCGGTGCCTCCATCATTATTAAGAAGTGGTTCGATAGAACAAAATTCACGTAGGTGGTGTGTACTATTTTTATTGGCCTCTATGCCTACAAACCGATACAGACATTATACCTAACAAATTTCGGTGAGTGTTTCAAACTGAACACTCAAAGAGCACTCAGGGACCAGCTGAGTGTTCCAGTGTGTTACTAGGAGGGATATTGAGTCGACGATTTGGAAGACCCCATGAAATGTGCGTGTTCTGAGTAGAACTCATGTGAAGTCACTTTGCAGGATTTATTATTAAATGCCAATTTCACATTTCCTAGCAATGTGGGAGATGCCTATACATGAGCTGTTTTCTGATAGAGCACGGTTCGGACGAGAGTGGAAACCTTTCTCCCCTGGGATGCAAACGGAGCCCCTTTTAACCCAAATCGACACATTTCGGTAGGTGGAAAGTAGAGGGCTATCTGAATCTTGGTACTAACTGCGCAGCTGGACGTGAGATCCCAGAACTTCTCTTGATCACCGGCGATAAACACTGCACCTAACTGTGCAATGAACATAATTAAAACAGTCACGAATAAAACCCGTTGAGCATTTGAACCGCGAAATTTCAGCAACCCTCAAATAACCCCCGCTTGTTTCCTCTAAACAGCCCTGTTTTTGCTCGGAATCCAAATAAATCAGTGCAAAGCAAACCAAAATAGCGTTTCCATTACGAAAGTATCTTCCTGGTCACTGATTCGTCCACCGCCCACACTACAGCGTGATGAATTCAAAATGCACTAGCTATTGATTCAACAACAATATTCTGAAAGCAAAAAGGGACACAAGAGTGTTCAGCGGAGAATATTCACCACGACCGCGTACGTACATTTTCTTTCCAAGGGATAATGGTGTAATTGAACAAAAATACTTGACAATCGGAATCGGTTTGGCCGCCTGACGACAGCATGAGCAATACTTAAAACATTACTCAGTAGGTAGTTGGTAATATTGAACAATAACTAGATGGAAGGCCGAGACTAAATATTGGAGTTGTATTTCTGAAAATTCACTGCATTAACACAAAGAGTTTGTTGACAGTGGACAAAAGCGAATGTACCGAAACGAACATAATTGCGTAGAAATCTCACACATTGAAAGGTGGTATTTGTGAACAAAAAAGTGGATTAACAAATCATCAGGTGCGTGGTTATTAAAAAAGTCAACTGAAATAATAACATGTGTATAGAAGTAATTACTCGTGAAACTTGGGGTGACATGGACTTGAATGAAGTGGTTGTCACTGAGATGACATGGTTGGGATTTTTGTTTCCGTTTTTGATCTTTCTGTCCATAATTCAAAATCTTCTGACAGTTAACTTGATAATTTTGTGTTAGTGGTCATTCGGTACTGAGGAATCAATAGGGGATACTAGCATCTATCAATGTTTATCTTGTGACTTTTTTTGTTCAGATTTGAAATGGATATCAGGTGCCGAATGCGTCGGAGAAAAAAGGAGAAATTTGATTGGTATGTAGCGTAAAAAACCCAGGCATAATATCTTTTAACACAGAGAAACAGCTTGAGAACACCTAGAATCTCACCTCAGCAAACAGAAATATGTTAAATACATAATAAAAATTTACTTTGAAAGCGAACCTAAAAAGCTGACTGAAGCTTTATTAATGTGACACAACCACATATAAGCCTGTTTCCATAAAACCGCCGATGGAGAGCGCAACCCTGGGTCATTTGAGCCATAGTTTCGTGAGCCGTTTGAAAATCCAGACGGCATTGAGAACGGAATGGTTCAGTTGGTGCACGCAATGAAGCGGAAACGTATTGGGGCACAGATAAAGGGAGACCACAGTTGCGCTGACGGAAAATGAGATCCAGCAATAGATTTGTTCCGAATGATGTTACTTCTTATCTCAAGCATGGATAATATGATTTTAAACACCGCTCCTAACTCTACCACCACCTGTAATTGCTTAAATCATTCTGTAGCGGATGTGCTGCATAAAATGGGATGAACTCACCAGTGTGCTCAACAACACAAGGTACTCAAGCAAGCAGGACTATAAAGGCATGTACAGCCGGAACGCTGAACTATCCGTGGCCGGAAAATTCACCAGTCGAAAGACAGTGACTGTGTTTTTAGTGGCATCGCCTGGGGATCTGAAAATCGATAGGTTCCATGACGAAAATAGTCAATAGGTTGGGAATATTTGTTTTGAGCTACCGGTAACTACCTTGTATCTAGTTCGGCGTTGAGGTCAGCAATATCGACGGTTGCTGCCGTGGCAGTATTCGTGGGTTTTTCAATTTAGTGGCTTGTGTCGTATCGTTAATTGCTGGTAATGTAATACACATAAATTTGATGACGTGTTGATATACATTTTACTGGTTCATTTAAGTGAAAGTCAATTTTTCGTCTCATTTCATTTTCCTTTCTCACTACAAGTAACGGACTGTTCACAGGGATTCAGTTAGCTAGCTAAGAAAAGAGAATTTTCGAACTCCAATGAATTCGTAAGTTGTTTGAATAAATGCATAAAAACTGCTGTGTGGAGCACGTGCTTGTTTCAGACGCAAAAACAAGCAGTGGACGCCTGAATTATGACGTAAGACTGAGTATTACTGATTCTGCGTGATAGATGATGAGTCGATGCACTAAATGCGGGCGAAGTGAGGAGAAAGCCGTGTGTAACAACGTGTTAGTATGTTGAATTCATCTACTTCCAACTGTCCAGCTCCGGTGCTCTCAGTCGCAATTTTACGGTCTTGGAAGGAAAACCAGCATGATTGTTAACTCTTTTGACTTCGGGACACAACCACGATCTATGTCTTTTTGTATGATGCTTACTCAGTACATCGTTGGCTCATTATATGCGAAATAAATGGCCCTAGTTATCCACACGAGTGTAATGCCCTGACTTCTGGGTTGGAGCAGTATGCTACCGATAGTTACGGTAAGTACGTAACGATTATAAATATTTGTGACGTCCGTCACGGATTGGACCAATCCACAATAAGCAAGTACGTTTGTCGATATTGTTGTTGCGGACAATCTGTCTCAACAACTGGGCAGTGTAAGATATAACGGGGTACTGCGTGTTCTGGAAGACGGTAACAACAAATACACGTATATATGTTCCGTAAAACACATTAACCGAATCACCTCAAATGAGTCTCGTAGCATCCCATAATTCGTACCGCAGATTGAAATTATTTTATTTTGTTATCAAGGGTGAATTGGATCATGGACGGACCGTGACTTTTGGCTACGTATATCAGTTTGAGGTGCAGTTTACTCAAGACTATGACCACTTCGAGGTAGCTAACGTTGGTGTTCATATGAAGAACGTTGTAAATTTGTTGATCCACGAACTGAGAAAATTCGTTCCCATTTTTTCCACTTACCTGACACATGTTCCCATTACCTCACCCACCCCATTTTGTTTTGTTGAACCAATGTCATTAAATGTCCCCGGCGTGAGTGGCCATTCTTTTCCTGGTCTGCTGGCGTATCGGTTCACCGTTGACCTGTTGATTTTGCAGGACGAGATTATCGTCGCGAACGACTGTTTGCCTTTTGTAACTATTGATGCATTTCGTTATTAGTACCGTAGCAATTGTTGGATCCAATCTTGTTCTCATTTTGGGGATCCTTCTTTGGGCTACGCGTAACTCACCGATCACACATGGCTCGTTACAAACATTCTGGCCGGATTACCAGCATTAGCCAGTTGTGAAGTATTCGAACAACTTATTGGACGTACACCGTACTGGGCTTTAAATGACCAGAAGATTGTAAAGTATACACACGTTTTGTAGTATCATTTAGAAGCTTCCACTATGCATGGAGATGCATAGACTCCGCTCGCAGTTGGCTTGACTGTGGTAGAAGTACGCAAGGAGTTGGATACTAGCGGGTGTGCAACAAAACCCATGGTCGGCCCGAATTTGGCCACGGTGGGTTTGGAGTAGGCTACAGTTGATTCCGAGTGGGCCAGAAAGGCGGCCAAGTTGGTCACTTAAAATGTGCTCTGGAAATATCTTTCTAAGAGTCCTCGTTATTTGCTTGAATTACCGAAGCAATCCGGACTTTATGTAAACGATGACTGACTAATCGTTTGTATTACTCTGTAAGTTTCACAAACTCCACTTGCTGCTGATTCTTCTTAGCTAACGGTCGTATTAAACAAACACGGGGTAGTTTAACATGACCATTAGCGTTGTGGAGCCTTCAGTTCGAATACATATAAATGATCTTAGTTTGACCTGCAAAGGAAGTAACACCAGATCCTGAAACAACCATCCATGATTGCCGTAAAATATCTGTCCACGTCACCACTGAACACATCGGAGCCAACGGTAAATCGGTAGGTGATGTGGAAAAGGAAAAGTTTTGTATATTTCGGTAAAGAACACAATTATAAAATTCATGCAGTGCAAGCGAGGAGCAATCTTTCCGGATGCGTTGAGGTGCACCATAACTCCGACCCTCCTGAGGAACAAATGATTGCATCCTTTAAAACGGCTTGTGGAGGGCGAATCAAATGATAAAACTCGAATAAATGCACAAAACGTAAGCACTGAAGAATGTGTGAAATGGAAAAAAGAGCATTTGGAGTGTTAACATGGATAAACAAGACTTATAGCAGACACGGCAACACTTTGTTCAAAATAAACTTTCCGTGAATAACGAACTATAGATATATACGTGGCATCAAACGTCAGACCATGATTCTGATGAATATCAGACAACTCTGCACTAAAAATTGTCGAAATACCGGGCTATAACGTGAAACAACAAAACATAACAGATAAGTTTCCACTACGTCAAAAACCGACTTCCGTGAAAAGTGCAGTATAAAAGTTGAATGGTATGTTTTCTGTAGAACTCACATGAACCAAGCAGAGCGTACACATCTTCAACGAATAGGATTGAACGCATATCCTCCAGCACTTGGCCACCATTTTCCTCCTTAATTTGGATTAGCCACACAAATTATAGTCTACCAAATTCTGTCAATGAAGTAGCCGCATTCTTTGGCGTGGCAGGGTTTGTACCAGGGAACACACCCAAACAGCTCCTGTCAAGTCTCCTACCTTTCCGGCGCGTTCGACCGTACTCAGTGGTATGCTAGTATAACCTTTGCGCAAAATTAAAGGTGCACCAAATGTGTGTCAACCCGAAGGCTTCAGAGGGAGTGAAAGCCAACAAATTGAATATCAAACTGGTGCCCCGTGCAACTGGAACACTGGAGGTGAAAATTGTCCGGTACACCTTTACTGAAATAATGGAAGTGGTTTATAGCACGCCTACACTAACTAAAAGTATCATTAATACTTCACAAAATGGTAACACGGGACACAAACAACATAATGGCACGTTTTTACTGATTGCTCATCGTGCTTGTAGGCCACCTTCGGGCAGCGTTCTTCCGGAGTCAGTCTTCCAAAATTGTCCCGCAAAATGAAACGGTGCGGACGAGCATGAGCCAAAGGCCCTTTGGGACATGCACAAGACTGACATCGAAAAAACTAATATGATGTTAACACCGTGACATCACGCTCTGCTACACAGTTCAAAGTCAATCCGTATGCCCTCGCTGGTTTCGACTGGCCATTGAGTAAGTCCAGACAAACAAAATTTACACCTAACTAGCAATAATCTATTCTCAAATCAAATATCTGCTGCAGTGAAACATGCCGTTCTAAGATAATTCATAGTCAGTGTTCGGTGATGAAACTGACTGGATAAAAATATTCCAGTGACTGAAATTTCTGATACGTGGTTGATCAGTAAAGTGGAAAAGATACGTTGACAATTGGACCACTTCTGACCAGCTTGGCCGAGTCAGTCAGTTGTTTACTGGGGTTCAATTAAATACAGTGATGGCACGTGTGATTTCAGATTTTATTGATAGATCTACGTGGTTATCATGCGTTCATATGCGGTCTGTCCTAAAAAATACTCCTATCCGCCCAGCAAATTGATGTCGACTAGGGCCGCGTTGTCCTTGGGTCGCTCTGCAATCTATCGCACGTGGCCTTCATATGAATATCTAATTACTTGCCCAGGGTGTTTCTAAGTGTATTTCCTTCCCACAGAAGTGCTTTGACAATGGTATCATATTAAATTTATCTCAGATCTCACCATCCCTTTAATGGATTGTCTAATGAAGCGGACAACAAAAAACCAAATCAGTTTCCACACTGCGCGTGTTCACCAGTTATCTCTTTTCAGCTCCATTCATGAACCAAACTATAAAACATCGCTATTTCGTCAACGTATGAGGCTGTCAAATTGCCCCTTTTCTACTTGCTTAATATGTTTTTAGGCATTAAAACAGATTAATTTCGTGGACGAAAAAATGAGTGTCAATCCTTTCAGAGTGTCCAGCCAACCACGATTCCCACTACACTGAAAATCATCATTCAGCGGCAGATTAATTTAAAAATTTAACAGCTGCGTATAAAAACTTTCAGCCAGTGCGGCACAGAAATTTAAAACAAAGGAGGAAGGCAATTCATCGCACAACGGGGTGACCGGCGATGAGTTTCCACTAGTCCTTTCGCAGTGAGCATACACAGACGCATAGATAACCATTCTTCTGGCCCACTTCTCCCGTAAGTGTTTATCTGACGAGTTTTCGATTTCTGATGAGTGGGCGTGTGCCCAACTCGCGCCTTTTACTTTCATTCTTGGCTGCTGGTGCTGGTCCCAGACCAAGCTAGAGCTAACTAGCTATCACACTTCTAGCTCTTGCCGGAGATATACAATGTAGCGGCCTAACCAGCCAAATGACATGGGTGGCAAAAATTTGATAATTGAAACAATTGGTTCCCTCGAACAACAAAGCAGCTAGAACACGAAAACCGGTAGATGCATTTCGCGTTGGTCCATCACCAGCAAATTTTCAGTTACATGGATGGTTTTCGTAGTAAACAACTAGAGGGGTGATTATTTAGTAAGCTGACCAGGATGAGTCATCAAGTCCAGGGAAGGGTCAAGTTCACGAACAGTTGCTGCTGAACACAGAGAGCTGGTTTGGGTCGATTGATTCCAACTGCTCCAGCGAACCGCTGGAACCTTGGGTTAGGATGACCTTGCAAGCATTCGAAAGCGTACGGTAGATCAACAGCTTAACTGGTGGTCAGGACGTGTTTAGCGACCAAGGAAACTGGCTGTCTACGCGTTTCAGCAATATTGCTAATCTTCGGTGACAAGGACTGCTGCATCTGTTTAATCACATGTTTCCTCATTCTAGAGCTCAAGCATCTATTGGTTCTGTCTATGTAGATTTCTCTGCAGTTATATACAAATTGTGAAACACAATATGAGCGGCATCGATAGCCTAATCTCCTTTGATTGAAGGCACTGGTAACTTCTGATTCCGAGCTGTTACACGGAGTTCAGCTGCACTGGATAGTCGTTCAATTGAATTTCTCAATCGCTGTGTTTGGATGCACGATATCATCACCCTTAAATGACAGCTCTATGTTAACGCTCTTTTCTTCACGGCGACCACCTCTTACAGTGGTACTTCTTGTCTACTATGCCTATCTATGAACCGTCTGGGGGAGACCACTTGATTGTATGACAGAATTAATCAAATCTAGTTTTTCTGTAAGGCTCTCGTGCGTACAGATTCGCCTTTTTTGTGTCAACAGAATATTCACCAGTGCTGGTTTGTATTGGACCGGTGTGAAGCTGCTGAAAATTAGACATTTACCTGACCACGTGGGTTTCCCATAGACAGTTCTAAACGAACCATCTGGAAACGAAAGGCAATTGTTGACCTCAGATTCACAAGTAACCTTTAGATTAAGATGACAACTGCTTGGATGTTTTGCCAGGTCATCTATTATCTGGTTAGAACAACTGAAAATTAATGTCACCGATGTAACGAATTTACTATGACTACCTTTCAACCTTTGTAGCCAGCTGTTGGTCAAGTTTTAGCATGAAAAAGTCAGTTAAGGTGGAACCTAGTGGAATTCCTGTGGCTAGTCCATCTATATGATGATAGGACTACTCAGGAAAACGAAAACCGACACTATCACTAAAGATAAGTAAAGTTTCACTCAATACGTCGGTAGGAAGCGGCAACACAATGTGACTCATTCCAAGGAACTCACTAATGTATTCAGTCGGTCCATGCAGCGCAACAATTGTAAACATTGTCTGAACGTTTACACAGCTCATCAGTTCATCAGCAAGATCGATTCTGTCCAGGTCAGTGATCAATTCGAAAGAATCTCTAACGGAGTGTGTTCGAAATTTGATCTTACTGGGACATTTCGTGGGCACTTCCTGGAGGGATTTTCAAGGAGATCTGAACTATCGATCAGAAAAACCGAAGTTATTCCAGTGGCAGACATCAGTTATCGTAATTCTGAGCAGAGTAGTGTGATGGGAGCGTAATGGCACAAGCAGCAAATGGAGAGTCACTGAGGCAGTGTCCTGTAACCGGTCCATTTTGGTCGTGTGAGCGTCATGCGAACACCGATAACCCTGGAGAAGGACGAGTCTACGAGTGCTTCGTACACTTTCAGCACGTGCAAACTGAAAGGTCAATGAGAATTAGATATCTTTCCCCCGGCAGCGAAGCGCCACTTATTTCAACCTCTACAGCCGATGAACACCCGCCATGTTCTACTCAGAGTGTCTTTGAAGTGTTTGAAAAGTCGACCCCCCACAAACTCGTAGAAAGCAAAGTAATATGACGTCCCATTTTTGGACTAAATCAGTGAAGCGAGCGAACTGTCTTATTTTCTGTTGCGTGCGTCATGGTCTCATAAACCACAATCGTTTGCATTCCGACCACATTCGTTTTGACAGCAGAATTCACGTTTGTGTTATCGTTTGTAATTATCCGCAGTGATCGCGCATTACCCGGCATGCTTCCCACATATGCATTGAAAAATATATACCATTCATGTATTTACGCATCATTGTCTAGAATGATGGTCCAAGAGCCCTCGTGTGGCTTAAGTATAACTGCGTTTTTCGACTAAAGTTCTCTTAACGATGGCAGGCGTTGTCTAGTGATAGCGCACTGGCTATGAATTGCAGTCCGGATAACATCAAATGAGAGCCGCGGCGATAGCAGGTGTAGTTAAATGGTGTTCTCAAGAGTAAAACGCAGCAGTACCGATAAAAAGGATCGGCCCACCAGCAAAATGTTGCAAAGGTCGCCACACGTAAAAGAAGGACACAACTAAACGTAGGTTCAGATGACGTCGGATCGGTGGTTTCACGCGCGGCGTAAGGTGGCGTGGTGTTCAGCCCTGGTTGATTGCAGATACGCGGAGCCAAAAGAACTTCAACATGCAGTTACTTCACTAGCCGAAAATCTATTCAAAATAAGGTTATGGGACAGTCCTGGAAAGCTTTAGTTTGTTTTCGTAACCAGCGAAATTCAAAAATGCTCCTGATACTTTCGAACAAGGTTACAACCAAAGTTAACAAGGTAGTGTACAGAAAATTGCAAAAATGAATTACAAAATGCCATCAAGAACTGCGGACACTACAACAGCTTTCATCCAGCCCCTCCCGCCTCCATTTAGCGCACTGCTCGTTGGGACTACAGTTCGATTTTTCGTTAAAACATTGACGTGTGGGACTCAGACGCATATTCGTTTGTCCGCTGTAACTAAAAGTATCCATAAACTGCACGTCTTCAGTAGCTATTGTCAAGCAGTCATCCAGCAATACGTGAAGATTATCGCTAATGCCGATTCCTTCCACACCCTTGAGATTAAGTTCAGGAAGCTAACTGGGATTCTTTGTCACGAAACTCGCGTAGGTTTCATTAATGAGCTTAGTTGACACGTCATGCGTTATTGGAAGCAAATGAATTGGAGAGTATGAGGTCCGACATCTGTAAAATTCACGAAAATGTTGTCCAAATGGTTACAAACAATTCATTCAAATTGTTTCCAAATTTTGTTTGGGCCTAACCGTTGGTTTGAATGAGTAGAGTACCGACAAGTACCTCGCGCACCAAAAGGTACGAACCAAGATGTACGTTCACATATCACCCCACCGTGTTACCACTTCGTCTTATTTTTCACTCGCTCTCACGTCTACTCGGCGTGTTGACGCTTTACTCTTCATTTACTTCTTGTTTTATTCTCAACCGGTCGTCTTCGGTTCACTTGGTTTCACATTAGTCCTGTCAGGCTGTAGGTGCACTTTGAGAACTGATGTACATAACACTCACTCACAGCTAGTCTATGGAACCCGTTGTATCTTCCAAGAGTGCTGGTTGCTCGGCATACAACGAGATCTTCCAACCCGGTTGACTGCGACCAGCTTTTGGTCAACTTCAAGCAGTAACTCCAACTGAATCCACTAAAATAAATAGAAGACGCCGGCATGTCTGTACTCGTTTGTCGGTTAGTTCACGTTTTCAACTCTATCTTCGCCCCTGAACAATCACTGTGGTCAATATATTGAAGTCCAGTCTGTATAATAAACAGCATGGTGACTTTTGCGTTAGGACGTAACAGGAGGCACGGGGTTTCATCGGTCGACAGGCTGAATCTGAAAATTCGTCAGGCCACACATTCGCTGGATGAGTCAACATTACTAACAGCTTTGAGGAGAGCTGCTTTGTTTAACACTAAATAACACACTCCTCCATGGTCAAGATGACGCCGACATCAGCAACACAAAATAGACGGAACAGATGTGGCCAGTGAGTTTTGCAGACGACGCTGAACGTTCGCCACATCCAGTATTCGTTTTGTTTTCTCGTCTAACAAATTTTAGATAGCGTAAGTGTGATGGATCTCCTTAACGAAAATGTGTTGGTGAAAATGCACTTAAAAATTTTTTGAAGATTTTTTCACGGTGGACTCTGGGACGTGCAAGATTTCTTTACTCCGCGAAGTAGGCACAAAAGAATAGAAATGTTGCGACAGACTCGAACAGCGAATGCCTACTACGGGTGCAACTAAGGTCAATATACTGCCCCAAAATCATTAAAATTGGATATCACATTAAAGTTAATTGACCAAAATACTTTGTCTAGTGCCTCGACCATCCGTGCCTACCAGAAGCTCAGGGAATCGACTTCCGATTATCTTTAATGGTTTCCATCTTCTCTCAATCGACCGTCGAAGCAAGTGGTAAAAGTAACTTGGGCAATTCTCGCTCGTTTTCACGATGCCGGCTAGCGAAAACATTGCTAAATTGCCAGAGTTAACCTTGTGATTTGTCTGATATTCGGGAGGGTCTGTGTAACAGTTTGAGCTATTAACATTCGCTCCTCCTAACTGGTGATTGCTTGTGATGCATATCACTGAACCTCTTTTTCATTACTGCTCTTTTATCACACTGTTGATAACAAGCTGTAAACTTGCGTCCGAGTGATAAATACCTAAGTTGTTCAGTTCGGGCGCTATATTCACTGGTTTTGTTTACTAAAGATGCGTCACTATTGTACAGCAACGTTTTGCGTCATCTCTGCATGTTGTTCGAATCGATTAAAAATGACCTTGCAATAACAATAAAGTTTTGTGCACGTGTAGCGGGAAATCGATATCAACACGACGTACGCCATTTTGTTTCAGTTGTCTCACCGTCTCTTTTCCTATTCCTTACAGAGCACACTGTCAACGTCGTGCAAACTGATCAAACACTGGAAGACTCCCACGAAAGAGACTAGTCAGTATGTGTACTTTCACTCTCTGATCTGTAGATTAGGTGTCACGCGTTTCATAAACGTTCCTAACCAAATCACGCCTCTCGTCTTCTTGCTTGCCTGTTACATTTGGCGACCCTGCCAGGATGCCGAAACATTCTCAAAGTGAAGAGAACTCACCGATGGAATCAAGCACAGGTATTCTTCAAAGAATTTTGGACCTTTTCACAGTGTTGACAACATCAATCGTGCGCCGAGGAACCATCGTGGTGGAGACTACAGGGGGGGTCACGGCACCCGAGAAGTTTCATCTGGGCGGAGACTTCTCAACCCGGGAGATTCAGGCGCGTCGGTATGTGAACACATTTTAAACCGCCCGTCAACCAGATGCACTGTTAAATTTATTGGCAGGAGAGGCGCTCACAATTACATTGGAGGACGAAATCGTGAAGAACGGAGTGATCGGCCAGATGTATGAACGCCTGAGGAATACACTGACACCTGGGGTTCTCTCGCTTGACTAAAGAAGGGAATTCCACGAACGCCGCCAACGTCACGGCGAGGATATCCAGACGTTCGCGTGACACCTAAAACGCCTAGCCCGCCAAGGGTTCCCATCGGAACCTGTTGAGAAGCGAGCTGAGCGAATTCTGGAACGGTTGGTGGAAGGAGTGACGTCCCGGAAGGTTTGCGAGCAGTTCTTAAGGGAGCCACTCACCGACTTAGAACACGCCATTGAAGTCGGGCGGCGTATCGAATCGATCGCAATCAGCCTGGAGAGAAAGTTTGTCACCCAACATGTGGCGAATGCTTCTGTTTAACAGACAAGAATGAACCATCAACGCGGGACTTGGACCCGGGGAAGGAGTCATACAGGTTGGAACAGAGGCGGCTGTTATTATCGCGACCGTGCGGCCACAACAGCAGAAGAACCTCAGGTGAGTCAGCGTTTAAATTTCACGGACTGACTTCTAACGAGTTCGTTCAAAATGACGCAAACACTGGCCACTTGATTCATTCGACGATAGCGTTGTCACAAAACCGTAGTTTACCCGTAGCTTCTATCACCATAAACGGACAATGTGTTTTCTGTCTCGTGGATACTGGGGCGTCCTGCACTCTCGTAGAATCGAAAGTAGCGACTCATCTAGCAGGACACAGCTGGCACCGTTCACCCAAAAAGCTGTTGGCAGTGAATGGGACACCCCTAACTGTTCGGGGACAAGTTGAGGTTGATTCTCATATGGCCGGGATACACCTCAGATACCAGGTGTTGGTCGTCGTTCACTTACCGTGAGACATGATTATGGGAGTAGATGTCATGGAGAGGTTTAACTGTCGGATAGACTTGGCGCAGAAAAAGCTGTTCGTTAGTCAACCAACAATATGGTAACGAGGGTCGATAGTAAGGACAGAAGGATCACAGAAGAATGAAGTGTTCACTATAGCCCACCACGCAGACAATATCGAATTACAAATATCTGAAATGTTACAGGGTTCCAATATATGAACCGGAGAAGGGGACGAGCTACCTGAGGACGGTGTGGCAGATATGATCAAAGAGTATGTAGGTGCGTTCGCGTGGAGTTCGGCAGGACCAGGAAGGACAGACGTCATAAGACATCAGATCGATACAGGAACATGCAGGCCGATACGAACTCCACCAAGACGGATACCAACTCACTATCAACCAGAACTACAGGAAATGGTAACGCAAATGATGGAAAACAACATCATCCAGCCCTCGAATTCATCGTGGGCAGCCAAAGTAGTTCTAGTGAGAAAGAAGAACGGAAAATTGCGCCTTTGTATCGATTACCGACTCCTAAATAGTGTCACCAAGCGAGACTTGTTCCTTCTTCCGCGTGCAAATGACGTACTCGAAGCGCTAGGCGGTTCCTGTTGGTTTAGTACACTCGACCTTGCATCTGGACACTGACAAGTAGAGGTTGACGGGACAGACAGAAACAAAACAGCCTTCACTCTATTGTCTGGGCTGTACGAATTCCAGACAATGGGGTTCGGTCAAGTGAACGCACCGGCGACATTCCAGCGCCTGATGCAATCGGTACTCCGTGACCTCATACCCCACAAGTGTTTGGCATATCTAGACGATGTCATCGTTCACGGCAAATCACCCCAAGAACACCTTGCCATTTCACGAGCCATATTGGACTACCTCCGACAAGTTGGCCTCAAGCTGAACCCGACTAAATGCAGATTGATGCAACAGGAAGTCAGTATTTTGGGACACATCATATCTAGGGATGGCTTTCAGACAGACCACACCAAGACAACTCAGGTGGAACAATGACCGATACAACTGACGGTTGGTGGAGTAAGGAGTTTTCTGGGGCTGGCCTCGTACTATCGGCGATTTGTCCGCAATTTCTCAAGGATCGCGAGACCTCTGAATGCCTTATTGGAGAAGGATTGCGAGTTTACGTGGACGGAGATGCACCAACGGAGTTTTGACAAGCTGTGGAAGGCGTTATGCCAATCTCCAATATTAGCTTTCCCGGACTTCTCCAGTGAGGCTGGTGAGTTTATATTAGACAAGGATGCGAGCGACCACGGTCTCGGAGAAGTGTCTCAAAAAGACGAGATAGGAAAGCAACATGTGATTGCTTACGGAAGTAGATCCTCAAACAAAAGAAAGAAAAACTACTGCACCACGAGAAAGGAGATGTTAGCACTAGTGTTCTTTTTGAAACAGTATCGACACTACCTGCTCGGAAGAAAGTTCACGATACGGAACGATCACCAATCGTTAACGTGGTTAAGGAATTTCCGCGAACCGGAAGGCCAAATTACCCGTTGGCAAGAGCATCTAGAAGAGTACACGTTCGACTGCTACCACCGACCAGGTGGAAGCCACGGGAATGCCGACGCATTGTCTCGAAGACCAGCCCGCGATCATGGGGATTGTTCTTCTTGCGCTATGCAACACATGGCACTGGTTAGTCTACAGAACCGAATATACGGATGTGGTGAGTTGCAGAAGGATGACCCCGAAATGGCGTTGATTTATGAGAGAATATCATCGAGTGGAAGCAGACCGACGGGTGAAGAGATGGCAGGTTGCAGTTGGGAGACCCGATGCCTGTGGGCCCTAGTGGAACAACTGGTTATGGTAGAAGGCATCCTGTACATGCAGTGTGGGCGCACGTACACTAGACGCGTTATCATTCCTCAAACAAGAGTTACCAAAGTGCTAGAGGACCCCCACCGAGAATTAGGACATGCTGGCCAAAACAAGTTGGACGAAGCAGTGCGAGCGAGGTTCTGGTCGTCCCACCAGCAGAGAGATGTCGCAAATTTCTGTCGCAGCTGCTCCTTCTGTTCAACGTTCAAAAACACAAGCCTACACTACAGGGCGCCTTTACACCCAATGGAGACCGGATAACCCAATGAGATCGTCGGCGTCGACCTAATGGGACCACTACCAGAGACGCGCCAAGGAAAAAGGTATATTCTTGTAACGGTAGATCATTTCACAAAATGGGCGGAATTTGTGCCTTTGTCAGTGAATGATGCTCCATCTGTGGCCAAGGCCATTTTCAGCAGTTGGATCTACAACTGGGGCGCTCCTGAACAACTGCACTCGGACAAAGGCACCAATTTTGAAAGCGCTATTATGCAGGAGCTGTGTAAGCTCATGAGGATAGAAAAAACACGAACGACTTCTTACTACCCGAAAGGAAACGGACTAGTGGAGCGCACTAACCGCACACTGAGGGGGCTGATGAAGGCATTTTTGGACGAAGTTTGACAATGGGATGAGATACTCCCACAATGTTTGATGGCGTATCGGAGCACGGTTCACTCTTCTACCAACCAAACACCGATCTTTATGTGGACTGGTCGGGAGCTTCGACTCCCAGCAGATTTACAAACACCGTATGTCGAAAGAATACCTATGCTAACCACAGAGTACGCCGTAACTTTGCGAGACACTATTGTTAGGAGCCATCAACTGGCTCTCTGCCATTTGAACGCAACCCGACGAAGACAAAAAGAATACTACGACAAAAAAGCACACGGAGCCCCCCTGTTAGTCGGAACAAAGGTCTACCTGCATACAGACGTTCCATCACTCGGAATACCAGCTAAACTACATAGTGAATTGAAAGGCCCTTTTGTGATCGAAAGATTGCTCAGTGATACACTATGTTGCATTCGGAGCTCAGATAGAAGCCAGAAGCTTATGGTCGTACACTTCAATAGATTAAAACCGGCTGGGACACCAGGAGAAGCAGAGATATCCGAAGAGGTACTTGAGGTCGGAGCGGAAGTTGAGATTTCGAACGACATACCCGTGGCACCGGAACGATGCCTTATTAGCGCGGTTGTAGTGTAGCTGGAAATCGATATCAACACGACGTACGCCATTTTGTTTCAGTTGTCTCACCGTCTCTTTTCCTATTCCTTACAGAGCACACTGTCAACGTCGTGCAAACTGATCAAACACTGGAAGACTCCCACGAAAGAGACTAGTCAGTATGTGTACTTTCACTCTCTGATCTGTAGGTCAGGTGTCACGTGTTTCATAAACGTTCCTAACCAAATCACTCCTCTCGTCTTCTTGCTTGTCTGCTACACACGCACGTCTTTCTGCTCTTCTACCTGTGGCGTACTTGCCTGACGATACTACACGGAACTCATCCATTTTTGGCTCCGTTGTACTCCAAACACCGTCGCAGCACCGGCTGCGTTTCAGCCGCCCACGGTATCATCGAAATATCCTCACGTCCCGGATACTGATAATTTGGAATATTGTGGTTGTCCTCTTGAACCCTTTCTGTGAGTCAAGCTGTTTATTCCTATAGCTTGCCAAAACTCTGGTCACTGTTCTGTTGCAATCGTTTATTTTCTGTATCACTGAACTCAATGAAATACGCCTGCATTCAGTTCGGGTAGTCAGAGACTCTTTTTGACTACTACGCATACAATTTGGTGAGAAACCCCGTCATTTCCTGATTCACCAATTTATCTTTTCCACGAATTCTCGAAGAATCTGCTACTTCCACATGTCCAACCTGTAAATTTTAAAGCGTCTGAACGAGATAAATTCCACGAGCTCTAGGAAACAGGAAAGCAGGATATTAGACAGTTCACTCTTGGAGTCCAGATTTGAGCACGTCAGTGTATTTTGAAGACCAATCACAAACTGAACTCTGTGACCGTTTGGCCGCAGGAATAAATATGTGGTATGCAAAGGAAGTATTTGCTACCTCCGAATCCCACTTTCCAGCCGGTTGAAACACTATGCGAACGATATCAATATAACAAATTTACCGTGAATGATGAACCAGTGAATTTGTTCAACAGTGTGGGACGGTCAAAAGATCAACAAAGGCGGCGGTCCGAAATGGTAAATATTCAAAATGCGATTGATAATAACCAACCCGCAACTGATTAAAATGTTACCCGACAGTGGAACAGCTGTAAGTCATGTAGTGGCAAACATTCCCGAGTGACTTATGGATTTCAAAGCGCCAGATGTCACGAATATGGTCAAATCGGCCACACTCAATCAGTTGGACACAGTTCAGAACTTTTATACCATCCAATTGTGGCGATAGTAACTTGGGTTTCCCACTGTAGGGCTCACCAAATTGTAGTGCTAGATCCTGAATTCGTACGCCCAGAGTTTCCCCAACCTTATGCCACCGTGATTCGGAAGTTGAAGGGAGAAAACGATGAATCTGCAAACAAACTTTATTGATTGATTTACTCACCGTTCACAGCAGACTTCAACGTAACAATTAAGGGGTACTAGGTAGCTGGACGTGGGAGCACTTCGAGCACGACCGCATAGCAGCCGCCAGAGTGGAAGAGTGCGTCGACGGAAAATTCCAGTTGACCTTCAGAATTCAAACAAGCGTAAGACTGGTTAAGCGACGTTCCTAACGGTAATAGCTCAACATTCTTATCCTAGTGGATGTAACCTACAGGAGTAGAGATAGTGCGAATTCATTACACAGCTGAGAGCATAACCGCGATACTTATGCCGGCCCACTAACTTTGATGTTAGTGGTTTGTAGTAAGTTTGCATATACAAGGTAATGTGAACAGGCGCGATGGTACTGGCAAGGCAAATCGCACGTCGCAGGGAGTTTAGAATTTTGGGGACGTCGAAGGTGATCTCACTACACCACTTTCCTTCTATTGTTCTCGTTATTGCTTCTGTTGAGCTTACAAGTCACACGAACCAAACTTATCTAGTTAATATTCACTCACTGTGGAAACTAGTAGCGTTGGACCATTCACCCCGTTCATTTCTTAAATTGCCTGAAGACGGCAATTGTTGAACATTTTGAGGTTTTCGTGGTAGTTTTCACTGGGCATGCTTTAATAACTTTTTGCTGATGTCATATCAAACGTTCCGATCCTCACTTTCGCGTTAACAATGAGCATTCTTGGTTAGTAATCGCAAACCATCGATCGTTGGTTTAAAAAGTATGGAGAATTTGCGCATTCCATCTTCAATGTCCTCAGATGCACGTAAATCACAGCTACGAAATTTACTCCTTTCGTGGTCAAATAATTCCGGGAATATGCGTATTAAACCAGTTTCGCTCAAACTCAAAGACGATCCGATTTTTATCAAGCGATTAAACAACCCTTCCGAGTTATTTGGATGTGCCAAAAAAGCGATCGATCAACTTGCAAAGAACGAGATATTAGCACCCCCGCGACCCTCGACTTGGGTGTGCCCATCGTGATTCCGATTAAACGTCACAGTAAAACGCCCCGAATTTTCGGTGGTTATCGACTCACGCTCAACAAATTCTTTTTGCTGAAGAGTTGTGCCACTGTTGAGCCAGAGGATATTCTGTGCCACTTTCGTGGCTCAAAATATTTTACAGGCTCAAGTTAATGGGCGCTTTCCTACAGATTCAAATTGACGAGGCTTTCAGTGCTTCGACAACCACCAGTACTCCTTTCGATTTTTTTCGGCCGAATTTTCTGTCCCTTGGTCTAATTAGACCATGTGCTATAGTTTAAGATGTTATGGACACCACCACTGCAAATCTGGAGATTGCTTCTGCCTCTCAGGATGATCTTACTGTGTATGGGCCAACCATGCCTATTCATGATGAGTGACTGCGTGCTTTGCGGGGACGTCTGCGCTCTCCAAACGTTGCCGTTAACTCTTCCGAATAAATTTTTGATGCTACCAAGTATTGCAGTTTTGGGCCTACAGATGACGCAAGTGGCAACCACACTGGTTTTGATTGTATTTCACTTCTACATAGCTTTTAATTAGCTTCGTTCTTTGAGGAGCTGTTTTCAGTATTAGTCTCGATTCGTTCTTAATTTCCGTGACAAGGCAAATCTTTGTTTGATCTCCTGCCTCGGAATAGTTCTGTTTAAACTGACCCATATAAGCGAACTCTTCAAGTTTTGCTAAATTTTCTGTCATCCGATGTAGTATTACGTACGTTCTCTCCCAAATTACCATCAGCGTCGATCAGTGACTTGTCCCCAACAAGTGATAACAAGAAGGCCATCCTATTACTTTCCTACACCTTAGTCCAACAAATCGTGAGTATGGGCAAACGCAGAAAGAATCAATGGTGGTTTACTGGACAATTACCAGACTTTACGAGCACTCGTTTGGTGTCCATTCCGCTATATTCACTGATAATAGCGCCCCCAAATTCATACAGACTCGCAACAAATCCTTTGTCAAGTTTTCTGCGACGATACTTCAGTGATGGAGTGCCACTTTGTTCACGTGTTCCCGAAATATCTAGCACCGTAGTGCGAAATTCATCTTTCATGCTAACTGTCTGCCTCAATATTTTGACTCCAGAGATGTTGATACCTGAGACTGTTCATAGACTCAGCCACTTTCAGTGATTCATGACACCGGAAAACACTACCACGCAATTTTGACTTCATTATGTAATGGTTAGAACTGCAGTGACTAGCAAAGAATCCTTGAATTATACGAACTTCGAGATGACGTATCTTGGTGATGGCATTGTTATCCCTGCCACATTACGATCCGCTCTACTGGATGACTTGCACTCCGGTCGTTGGGAAACAGAGAAGATCCAATCACTGACAATTCTGAATAATTGGTGGCCAAATTTCAGTGCTGCTCCCTGTGACATTTCTAAAAATTGTATTCAGCGTGTAAATAAAGCGCAATCGTGATCAACAAAACGGACATCCTGGCTGATGAGTTGTGGAACATGCCAGAGAATACGTGCCAACTATTGTGGCCCATTTCTGTGTAAATTCCGTGCTTTGATCATCCTCTCTTCGTAGTCACGTTGGTCAAACTAACGTAGTCAGCAACTGTGAGCTTCACTTTGATTTCGCCGCAAAATCTTTCAGTCGGAATCCATACCATGTCACTGAAAGTAGCACGAGTTTTAAGACTGGTTGAAGAAGTAGGATGTCGACAGCTGCTTACTGTATCAAAACAAAATTAATCCAACGGCGACATTATGAATTTCATGCGTATTCCAAAAATTGCGATCAATTCTCACAACCTGTCTCATTTTGAAGGATTAGAGATGGTGTAGGCAACATTTTGGCGCACTGCGGAAATTCTGAACACGGAGCAACTGGAAGCGATCAGCCTAAGCTGTTCGGAAACGTGTTCTCTGAATCGACGTATCTAGTTCAGAATCAGCTAGAGTTATGTATTACGGTGGCTGTTGAACCAACACAAGAGTCGGGTTATGTGTTCCAGTAGCCTAGTTCTACACACGGTTTGGGCTGGATGTGCATATATGTATACCTGAAAATGGGAAGAGGGCAGAAGATTTTACGTAAGCATATATGCTGGTATCTAACATTGTTTTAAGAATAAGACAGTAGGCAATTAAGATACTCAGAAACTCACAGTTAGGTTTGCAGACATATAACGGTACGGCGGAAACGTAATGAATCGTCCGGTTACTTTTGATGGTTAAATCTGTAGTGCGTTACTCTTACTGATATAAATGAATGTGGTACACTGCGGTGGGAGTCGAATTACACGTAAAAAGTCAGATACAGTTAAGCTGTTCACGGCCGACAGAGAGTATATGGGAATCAGCTAAATGTTTGTGTATCAAACAGTTAAAAGTGAGAGCGATTATTGCAAATGGACGAGTCACGTTAAATTAAAAAATGAAGCCATGCTACTGCAAACATGTGAGAAGAATAAATTTAAATGTGAAATTGGGCTTCACAGTGGCAGAGACCTCCGATCATCTCGAGGAATTGATCTAGATAACCTGGGTTCTCGAATATGCAACATACTTGATTTAGATGTTGGATCAGTCCATTTTAGACGCATCGATGAGCTTGTCCACAATTTTCCTGTTTCTGCCTCTGCAGTGACTGTTAATAATACTGATGTTTCTGTCCTTCGGTTGAAGTGCTGTTGAGTACAATCCTCCACAGCTGAGACTGTGTGAACGTCTCAGAAATAAACAATTTGGAATCCATAACAATCCCGACTCTCACTTGCGCGGTGGCGGATTTTGTGACTGCCGCTGGACCTACTTTCCGTTACTATTTTTTTATTACATTGTCGACAATAAGCTATACTCGCGAATTGAAGGACAGTTAATTCGTGCACAGAACATGGGTAAACCACCAATAGGGTAGCCGTTCGATAAACTTGCCAACGTTTGCACGATGCGAACGCGACCGAAATAAACTAGTTAAGAAGCGCTGTTTACCTAGCCAATACAAAGTGCCCTGTGAGTGGTTAATTTGCGGGAGGAATTACACATGTTTCAGACACGGCGTATCAAGACCATCGGGGTCCAGTCCAGTGAGGATGGTTAAAATTTGAGGGAAATTTTCAGAGCGTACCACATTTGTTGAAACTGATTCAACAAAATACAACCCTGTCAGTTAGCACTATCGACAATCGATCGACAGTGAAAAGCCAAGTCTCAGCGCCTTGACTTCGTATATTATTACCGACCCTGGAAAATAAAGAGTACAGAGAGACACGTCAAGCTAGCGAGGCACGGAGCGAGTTGTTTCTTAGCCCCGGGATGGATGTTACAAAAGGGGTAGCTCGATTAAAACAAAAGTAGGTACAAAATCAAAATAATAGAAAATGTGCAGATGAGTGCGACTATCAAAATATCATTTATTATAGTCGCTACACATTTCATTTTACGATCTCAGTCTGCTTCCTGTTGTGCGACTTGTTCGAATTGTTTTCGGATCCTGTAATGGTCTACCGGTGCCACCACGAGGACGATTTAATTGATTGGTAACCACCCGGGAGACTTCCTTTCCGTTGCCATTAAAAAAATATGGATCCATGGCGAGTGGCTCATGTCAGAACTTGAAATGCAAGCGAGCCACGGATACAATCATCCTGAAGCTGTCGACTTGTATGTCAGAGAAATTTTTTATCGAATGACAACGTTCACAAGTCATCCTGTCCGGAAGCAGCTCAACGGACGGACCCCACGATTCTATTTCAGAGCAGTTTCTGAGTGCAAAGTTAGGGATGTAACTGGTTCAGTGGCCTACGAGCAAGTTGACAGATAACGGGATCACGGTCAGTGAAACGACGTATAAAAGAACGACAGTCAACCGTAACGAACAGAGGATTACGGGGTAAGTGCGACTAATTCGAAAACTTCCCGAGCAACCAAACCACCCTAAACCAACGCATAAACACAAACTACTGGACTCCTGACAGAGCTCCCTTATGTCACTCAATTCGAAGACAACGCGGTCACAAGCCAGATCAAATTCAAAGGGTATGTGACCAATTGGAATTTCAACTCAGAGGCATAAAAAATGATGATCCGAACAGCACAGTCGTGCACGTAGGCGAGATATAGACATGCGAACGTTTAGGCGCGTAGGTGGGGTGGCAGAGAATAAGCACAAGGATTGAAGGACGAAGTGGCGCACGACCGTGTCAACTATGAAAGTCACACACAAGTGCACATCGTTAGTTTTTAGCACGCAATATTTTCGGGGAACTGGCGACTTCCCCGACAGTAGGCAGTTCTATAGTAATCACTCCGAACAATGCACCGTCGTATTTTGGGGGACTCCCGCAAAGTTTCACTCCAGATTCGGTGAGTTACCCCAATAGCAATAACTCAGGAAACAACGAACAGCGCAATACAATGTATGTTGCCACGACTGAGGAAAATCAACTGTACAGCTAGAAGACGTCTTGCGTGTAGCGTGAGGGACGGAAAAGTGAGGAAATTCCGATGAGCGGAAATAGGACATACTACTGAGATAAACAAACATGTCCCTATCGGAAGTGTCAAATTTGGCAAGAAAACACCAACAAAAGTCATGTCATTCTAAGAGGTCGCTACAGTATGCAACATAATGGCGACGCTTTCGTCGTGGATAACATGCAAGTCACCCGTGAGTGTCATTTTTACCGTTCATTGTGGCTTCCTTGCACACACATTACGCCAGTGTTTCGAAAATTTTTCTACCCTTACAATAAGGCTTTCTGTGGTGTCTACTTCTATTTACAAAGGTCATATCCCTATTCACGATGGGTATCTAGCGAAGTACAACTTGCCGCAGCTTTAGCTTTTCGCTGAAGCCAACTTCAACGATCACTGTAAGGCCTTTCATCATTTATTTGCAAAACAACATGACCGCAGCTGTCACATGGTAATGACCTCTTTTACAGCATCATTACCTTTGCCAGCAAAACAGTAGAAGATGCAAAGACTGACTTATCTTTGTACGACTTTCTCATTAACGCATCTACAAACAGTAAGCAACCGAGATGGATAAATAGCCTGGGACATGATTGCCATGTAAACACTGCAATGAACCACTACGGATGAACAGCTATCTCTCTGATACCGATCAGCTGATTTTTTCGCTCTCAGTGTATTCAAGTGGCGGACATAACTGAGTGTTCAGTCTGTGACAAACAACTTCAGCATAGGGCACCGGGTAGGTACATGTTTTGAATTCTCGGTTTTGTCAGTTTCCTGTACTTCAGCCATCGCTTGCAGTCCTCCAGCGATTATGAAACCCGAATCCCGTACAACTCCCATAAGGGATGTCGACTTAGACCGGTCCGCGGACAGTGTGCCACTTGTACACGAGCTGAAGACTGTGCGAATCAATATAATCTGAAGCGATTATCCTCTTGATATAATTGAAGAAAGTCAGTTCCTTCACAGATCCAAGTAGCAAACTGCTGCGGACTATCCGTTACCAACACTTTCGAAGTTTCCCAAACCTTCCTTAGCTAGTTTTCTTGGAATGAAACCCGAAAGAATAGAAAATTCATTCTGTCTTTCTATATCATTATCTACTATGCACGTCCACCTACTCCGCAACGAAATCTGTCCCCAACAGTAGTCATATACGCTTCACCGCCAACCCAAGTTCTTTCACATGGTCCACCAAAAATCGTAGTAAACAAGGGAACAGAGGGGAAAATTAGATGACAGAAAATGTTTTACCGACCAGGAAGAGATGGCCCGCCCCCAAGAAGAATCGAGATAAATTAAAAGTGATGCATAACACTCCTACAGTATTCTTTCCGGGCATTACGATGAGCCCAAAGAAATTCGTTAGTTCGTATCGGGTAACCTGAATATGCTTTCCATGGGAATGCACAACACAGGCTAATCACTTCCTTACTCTTAATTAAGAACAAAAGCGTCCAGCTTCCACGACACTTACATCAGGGAGCACGACAGATTACCCACTAGAAAAATCTGAATTTTCGAGTTCGTTCAACCAAATGGTACCGTATTTGCTGGAACGAATAATGTAGATTTCGTGTTAAAGTTGGTAGACCTTTACTTTTGGGATAAGGATTTCATGATATATTTGTTTCTAACACTTTACTGATTGCCCGCCAAAACCCGCGGGTTGCCGGCATATCCCGGCGGGCAGTGTGCTACATAGGTATGCGAACACAGTTGTCTTGCATATATGAAATATGATGGACCAAGTGATGGAGGGTTCATCTGACAAACGGCTTCAATCATTCGGAATGACGCCAAGAACGCATGCAAGCCAACGGCTACATCCAGTGCTGGCGATAGACGAAGGTGGCATGTACCATTTTCTGCAGACTCCAGATAGATCGTTCATGTCGAATTCCTCACGTGTTTGTCCTCAGCGACATCACTCGCCCACTCATTTATCTAAGTATGGGATACTGCTTGCCTTCACTCACAAGGTAGGACAAATGGATGGAGCAGTCAAAAGTGTTTCCGCATAAGATACTGTTTGCCTTCAATTGCACTGAACTGTTGTGAACTTTTAAACGGGAATTCCTCTTCTATGTCGCTGGTTTAGTAGGTCACTTCGTCATCATTCCAGTTAACGTTATGCTTAGGTGGAAAAGTTGACAACCGTGGTGACACCGCATGGGCACAAATTATTTTTCCAGGAGTATATCCTCTTTTCCGAAAGCCTTAAATTCTAACCAACCGTTTCACCATGGCTTTTCTCCAGATACTATTGAAGTGAAAACAGTGTGTATAATACAGAAAGGTGGCATTTATTGGATTGGAATCTTTACACAAGTAAAAAGTGCCGAACGCTAATGGGCATCCAGGTCGACAGTGTCCGTTTCATTGAGGTTCACGATCAATTCCTTTTCGTGGAAAAATAAGAATGCCATCATTTTACTGCAAGCTTACCGGATTGATATCCTCAGTGGCTCGAACGGACGCAAGTTTGTCATGTGCGCAATGTAATCACTCTTAACAGTGTTCATTGAGCACACTGTTAGGAGTGTTCGCATATTCCGTCCTATTATATATTTGTCCTGGTTAAGTGAATAAATTGAGATATTTGGTAGACCATACCTATTCAAAATGCCTCTAGCAATGTGCGTTTGAATACAAGCATGTTAAGTGTACAAGAACAGGTATTTTGTGCAGCGAATGCTTTTGTTATCAATCGTTTCATCATATTGTGAAGTAGAGCTGCAGTACTGAGTGCACTGATGTCCCGGAAATAATCAGCCTAAAACAACCCCAACTGATCATTAATCTTAACACTCACTACCATACATTGGAACTTGGATTCCAACATTTTTCTATGCACACCTTGTAACCGTGTTACTGACGTCACGGGTAAAGGCAAACGGCGTATTTCATTCGCTAATCGTGCTATTTCGGCGGTCATCCGTTCCATGTTTGCCCGTAACGTGCACATTTGCACACTGATATTGTGAGCTAGCCCTGAGAAATTGTATCAGGCGTTTTAATGCTATTCAAAGCATTCAGAAAACCTGGCCGTACTTCCTGCAAATCGGTCTCAGAGAGTTTCTTCTAAGCCACCCCCTGCAAGTAATTGAAAGTGAAGTAAGATTTCTCTACTACTGTCGTTATGGATGATGGTTTGTGTGCCGTACGTAATGCAGCCTGTGGATCTTGGATGCTCCACTGTAACATGTGCCCCAGTAGAGCTGCATGACGGAACTGAATAACTCATTGGAGTAGGCTCATACATCCTTCTTTTTGCACTACCGTCTTCTCCAATGTAATCGTCCGTGAATCGTGGTCCTTTACTAGTAACCGGTTAACAAATTGCAACGGTCTACTTATACTGGACGCTTTTTGGAGTAGACCCATGTTCATTGTGTCGTCGCTGGAATGTGGGTCACCGAAAATAATGCTGCTGATAATCAACTTCTTTTTAGGCTCCAGGTTACCGACAGTAGCGCTGTGTAATGTCATATTAGAAAGTTCACTCACCAGCCCAGACAGACATTCGTTCACATTCCAAGAGTTGCTGCGACCAGCAAAGAAGCCAACCCCGAAGGGGGGTAGTTGTCACCGGCACAACTACTCTATAAAGTATAAGCCAAAAGTGCAACTTTGATGAATTGAATAGTCTGACACCATCAGTGTGAAACTGGATGGCAACTTGATCAGCATTCATCAGCGATGTACCATACGAAAAGCGTAACAGGGCAGTTTGCAAACCGAAATGAGCATACCTCCCACCGGATATTGATTATCAAAGAACGAATGTCACTCGGCACAGACGTCGCCAAAGAAATGATTATCCGTAATAGTACGATAATTGCTCTCCTGGGAATCCCGTATTCTGATACCCATTCTTTCAAACCTTTTATCACGTGGAAGACTCTTCCACACTCCCTTACCATTGACCAACTGCTAGTAACTGTGTCAGTGAGAATAACGTCATCTAAACGGGGAGTACAACACATGGATAAAACCTATCGTTCCTTAGTACTTTCCTAAGCACACCACCTTCACACCGTTCACTGGAGTTCACCGTTAACATGTATCACCATTTCAAATGATTGACAGTCCCCTTCGATGGCAGCTGTGTTGAATTCTTCTATTTCCTCAGGTTGACCATCACCATCAATGGCGCAGTGGTTAACACGGTCGCCTCATGATTGGAATGGCCGGAGTTCAAATCCCGGCCGTGGCACGGATATGCACTACTGACGAGCTCTAATGAGAGCGAAACTCGAGTCTAGTGCTTCTTTTCGAAAGAGGCCGGCTGGAAAGTCTATCTGAATGCGAACGCTGCGATCAAATGTGAGTGATGGACAACTTGAAAACAAACCAAATCCCCGACTACTCATCAGTGATCTTCTATGTTCGTCGAATTCGGCACACTCCCAACTTGCTGTAAAGAACAATAGGAAGGCGCTTGTAAACTAAAATTGAACACACTTTCGTACACCACCATAAGTATAAGAATGTTCGATCATATTTTTTAAGCATCTCAATGCTGAACCAAACGCATACAGTGCGCACCACATTGGTTCACTGAGGCAAAAACAAGCGTTATGAGGAATATTTTGGAGCAAACAGCACACAATTATTTGAACGTGTGCACATTCCTTGCCTGGTTTGTCTTCACACAATTGTGTGCAGTGGTAATATAGTAGTATTTGAGAAATTACGTCCCAAAACCGATGAATGCTAGAACCGAAACTCACCTCGATAATGGATGTATCAAAGCATACCGAAAATTGGAGCATGTATCATTTATAAGCAGTACCGGTCGAGAGATATAAACAGGGGGGAAATAATGCGTCATTCGACAACCGGTACAAAAACAAAGGATGCAAAACAATATACATCGAATCGACAAAGATATACAAGGGGAACAGTCAAAAACAACATGCATATTAAACTTACGTAAAAGGGGATTTCAGCAAAAAAATTCTCAATAGACAGGGATAAAACAATATCTCAATTATTATTGGAAATACGACAGTCTGCCACTTTAGTAAGACCAAAGTGAATATTGCACTGATCAGTGAAATCGACCGCTTACTTGTCTATGCCAACTGGACGACCATCAAAATGCAAAGTGAACTTGTACACATTTCGGCCAATTATACAAGTTCTCAGAATCCAGCTGAAAGTGGTATGTTGTAAGATATCCGCACCAAATTTAATATGAATGAAGTTGAACATTTTGGGTGTCGTGTTTACTGATAAACAGATTGAGAATAACACAACGTTACGAACAAGTTGTAATACTCAGTGTATTACAGAGTATTACAACTTCCTCGTAACGTTGTGTTATTCCCAATCTGTTTATCGAAAGTGGAATGTCTCAGCTAATATTGGAAATACGACAACATGCTACTTCAGAAAATTCCTTCTCTATGACCGTACAATGTTTATTAGAACGAGAACTAAACGTCCGCAGCTTTTCACATAATACGCCTGCACACCCTCGCTTGCAGATGGCCGATCATTCTGAAGACGCGTTCACGAAATAATGGCCATGTACTGTGACTGATCACACGATAGACACTGTAATTTTTCCTTCACTTATCCTCATCTTCTCACCTATTGCACAATCTCTCTGTTGCTGATATTTTTCCTATCTGCTCCCTTCGGTTCTTCTTTTCTTTGTGCTTATGGCATCGTGCGACAATCCAGGGCATAATTTGATGCGACCTTATCGCCGTCGTTTGATTGGGCTTTTCGTAACTCCGAGGCACCGCAACTTCATATAATCGTGCAGAAATTGTTGGGCCTTATCTATCGGTAGAGCTGCGAATTCTGACACGCCACTGTGGTGTTTCTGCTACAGTCGAGTGCGAAAACTGTCGTCATACTTACGTGCGTGTTCGCTCTGCGAAAATGTTACGTGTTCACCGGCGCAGACACCATGGACACAGCCATTCTCGCATGAGAAGTAACCAGATTGTTGTTTCACCTGACGGACCAACGCTGTTGACGGCGCAGCCGCATTTAGGCAATCGATGTAAAATATGCTGCGCTTACAGCTGATAACATGGTAGCATTCGTGCAGTTGCAGGTCCAACATTTCGTTGATGAGGTCTTGAAAATGTTCCATCACGTTCACAGGCTTCATCTGACCACTCAGTACCTCGACAATGAAGACCGATGTTTTCGGATTGGTTAAGCGACCAAGAATTGTCCATGTTTGTGCACGGGAGCCCTTAAACAAACTTACTCCACGGACATAAATCTGCAGCTTTACAGCACCAAGCCGAATGTGAATTTGGGGCACCCTGTCGATGACGTTCTTCAAACCGTAGGGAACATAATGTCCTCCACCTACTGTCCTGCTTTCTGATGTGTAGGGGTACCTAACAGTATTCTCGCATCCTTCGGCAAATAAGGATATCAATGATGCATTCTGGTGAACATTCTATTAACTGCAACCGCTGACATATTATTCCAAATCCCGCACCTTCGGGCAACTTTCGGTAAGCATCTCCTTTCTAATGGGCCTTGGTTTACCACAAAGGCGTCTGCTAAGTGAAAATTATGGCGGTTACCACGGGTTTACTGGCTTCACATAGTGGCACATCTAACGGCGATTCGACGGAGACTAACCCAATAGGGATGGTGGATAATTCATGAGGTAGCACTTCTTACTCATTAGCTTCCGAAGCAATAATCACCACTCCGACCTCCATCTGTGTGTTCGCACCAGCAGTCCTATTGCTTTCTGTTGTGCACGAATCTTACTCGGAATATGATAATAGAACCCAGAACATATCACAACCCGCGTCAGCAACGTTTTCTTCCAATTCATGAATGTCTTCGATCTTGCACATCCTTGTAAGACGGTAGATTTTAGGTCAGAAGAACCCACACGGCCTTTCCGTGGTGTAGTTTCGAAATTCGCGGGCAATGGACTTTCCAACTTTGACGAAAACAAACAAATATCTTGGGACAGATGATGTCCACCATCCTCTTCCTCCTCCTCCTCCACATGTCATACTTAACATTCCGTAATTATTTGATATGTGAACCCACGGTTAGGCCTTCAAGCAACGGTTTGTATGACTGTCCCGAGGGACAAAAAGGACACCCATCGGGCAGTCGACCGTTTTATGAGAGTCCTATGTGTTGGCCGGGATATTCGGGTTACGCAACATGAAGTACAAATTAACCCTATCATCACTGTAATACTTAGAAATAGTAACTTGCGACGGTCATGTTCCACTTTTGCTCTGTCTTAATTACCTACGGACATGCGGCGTTACTTACCTACCCTTGCAACTTCTTGTATTCAATTTCTCATTTGACTCATTTCTTGTGATTTTCCGTTGGTTCTGTCAAACAACTTTCGTTGCTGGTGAATTGGATGTGACTGGTTTTAGTGGAAAGCCCTAAAAGTGTTAGATGCTGACACAAAAATTTTGTAACGAAATCGTCAAGTTCAGAAAGTTTACAACAGTGTAATGGGGATACGGAATGTAGGTGGTCCGCGGAGCTTAGTAACTTAAGGGTTGTTTGCGACGGATTACTTTTTTCTGCAATTTTACTACAAAGGACTGTGTACACAAGCAGTACGTAAAGCGTGAGCAAACGTTCTGTCGGCTTTTTCGTGGAAAATATGGAAAAAGCGAAAACTTTTAAGTGGGTAATTTTTGAGTTAATTTACCGGCGGGTAATTTTAGGAAAATTATGAGTTATTACCCCAAAAATACCTAATGAAAATCGTTACCTTCCAGAACGAAAGCAAAAGTCAGTCTTCGTGACGCATCACTAAAATGAATAATTACAATTGGTGCTCACGCTTTTGATTTCCCACTGAGACAGCTTCAGCTTCCTGGTCGAAATGTGAGATTTTAAAATCCCTTTTGGAAAATATGTATGAAATGTTGCAGTGAAATAAATGATGCCCAGCATAGGTTGCCGCGATTATGACCACGACGTTTTGGCAAATGCTTCCGCCTATGTACCCATAGTTATAGCCATTTTAGTCCACCGGCGGTTGCTTGACCACAGTGAGCAATAAAATATCTACTTCCGCGAGTCCACTTTCCGGTGTTATCACTGATCCGTTGAAACTAGTTCTGGGGTTGAGCTGAGTTGATTACTTTGTTTCTGTATTTCTGGAACAGTCACACTCTTCCTTATATCGAATCCGTTCTAAACCCTTGTACCTGCTTTTTGAGCGGGACAGAGTGAGTAGTTTTATCAGGAATTACCCAGGGTACACAGACGTGTGAAACACGTCGCACGCCTGCTTTACGTTCCGTTGTATCGTTGTCTCATTGCAGCACTTCGCTGTTTGCCTGCATGTGTATTCCATGTTTTGACCGTATCTGAGTTGTTTGACCGTTTTGTTATTCTCGGTCAGACGTGTTGCTTCGGTCGACTGTGCAAGGGTTACATCAACTACTGTGATACCTATCACATTAGCAGAATACCCTTCCATGCACCGGCGAAAGAACTAGGGGCGTAGTCTAACGTTTGTAAACTATTGGACACTGAGAAGTATTTCGGTTCAACTACTATAACAGAACCGTCCATTTATATGGTATCCCAGTTCCGTCTAAACTTCGGGCACTTAGTATTCTCCGGTATTGTTAAGTTTTTGACCTAAGTCTGGTATTCGTTTCTTATGGTCTGCGGTGTTCCTCTTTCATCGTGTTTATGGAAATCCACCGATATCCAACCAGATAGTTTGCGGTTCAAATAAACTCTCCTACGAAATAATCTTTCGTCTTTTCCAAGAAATGACAAACGAAAAAATGTGGACTATTTCTCATGCATTCAGACCCACTTATCTTCTATCAAGAAAAGTACTAATACCAGTCAATGTAAAGGTGGGTTCTGCTAAGTTTTCATCGTTATCTAGCAAGGTGTTCATTTTTAAACTGGGTTTGTCTACCATCCTCTCCTTTGAAGGTGAGCCAGAACGTCTCTAGATGCTTGCGTTCAATGCTGCGCAATGTCTAAGTCCACCCTGGTTGAATTCAATCACCGTATCATTCAGATCACTGTGTACATTGACCAACATAGCTGACTTCATCAGGCGTTCTGGCAGCATCAGTTTGTCTGGACAGTGCTTCTGATCGATTGTGTTCCATGCTAACATTGGTGACTGTTCATGTTGGCTGTTAGTTATGTTATTTGTGATAGCGGAATAGTGCCATTCATGTCGGTTGCCGTCGAGTGACTTCAGTTGTAGCTTGTGTTGCTTGTTACAGAAGCATATTTGCGCGGTATTTTTCCTTGCACACATGTTTTAACACCGAAATGTTATGGAGTGATTTGGTAATTGTATAACTGAATATCGAAGTTCTCAATAATTTGGGAAGCTGATTATCTATCACATCATTCTAAATGTGTAGGAATGGATGACTCGTTTTGTTTGCTTGCTCACTTGATGTCTGTTGATTGCCAGATAATAATTAGTAGTGGTTGACGCTTCATATAGAGGTTTTGTTGGAGCTTCGAACTCGATGACGTGAACTAGTTAAATGACGATTTCATGCACGATAAGTGACACAAAATCAATTATGTATCACACTTAAGGGAGGTGGATACATTACTTACTGAACTGTGATGCCTGTTGCGCTTTGTTGATAGGCTGTTTTGGAAGGTTATCTCCTCTCACATAGGCTTCGAGGAAGAAAACTCTGGCCCGAATTCCCCTTTGTGTGCCAGATTTAATACTGGATATTGTTAGCTTTGCAAGGTATGGTAAAACTTCTGATAAACGGAGAAATGCCGGTTGTTGCGGTTCAGCTGCAGTAGTACGTGTTGATGGCCAGGGATGCTTATCATAAAAGGACCAATGTAGAATTTACGATTTTTTTGTTCAGGTAACAATCCAGCTGGAAGTATCACTGTCCACTGTCGGATAACAGCATTCGTTTTAAAAAGACAGAATACCTTCATGAATTTGAGCAGAACAGTGAAAAGATGGACTGTAATGGTTGTTACCACTTTGCAGTACATATACAGAACAAAACAACAACAATATATATATATATTTATGTATACATATACATGTAAGAAGATTGATATAGGGTGACGGACAAAAGGTCGGAGAACGAAGTGGAAATACGTGTGCTAAGCTACCAGCTCCACGGGAATGTATGAGTTATATGTAGACTGTTTTGTAAGCGAAAATTCACGCAACGAACTAACACGCATCTGTTTGTCGCTAGCTATTCTTTACTTCTGAACAACTTCAGGTAGATTGTTTGGTGGAAAACTTCCGAACCCTCAGGAATGCCAGGTATCACTACATCGTCGCAGAAACTACGAATATAGCTCTTGATGTGAGACCAAAACTGTTGGAGACATTAAATACCCCCCAAAACGTTCCAGTTACCGGTAATGAACACTTATTATCTTTGTAAATTCGATTTACTCTTTTTCGAGCCACGATTGCTTTAACATTTTTAGTTCTTGCGCCGATTTGCATACTTGATGCTAATTCGCTTTTTATTGACCTAGTACGCTTTTCACTGAACACTGAACATTGAATATTGAACATTATTCACCAGGTCGCTTGACTAGCTGCGCTTGTAATTTGTCTTCGGACTAAGACAGTAAAAGCCGTCTTCCTGGAGATCAGTGTTTTTCCTTCATAGTCTTCTTGGGGATCGGCTCTTTGGGGTTACAGCAGCGCGTACAGTATTGATGCGTCATAAGGATGGTTCCAGCTCAATTGTGTTTGCTCGGTCTCTCCTTGATATAACATTTTCTTAGGGCTCAATACAGCTCGAATGCATTCGTTCGGTCGTTCTGCGGTATAACAGAAACCGCACTTATTGACCAGAACTGAAAGGAGTCCGACATTGGACCAATGAGTCGGGGTTTGCATCAATCACTGAGTAAAATAATTTCGATCGACGGGTTATGTTGTTGCTGGATCTACACCTAAAATTAACTTCAAAGTTAAGTTGAAACATAATTGCAGTCACAAAATCAATGGTTTTTGCAGGTTTTTTTTGCATATTTTCGTAGGATGTCATGAAGCAGAATTTACAAAAATATTTCCGGTCCAGTACAAATAGTCAGTTATTCGATCCAATTCACAGTGCAATTAATCGTAATCAGCTCATACATGTTAACAAACTGGTTCCTATATACCTTATAACCTTGCTGAGATCTGGTAGTTAAAATCGTTGTCTTATCAAAATCTACACAAACAGTTGACGGGAATTTTGCCAATTTGTGTTCATAACGATAATGGATCCACTAAACAGTTGCAGTCACCTTTAATTTGTCTGGTATTTGCTATCACATTTTTGGGTGATCATCTTATCCCCCCCACCTGGTGTGTTTTTGTTGCTTTTTGTTAGCTGTCAAAAATGTACCGTTATCCTGGCATCTTCCAATCACTCTGGACAGATCATTTTGTTTTTCATATACATACTTAATATCCTCAAAATGTTCCGCTTCTCTTGTTGGGTATTTCTAACTGGTGATCTCAAACGAAGTTCGTAAACGAACTCACGTTGCTTTCTGGTTTGGTCTTCTTATAATTAGTGACAGAATACATCCTGATGACGTTTGATTGATTCGGATGCAATGCAGTTTCTTTCACCTGTACATTGTTCTAAATGTTTTTTTGGAGGAAATCATATGAGCAGTTGTTGTGAGCGAAGAACGAGGATGGCGCAGAGGTCTTTTATTCGAAAAACCAAAAGGTGGGTTATGCGCTTTAACATGACTACAAACAAAAACACTCAAGAACGTCACGGTTGCAGTGGAAACCGATGCTGAGTTCTTTTGTGTACCATAAACCGTTTCATGCCACGCTGCACCCCAGTACTTCTTGTATTCCCCCCCGGCTATTTCGATGTCATACTCCATGCTCCTGCCTCATTACTGAATAGTGGTTATGCGAGTAGTATAGTGGGGCCGCTCGTCCTCACTACACGGCGTTAACTTTGGCAACACACGGGATCGAAATTAGGCCGAGTCTCAAATGGCGTCGATCTCCTAAAACTAAATGAAGGTCATGAAATGGCGACTTAACCAATGGGCCAATGCTTCTGTGCTAGACAGGCGTATCGCGCAGTACCACTGCAATGAGGATTTCAGTAAGCGTGACATTTGTTCGTGCTTCAGTGTTTATTTCGAGTCACAGTATTATATGCTGGATATCATTGCGACACACAAGATGCAAGCGCGCATCCACTGAACCATCTCCATGATTTTAAACCAACAAGGATGTAAGACCCACAGCTGTACGTGGCAAAGATCGAAAACATGTGACCCGACACAACTTCCAGCGCCACGTCTCGGACGGCGAACATTTCAGCAAAACGTCAAGCCAACACAAACAAGGACATCAGATAGGCGAAAACTCTACTGCTCCAAATCGCCTCAATGTGATCCTGTCCCTTCGACATCCTCAACGTACGCCTCCACGCACATCTGGGTATGTTTGTCTGTATTTTTACCAGTCCGGACATTCTTTACTATTGTACGTGAGTCCTCCATGTTCGTCTGTTTCTAATCACGCCCACGGTTATGCCTGTTCTAATTGTATATCTCAGTCCTCAGCGGCATGCCCTTCATTCGTCATAGGCAGTTAGTGTTAGGTTGCAGTTAGTTACGTATAACCCACATACCCTCTACTTTACGCTCCCAAGGAAAGTTCATGCGTTTTGGAGAGGTGGGTGCTTTCAGTCCTCTTGTAAATTTACGAACACCATACGCTTACACGTTATATGGTTGTTTTTCTAACTCCCTGCAAGCGTTTGTCGGTTCTGTTGAATTATCTGACCAGCCATGTGATTTCAAGGGGGACCCAATTGTGAAGAGTCTGGACCTCTGCTGGATTCGAACCAGCGACAGAAACAGTATGTCTATAAGTGGCAATGTGCTCTACTAGCTGAGCTACGGAGGCATGCTGGTAGTTCAGAAATCTTATATTTGGCTTTAGCAATAAGTTTTTGATGTTTATCAGTGGCCCTGATGGGTGCCGTCATAAACTCTTTCAGAAATCCTGCTTGGACAATCGAACTGCTTTATCATTTAGTGAGTTTCATATGGTACGGTGGGTTGAGCAGGTAACTAAATTCAAATGTGGAATTCCTCGGCTCCTAGCGGGACTTCGTTTTTCAGCTGGCTAGCACTTATCTGGTCTGGGTATGCTGTTTTTGTCTCTGATTCGAATTCAGACAAGGTCCGAAATAGTCAGTATTGAGTCTCTCATAAAATTGACACCTGCCACGCTAATCATCGATAATCATATGATGGCTCAGCCAAGATGACTGATGCAACACGCCAGACCCAAGTTGTTGGTTGCTTCTTGGATTTACGGCATACAACCGTAGCAAACGTGACATGTGTATTTTTTCAAGTGCTTATACTAAACAGGCAAATCCTTTGAAATTAAGCAGCCGAACGACTCAAACAGTTTTTGCTGTGACTACCGAGTGTGATTGGCTATTCTCACACGAAATGTAATCTTACGATTTCTTTTTAATCAATTTCAATAGTATACCTCGTCCGGAAGTTACTACTCTGCGAAAGCAGCTGTGGAAAACTTTTAGGGTCCGATTTAACGCGGTGCTGTTATTACGGCGCTAGGCTATTTAATTTAGATGCATGACTTAGTGTGACTGTTTCTCATGGTTGCCAACGTTTTCTCTTATTCCAGATTTGTTGTCGAACGGCATCATTAAACAATCACGGTTCATCGGCATCATGATAATATAACACTGCACACTAATGAACTCAACCGATATAACTAGGTTTCCAGTAGCTTAAACACACTTGTAAGAAGTGCAAAAACAGGAAATCAGCAACCTCACCTAACTAAAATCACCAAAATAAGGTGGAATACAATAAATAGGTTTAATTTTAAATGAGCAATGAAAACATGTTTGTCTGAGTTACTTCTGTCATTAGCGAATAGGCAGCGGAGCAATCGTGTATCCAACCGCTGAAGTGTGTGCAATCCTTGCAAATTTCCATACTTGATTAGGTAGACCGGTGCAATACGCGAGGTAAATATCCACATTGTTGGAATGCAATTCGATGCACAAATTTTTATACTGTAACGTTCCACTCTGTTTGAGGAAGCAAGTTGAGAATAGAGAAGTTAAGACACATAAAATACCATGCTGAGAAATTAAATATTGCAAATCTAAAAAGGTTCTGTGAGCTGACATTTTCTAACAGAATGACCGGTTCAATGACCCATCAGAAAACGAAAGTCATCAATAAGGAGCATGCACAGCAGACAACACTTTTTAAGAACGATATGGATTTCACTGTTACCTTTTTCAAAGGAGTGAACATATCCCTGACTCTGGTAGGGGGCAAACAGTTAGATTCAGCTTATCGATTTTTTTCAGGGCGGGAACGTGTCCCACCAAACCACTAAACCAACCCATTCAAGCGCTTATATGCTGTCGCTCCGTTGTCTTTTCCTATGTTTATCTTCTGCCCGTTAGGTTTTCAGCTGTGTTTGTTTGTCAAATTCCCCAAACCATGATTTTCGACTAGTAATAGTGTGAAACCACTGTAACTGTTGACAACAACTGAACGGTTCTCCGAACGAGTTTTTGAACCAAGACTATTGGACAGATGGGGCAAACCGTTCCGTTCATATGAAAAGTTCCTCTTCGGATTTGTGCGTTCCACAAGAATTCCACACAGAGAGGACTGTACCTCATTAGAACTAGAAGCGGAAGTTGGAATCGGAATTTTTAGTTTTTTGCTGACTCGATGAGGCGAATTCATTACATCGACAGTCAGTCCTGAATACTAAAAAAGAGCTGCATGTTTTGCATATTAAATTAATCGAAAAACAACCAAAATTGGTTGCTTTGAAACTGTTATCGGACAATTTGTGGTGATGACCTGATATGAGATGCACTACGACTGAGTTCGTTTGCATGAGCTTGCCTACTTAACACCAGGTGACCATGGACATCAGCCAATATAACTCGCTCTCCAGATGTAGCGGCGGATGAATTGCTTGCTATATTAGGAGAATTCTAATATCTTATAGAGGAACTTTACCAACGCTAGGCATTATGCACCTTGTAGAGTGGAACCTTAGTAATTAGCAACCCTTTACGACAATGGTCTCTCTATTATAAACACTTTTTTTCACTACTTCAAAAATATTACTTAGGCAGAGCACATGAAGTCTGGCATACGACTGATGTGTGTGAGTATATATGCACGTTAGCTTGAGTACTGCAGTTTTCAGATACACCACATTTCAGTGTACCTCGTATGTAGTCTAGCCGTCATACCAAGAAGATGTTTATGGGCGTTTCTAGAATGGACTTGGTACCACCTGTAATAAGCTGACAGTTTTGGATAACTAAACGCCGCACCTTAAACTGGTTTACTTACAATCAATAAACAGTTGCTTTCCCTGCTCTCACTTTTCACTCAGTACGATCACTTAGGATCTGGTACCTGTCATTTCACTGTCAGTCTTCTGAGTTTGACACATGGGTTTGCATAACTTATGCCTATGTACCAGCGACTGTTCTAGCATGAGCATCTGTTGACTGTCGGTTCTGCAAAAAGATGCAACTCACGACTGTCTCCCAAAACATCCAGCCATCCAGCTTGCTTGTTTGTCTGTCTGTGAAAGTTTGTGGTGGTGTGTCGATGTACTAAATGCACATTTAAACGCACTGACCATAATGGACCGGTACGTAGTCAACGTATAAAAAATAACCATTTATAAAGAGGCTGTTAATACAATGGGAACAGGTCGGTGAACGTGATCGTATAGTTTTGATTGTTGTAAACCTATAAATCTGGTCCGGTTGGTGACACTGCTTTTCGCGCAGCCGCTCATTCATGTATGCTCCCTTTTCAAATTTTTAACGTAGATTTTTCACCATTTGTTGTGAAGGTTTTACTCGACCTCACAGTACATCTGCTTTTCCTATTCTCATTGAAAATGTAGCAGAAAAATATGGTACTAAAGAAATATGGTGAATAGTAATTCTTCTCTTGCCTGCCTGCTTCCTTGCGCTTCATTCCTATGGTACTTGTTTGACTTATCAGCCTAGATATTGTCTCACGAGCATGGCTCACTTCATTGATGGCTGATGCGACTATGTTACAATGATCATCATCTGCACGAAGTCTGTCTCCATCGATTATTCTTTGTGTGTGTTACAACAGCGAATTAGTTGTCTCGGCGGTCATGCACAGACAGCTTTTAGTTTCGGTCACTGCGGTAAGCTTATCCGGAAATAAATGCCGCCAACAGTTTGTGGGTGATGGTAAGCACGAGTCAAGTGGCATAATTCACTCTTTTTGGAGTACGTGAACAGCCGAATATGAATACTGTTAGGCAAGCAAAGAGATCGGAAATATACAACCTGTAAATGGTGACGTTCACTTTACGACGTACGAATGTTACGTAGACGCTGTATCCGACTAACGTATGGTAACAGAACCAACTTCAGCTAACATGATTTTTATGTACCGCTGTCATTCATTATCTGGAATTTATCCATAATACCAGATTTGAAACAGATTCAAAACTAAGCTGAGGCTGGCCTACGTAAATTGCTGAGACACATACGAAAGTGAGACAAATGTAAGATATGAAAGACGTAACAGAGACAGCCACAAATAAGTAAACGACACCTTGATCTAGAAAATCTTCTAGGTTTTGATATCGATCTAACTCCGTTGGAGAATATAGTGGTGTATCCTGTTGCACACAGTACAGTGACGAGGACAAGCGCAGTAAAGGCTCCTGGAGCAACAATTCTTTTGTAAATAATCCAAACATGTCAAATGTGAGACAAAGACTGGTGCTATTGGCCGTACTCGACTGACTGTGTGAAGCGTGTATGGTTGCTGTATGTAATTGTAGTCGCTTATCGATCGGTGACTTGGTTGATAATGGTGTTACTCTTTGACTCCAATTCGAAAATGATGGGGAAACAAACAGAGATTTGTTGTCCTGAGAAAGATAAACTACACTTGTGAAGGACGCGGTTGAGAGTTGTTGCACTAAGATACCAAAATAACCCGTTTCTTCTCACACAAAACTTAAATACACGTACAACACGACTTAAATAAATACAGCTGTTTAGGGAACTCGCCAGTAGCACTGTCCTTTGGGTGACATATTGATTGTGTGAAGTCCACGTGTGCGTATTCATGTCCAAGTCAATCTAGGCATGGAAAAATATCAGTCTAGCTCCTAGGTTTAACATAGAATTAACTTCAGATTTTATCCAGACATTTTGATTAACCAGCACCATTCGGTTCCTTTGTAGAGTACTTTCATGAAGACGGAAAAACACTTCCTTAATGGAAGTAATTCACCCTCAAAGTTCATTTTTCTAGCTACTGTTTATATAAGCCATTTTTCAGATGACTTTTGAAGGAATCGCTTTATAGTAGCTTAACTCTGGGGGATAAACTAGAAGGGTCGCATAACCATGTTTAGTCATTACGTATTATTAGATGTACCTCGAATAGGTGAACCGATAAACAAATACACATGAGTTGTGAACCACGAATGATCTAACTTCAACAGTTTGGCGTCAGAGACTATGAAACTATGCGATCATGTACGTTTGCTTGCTGAAAGTATTTATAGAAAGTAAGCCACACTGCAAATAAAAGCCTTCTAGCCATGAAACAAAACGTGACCTACACAAAATATTGTTCGTGTTTGAAGTCGGTGGACGTACAATATTAATTAGCTGGACGATCATGATAAACGTACTCCACCAAGTAATCTTTTGAAATTACGATGCATAATAAACTAATATATGGGTCGTTGGGTGGAGTTGGTAAGATAGATATCTTGTCTCCTCTCGAACGCTCCGCGAATTACTTACAGGTAGGAGCTGCGGGGGGTTTGGACAATATGCGGTGGTGCTTAATGCGAGGCCGACGGATCAGTCATCATGGTGGTTGGCATAGCTGGAGTTCTAATCTTGGTTGTGGCAAGGATGCGCACTACTGAGGAGCTCAAACACGAGCGAGACTCGAGTCTAGTGCTTAGTTTCCTGAGAAGCTTACTGGAAAATCGAACGGAATGAGAAAGTAACCATCAGGTGTAACTGATGTTTAAGTCGAAATTACCGGCAGTTTCGACCGCTCGTACTTGTGGGGTTATCGACTGCGGATAAAAAGGGATAGTTACTCTACCTCGCTTGGAGGCGATGGGACAAGTTAGGCAATGCTCACGAGACTATTTGGTTGAGTGTTCAGATGTGATAATTCGGTTGCGTATGACGTGATTTCAGTGGCACGGCCGTCAATATGGTTGCCTCAGAAGAATAGGGAGTGCACGTCATCGGATCATTGCAAAGAAAGGCATCACACTGAACTATAACAGAAGCGATAATTTGCGGCTAGTGCATCTATTCGAAAGCGGGTGGCCCAAAAAATCTCTCTGAAGGCAAGAGCAGCGACTATGTGTGTGAGTGGTATTCACTTTTGTTTCAACAAGTGTCTTGATGAATCGTTATCGGAAGGGTAATATTCAATATAATATCCAGCAAATGAAGGTGAAACTTGATACGGAAATAGATGTATGAAAATATCCTGTACCTTAGTATATTCGAACATCTGCATTGGGCTGGCTCGACATTGAAACATGCGGACAAGCCACGATTTCTCATCCACTGTCCAACATTTGTTGTCACGACGAATTTCTCTGTTGTGAGTCCAGAACCAGAGCTTGAATATCAAATATAGTAAAATCGGCTTTTAAGACAATACGCATAACCGAGTTTAACACAGCCAACTCAATCAACGGCACTCAGTAATGTATGTGTACGTGGGTATAACGTTGCATGATATCTGTCGATCGTTCATTGTCACCAGAACGATCTGTAATTAAAAGATATTTGGCGTTAATCGCTAAAGGCAGTGTCATTTTGGTGCACGATGACCTTAAGCGACCTCAAGCAAAATAGACGCAACAAATGAATGAGTTGCGTTTAGAAGTATTATTTACCAGACCTTATTCAACCGGATTTTGTGCTTCAGAGCATGTATTTCTCAGACTCTCAAGACGTTTTTTAAGCAGGTAGAGTTACAACAAGTTTGTTTCTAGAACTTAATTTCTCAATTCCCTCCACTTAATCGATTCAAACTGGTCTTAATATGAGTAGTTTTGGTAACTCATGTAAGCATCTTGGAATACTTTCTCGTATAACGGGAGTTTGATCAACCATGTGCAAGTTAAATAATCAGTTAAGCAACTGTAATCCGTCCAAAAAGTTTTTTTCTCATAGGGCTATGTTTCTTACAATATTTTTAATCGAAATTATTAACTTTTTCACAGACTGATTTAAATCATATACTTCTTCAGTTGTTTAATTCATATGCGATTGAAATCCAGGGGGTTGTCTTTAACTCTGAGACCAGAGAGTACTCTGTAATGAACATAATAATTGTACTGTTCGAACTTTGTAATAATGTGACTAGATTCTGAGGTGAAATATCAATTTTATTGAAATCTTAGAATAAAATCAAACCTCGGTGGTCGATGTAGTTGTCTTCATTGAATGAGGGTGGTTGAAAAAAACAGCAATGCTAGGGCACAAAAATGTGGCGGAATAATGGCAAGAACATTTTTAAAAGCAACATTTCTAATCAAAACTCTTAGAGGTCAGTATTCTTTATTATATAATTTCTCACATGCTGTTCACTAACGATGTTCACGCCGAGCCCTACATTTGTAATACATCATCTGTTACGCTTCACTTATCCTAAAGATTTCATTTACGTTCATCTTATTCCCTTGCAATCGAGTCTCACAGAACTAAGTCCCGGTCAATCGGGTTGTGCGACATTGTGCCAGAAAGTCAGGATTTTAAGAGACAGACTGTGTACTCTTGTTCGAATTCAGTTTAGTTACTGTGTGTCGGAAAAGCAATATGTGCAAGACGTGTTCGAAATATGTCGCTTATTAAAGCTGACCAGGCAGCCATGTACATTTCGCGCGATGTTCTCCATATTATCTAGTCACTGAGATATTCATATCATTCTGTGATAAATAATTTTTTCACTGTACTCTCTGTTTGTTTCAACAGAGATACAGTTTCTGAGTGAAAGTTCCATCCATACCTGATCATCTAAAAAAACCCTCTTGGTTATTTTCTCCAGCACACTGGAAGACCTCGATCACCTGAGCTACATTCCGTATAGTACAATTAAAATCGTCACAGGGAAATGTCGGTCAATAGCAAATGTACACTGATGATGAAAAAGACAAGCACTGAGCGCTCCTAGGTGAAGGTTAAGTGGAGTGAGCATCATTCACAAATGACTGTGGTCGGACTGTCAAATGAGACTGGTGCCAAATAGTGTTCAGCACGATCTCATCGCAAATACACGATTTGGAGTTCAACTCCTGGTACATACACAGGGCTTCTACAAAGTTTTCAGAATAGATTAAGCTGATGAAGCCTATCTACATCGGAGTACATGTTGGGAAATTTAGAAAGAAAATTTAAATTGGTAGATTACTTCACTTCCAGAGGATCGGCAAAAGAATGAGTGTCAGTGGGAACGTCAGGGGCAGGTTGGTTGAATAGAAGCCAAACCGCTGCCTAACAACCAAACAACACACACGTCAGCATGCAGCGGTTGGTTAGCACCAGCAATATGAAGTTGCGGTTTTCTCCACTTTGACGACCCGGTTAGCTAAACCCTAGGTTGGTGTCCCAAGTGTGTGTGTGTGCCAACTTTGCACTGGAATTCAACAGCCAACTTGGCACAAGTGGAAGCTTGGAAAGAGTCCACTGCAAGTCAAACGGCTCATCTGATTTTGTGCCTTTAGTAAATTATCTATAGGGTAGTTATTTCTCCTGGGTACGTGTATTGTTGTCAAGGAATGTTTGAGATGATGTTGGATTCTGTGTACCAAAAACAAGTCTCTTCTGATATGCCGGTAACGCATTGGGAATTGTCCCAGTTCACCCTCATAATCAGCGTGGGTTAAAGAACTTAGCATCACAACCCGTTCTGTTGCTGTACGTTGTACCTCCTCAACTACACCAAAGTCTTTCACCAGCTAAAGACTATAAGCTTGGGTATTATACATGAAACGAGAGTTCACTAACGAAATGAACATAGTAGTGAAACAGACCGAATGAAATGGTCTAAACAATCTGGTGAGCAACCCAGACACCGAGTTGACTATTTTGACCACTGATACACTGTTAAGAGACAGGCTAAGCTCCCCTGAGACAATCGTGCCCACGCCGCGCTGGCAGGTGGGTGTACTCAGCTGTTCGCCTCCCAGAAAGAACAGTACTACTTGAATGAAGGTCTCCTTAACCGACGGCGAGTTTTCTGTGGCCCAGCTATGTAATGTGCCTAAATTCTTTTGTGGTATCTCATATTGTCTGCTATATGCCAATTTTTGGAGTCAACAGCAGAGTGATATGTGATTTTAAGCAGGCACAAAGTACACGACTTAGGTTTTAGAATGGGAACATGTGGTAAGCCACTAGTGCCGCAAATACCAATATCAAAAAGCACGTTCAACGTGATATTGAGGCTGTGACCTTGGAAGTGAATCGTAAGCCGCAAACGCAGATGTTTTTCTCACGATAATTACGGAGATTTGGTCAGTGTTAGAACTTATGTTCGATCGAAGGCCAACACAACCAGTCAGTGATTTATGTCTAAACAGTTAGATAGATGATTCTTGTATTCTTAGTGTGAGACTGGTTGAATGTTTGCCAATGCGCTTGTCTCACACTTGATAGATGAACTGCTGTATTACATCTCGTATCAACAGAGTTATGAAATGATGAGGCCACAACTCGTTCACGGGGAGAACATGAATATATGGGCTTTCTGCGGAATGTATCAGTCATACTATCCGTTCGATTACGAATGCTGAGATCAAGCATGAGTGGTACTGTGATCTTTAATTTCATCTCGGTGAATAAGATATTACTTGAGAGCAAATGCAGCGCAGTGGAAATAAAGTCAGACAGAATCAGTGGTCTGTTTGTCAATGTCATATTGGCCAAACAAAAACGGCGCCGTACTCAGTGTTCAAAGTAATGGTTATTTAAAAAGACTTGCCTGATTTCCACCTAGTCTGTGACAGGGATATCCTCGAAGATTGTGTGAGTGCGGTTGAGTTCTCAGAATTGAAGCGTCGATACAAACTGCTATCCGACTGTTTTCAATCTACGAGTGGAAAAGCGGTGTGACATGGAACTTATCATGAGAATGTTGCGTTCATGTAAGTCTTTCTAATACACCTGTAAATATAGCAATTTGTTAGGTATAGGATTTTAAGTCTAACAATGTAACGCTTTGATTACTCTTGATCAGTTCACTAGCCAAACAAACAATTCAAAACTTTACAGTACTACATGTTCCGTCGTTTTTAGTATCTAATGCACAGCGAACATTTGAGCCTAAACCAAAATTGATTAATTAGTGAGCAGCAGGGTTGCTGAGTAATGAATTCCTATTTTGTTATCAAGATCAGGAGTTAACTGGGGTTTTCGTGGGGTCCATATCAGCCCAATCATAGGGCAGTTGTCACCGATGTATTATGCATCTAGCTGTTAAGAAAAGTTATTAAAATAAGCACAAGGATTGAATGGAGTGACAGACAGGTTTCATTAGATAGCCAATGTTATAATTTATTTATTGCTGGAAAATACACGGGAAGTAAAATAGTAAATACGTATATCATGTGACCGTTGAGAATGCGGGGTGAAAAAAAACGAGAATAACGCAACCACTAAATTGTGTCGAACGGAATGTAACAAAACTTGAGAAAATATTTCGTCTGAACAACCAGAATTGGTATTTTGTTCTGAGGTATGCGTATGTTTTTGATTTTTCGGTCACACCTAACCAATTCACACCAGAGTGACCTTTGAGCGAATTCCTTGTGGTGGTCAGATTCGGGTGTGTCGTTTTTACGTCTAAACAAGAAGAAGATGGCCTGCCCAGGAGCAGCTCGCAAAAAGCATACGGCGAAGGCCTGTCTCAAAGATGTTTTCACACAAATTCACTGCCATCATCAATGAACCTTAACTGGGGTGAACACGCCTTACAATTGAGCATCCTATCTTCTCAACATAATGTTTTCAGTGAGGAAATGATTTTCAATTTAATTTGATGCTGTCCCGTGCTTGATATATAATGGCTAATTTTTACAGATGTTGAAGGTGCTTAATGACCTGCGGTGCCCAAGACTTATTTTTGTGGTGCACACCGGTTTCAACCAGTCAGTCTCAGATTGGGTGAAAAGGTGACAGCTACCTGCACCATCAGAATCTCAGCTAGTGAACTCCTTTCCGGTTACTGATCTTGGAAGACCTAATTCCTGGATCGCTAAAAACACAGCTGTGAGGGATCTAAGTAGGGGATATTGGTAATCACTGAGTGCAAATAATTTCAAAACGTTTTTAAAATATCATTTTGAACTAAGTTATGGAACTAATAAAAACTCCAGGTTATGAACGAAGGGTGGCTTTAAAGCTAAATAACGAAGTAATGCTCAAACCGCAAAAAAATCTGCTTCTGTACAGTGGCTAACTTACATGCTAACAAGATATAGTTTGACAAATTTGCTTATGTGGAGGAGAACAAGTTGTGAAAAGGCCAGGCCTTGGCTAGACTCTTGCAGAAAGCGTAGACGATGCCAATGCTTCACCAGCTGAGTTACAATGTCATATCGATAACTTAGAAGGTACACATTTAGAGCCAACTTCCCATTCATTGCATTCTACCATACGTACTCTGCCAAACCTCTCGGGGGATTGGCTGTTTCAGCTGCACATCGGGTTCATATTACTGACAAGTAGTTCGATAGGTATGTTAACCCCACAGGAGACTCAGTGGTCACGTATACCCCTAACATCACAGCAGCTGTTTAAACTGTGCATTTGGTTGTCTTCAGACACACGAAGGTGGAGAGCTGATAAGGCCTTTTATGCCTTTGCTCAAGAAAAGTCGTTCCTCAGCACGCAAGTCGACAAACCTTCAAACCTTAAACTGGTGTCTGCCTTTGAGATCAGTTTTCTGGATGCCAGGATAATCCTGTAATAGTGCGCATTAGTTGACTGTCATTAACTGTTTCAATGGAGGCCGTGTTTCATGAAAACCTAGTCTGCCTATCTGTGAGTAGAAACTTAAGAACCTCCCTAACCATCAGGAAATGTGTGTAGCCTATTCCAAGGAGGGTTGGCATAAGAAACGTGTACAGTGATAGTTTCTCCCTGATGTACAGTGATCACCGCAGTGGGACTAAAGAATAACGCAGTTTTTGGTCCTCGAAACGATAAGGCTGTCGAGATCAAGGAAAACGTGGTAGAGAAAGACAGAAAGAAATGCCTCTACCAAGAATGATATCCAACATGTTCAACTATCAGGACAGCTTATTTTCGAGTCATTTGTGTCATGTATTTCCAAGGTTTAACTCGTCCAGAATTTCGTAATGTATCAGTAGGAAAGTAAAAGCTAGCCGACGTTTGGCGCATTGGTGAAAACTATATATTTTTTCATCAAAAAGATTACCATAGTTTTTCTGAATTGTAGTCCTGTTGAGTTTGAACATTTCAGTTCAAGATATAAATGCCTTACAAAAGGAAAAACATGAGAGTAGACAAATGGCCACGGTTTGACAATGTCCGCTATGAGGGAACACATCGTGTTTTCATCCTCGGTTCACACTCGTGAGCTGCAATCAAATGTTCCGGATGTAAAATGGTTACTTCTAAAGGATCGTTCCCATATGAATTCGATACCAATTTCCCAGTGTTAAGCAGTCTAATTAAATGTACACTTGTTCTATTCAAAACAGAACAAATTTAACCATCGAAAGCTTACTCCCTTAACCTTAGTTTTGGGCAGAACAAACCAACTTGAAAAATTAGAGTTCCACTCTCCTGTTTTTTCTGCTAAGGCTCGAACATCAAGCATAAACACAACAGACCTACATGAATCTCATCTTCAACCAAATCTACAATCTCACTCCGGCACTGTCAGTAGCCCAGTCTTTATTTGGGTCGTTTCTGTTCCCCAGTACCCAACTGTAGGCGATCCACCACTGAGCATAAAGTCGTCCTGACTATGTCATCAAACCAAAAAAATCAGTCACTGAGGTGAAGAACAACAAGGAATAGGGACTATACCTCCGGCAGTATTTGGTCTGATTCGGCTCTGAACCAGACTTTCCAGTTCAAACAAACAAGGGCCAACCCACCGAATACGTTCATAGGACATTGACCTTCGAGAGTGAAATTCAATTGTGAATGTTCTACAATGTTCCCGAAAGTCCAGACAGCAAAATCTACTTGAACTCTTCACACGTTCAGCACTTTTGTGAAATAGTCTCTCTTGAAGACTTACATCTCCGGATGCTAGAGCTTTGGAAGGCACAAACATTTCTGGGGTTACGTTCTCCAAGTACCACCTGAATGGACGGCATTGCAACCCTGCGCGAAGTGCTTTACGTTCAGATACATCACCAAATTGACCCTAAAACGTGAAATTCCACAGAGAATTCATTCATTATTAGCCAACGGAAACTGTTTCGTAGTGGTCGTAAATTAGACAGAATCAATATCGATAAAATACGGAACAGTAAATGTTCAGCACCGCTCATACTTCATGAAACGTTCTGTATTCGGACCGACGTTTCAGTCCTCTTTCTGTGAAAAGGAATCATTGTGTTTGTGTTCCGGTCTTGTTATGACGCGTCAGTAGTGTATGTGCTTGTCATAATTAGCATTTTTACTCCGGCGCGCATTTGTTTAGGTCAACCGTCTTGACCTCGCACGAGGAACAACCACTCACTTTGATTAGGAGCTTTGTTTAGGTTGTCGCATCGCAGTGAGGTGAAACACGGCAGCTGCACTGTTCAGTCCTTTCAAAATCCCGTTAGATAAGCGCCAAGTCGAATCGAACTCAGCGTTTGGACTTACTTGTAAGAACAACATTTTTTGACGGTAAAAACTAGTCGAAAGTAGCCGGATGAAACTTTGCCAAACGCAAAAGCCTCCATCACATGATATAACTAACAGCCCCGACTATTTGCAAAAATTAGGACAGATTTATATGCAACCGTTGCGGTTCGGTAAGGCTCGCTGACTTGATGTTTCGTTCTAGTTGATCTAATCATGGATGTGTGAATTTCATTATGGACTAACATTAACATTAACTTATCGATTGCTGAGTTTGTTTCAGCTGAGCCATCAGCAGTGTCAAACTTATGGTAAGTTTGCAAGATAGATTTTTGTCGGCCATCTAAGTTATTATCGATACAAGCGTATAGCAAATGAGTGATTACTATCAGCCTAACAGAAAACGTTGAGCATAACTAAGTCACAGAGGACTTCGTGAAACCAAAGCTGTCCAAACACTGGTTGTTAATGCCACGTAATCCACTCATGATAGATGAGTTTCCACTATTACAACCCCAGCGTTAGTTCACTGCTCTCTTTCAAGTGGTACATTTGTGAGTATATAAAAATTTACTGACTCTGATCTCCTTTGAGGTGGAACACTTATAAAAAATCGAAAAGCAGTAGACCTCATCATTTACTATGTCTCCTCATAAAATACAGCTTTCTCTTCTCATTACCACACACACGAAAACAGCACATTTGACATTTGACTGTAAATTAGTGTACGGCCACGAACTATTCAAATTGGTTGGTGGTTAACTCAAAAGCATCAATAAATGGGTGTGGACGTGTGCAAACATATTCTTGCGTTCATATCGGCTAACTGATAATAACTCATATATCGATTTCTGTCGCTCTTTGGAAGCAAAACCTCAGTAAGAGCGTTGGATCTCTTTGTATCACTCGTGATTTATATATATCAAGTTGAGGGCCACTCACATGTGATTGCAGGCTTCACACTAAAACAGAATTTTCAGTCAACTTCTTTCGAAGAGAAGGGTTGACTTGATTTTCGCTCCCATATGAGCTCGTCAGTAGTGCATATGCTTATCGTGACCTAGATTCGAACTATGGTCAAGCTGTGATGATGCAAATGTGTTGAATACTGCGCTACTGACTTAACATCAGACATGACCAAATTATCATATCAGGTAAGAATATGAACTACTTAAAAACTGTAACAGGAGTGAAACTCAAATCTGATGTTTCTTTTCAAAAGAGATTGGCTATTAAGACTATCTGAATGCCAGGCTGTCATCAGGTAAATATTGTTCGACTTGCAATTAACCAAATCCCCAGCTACCCCTTAGTACTGTAAAACAGCTGGGCAGAGTTGTTGAGATTGGATACTTCAGCTTTTCTCGCAACTTCCAGTCGCGTTTCCCTACGATGTGCTCCACGGTGATATGCATTTGATAGATGCTTTTGTACACAAACTATCTGGATCCACTTCTGCCTTCACTTTGTCATTAGGTATTGTGTTGCCTGTGTCCTAACAGTCAAGAGAAGGAGGTCATGAAGGTACCCTTTTGGAATTCCGAAATCCTAAGGACGTCTCAGGAACAAGGAGAGGAAATGAGCACGAGAAAGAGTATTAAATTGGTAGAATCCGGTTCCTCCATTTACAGTGCCTGTCTACAGAGATAAGACTTACTGTGCAGTTATTCTTCTTTAGCCAGAACTCATAAAGGGACACCCTTCTCAGGCAGAACGATTCCGAACGTTCTGGAAAATGGTGCAGATGAAACTGCTTTGGGAAAGACATCTTCAACCAGTGAACGCTAATATCTCGACTGAATACACAGATGACATAAAAACGATTTCGGATTGTTATTTTGTTAGCTGGCAATGACATCCCTTGCGGACCATTTCGGTTGTTACAACAGGTTTTTGAAACGTTTTGTGAAACGTTTATTTTTCAAGTTAAATGTTAACAACACCACGGATGAGCGCATACGATAACCGTACGGTGTATGCTCACAAGTCTGAAGCAACATCTGTGACCGGTCGGAACAAACAACCAAGATGAGTGCTACTCTTAGCCGGAGTGCACAGACCGATTAGGCTGCCATTCTCGACAAGGCAGAAAGCACAAACTTAAGGGTGACAGTACACTCTGACAGTTGTCGGTGAACTTGGATAAAGTGTCCATTCCAGACCTCTGCCTGTGACTACGAAATGAAGCCATCTTCATTTTTGTGGAACAGGATAGCTTGGGACTGGAGTAGGATGGACAATCACTTTGGAGATAGCAGTAGGCCAATGTATGTTGGTTCGATGTAAAGGAAGCGCCACAGTTGTTGAAAGAGACAACATGGGATGAAGTTGGTTAGTAACTCTATCTTTTAAACGATGGTGTAGAACAGGTAACGAGTGAAGCTCAATTCGAGAGTGTGACTGTAGAGAACAGTTAATAGATGTTTATCGATGGATTTTGGATAAAAGTTCTTCCCAACTTTTTGACTCACCGTGAATTAAAAAGTGTTGATTCCCAACGGATTAATTGATTTGTGAATCATCAAGCCTTTTACTTTTAGGTTGGAAACAGAAATTATGAATCTACGCATCCACCCAATCCGGATTATCCTACTTTTGAGACACTTATGTCACAGTCACCGTAATTTGTCCAATTTTAAATTGAATGTGTTTATGGGCTCCTCTTTCTGATAGTGTTTATCATTGTTTGCTTTCATCCGAAGAACAACTCGAGTCAGATTGTTTAGCGTCGTTGAAACGATCGTTTACCGAATCCTTCAGTTTACATGACATATTTGAAGGCTTTTTACCCAACAGAGACTGACTTACCAGTGCGAAGCCCAATCTTTCATAAAAGAAGCCTTTATAGTCGTCCATCCACACTTCAGCCAAGCGCACCAAATTGCGACGCACAGTCCTTAGGGCATCATTAGATTGCATGTAGGGTGATTCGGCACGAAACACATGCCCGATGTGACTGCACGGATGAATTTTCAAAGAACCACCGCACATCCATGTCTGGAGAAATGAGAACAGACACTAAACAATTTGGATAGATCTGAAGCTGACACTTAAACTAAAACCTACAACACGTTTCGTCAGCTATTCTTAACAAGTGTTAAGACAGTCACGTTGCTTGCTTCAATACAAAACGTTGCACAGGTGGCCACAACATTTGGTCCTACCAAACTGCGATCATCTTCGCGTCTAACTAGAGTTTATTTGATACATAAAGTGGCAAGGTATCTAGGGTTGTTGAACGGCAGACGACTGTGTATAGAGAACTCCCATAACCTAAGTGATCAATTAGGTTCGTGTCACTCAATTGCAATCCGTGTGAAAGGCCGAATACTCAGTAATGGTCCCTAATTTTCACATGTAAAGTTATCTTCGTTGTTAGTTGTAACGGGCCTGATGTCTTATTAATAGATACTGAAGATACTGTAATATACATTGGGACAAATTTCCATTTTTCAGATAGAATGAAAACGACGATGTTCTTTGCTACAAAGTTGGCTTAGTTTTCTTGAGAAAGTAGGTGATTAGGGTAAGGTTTCGTAGTATGTCACTGAAATCATGATATGAAGAAAGCACGACACATGTGCAGTATACCAGACCCTGTGAGGTGACCGTTGATAACGACCGCAACTCAAGGTTACGAACCTACTTGTCTGATGTTTTCACATATATATATATATTGACCGGCCCCCCGTGTTACACGATTTTTAGAGTTGCGATTGCCACCACAATATGTGGCTCTTCTGTATTTCCGATGTACGCGTAAAATACCTCAACTGAATTTCTCCGCTTAGTGATGAGTAATTTTAAGTTGAACATCACCCACATTTGATCGAAGCCTTCGTATTAAGACAGACTTTCCAGCCAGCCTCTTTCGAAAAGAACCGGCAGATTTGAGTTCCGTTGTCAGTAGAGCTCATCAGTATTGCATATCCTTGCCACTGCCAGGATTGGAACTCCGGCCACGCTTTCATGAGTCCACCATGTTGGCCACTCTGCCAGTGACCACACACTAGGAACTACCGAATTTCATAGCCTTTGAATTTTCCACATTGATCCTCATCATCGATTTCAATTGATGCTCGCTGACAAACAGAATTTTGTTCTGCGCGTATTTCTAGTCTATCCACTGATTCACTGTCAATATAATTCAGCAGGCTTAAAGGGTTTCAGTGTGGTTAAGAGGTGTACTCATTTTACTGGGCTGTTCTGAGGACATCAGCATAAAGTGAGCACTCGGTGTGATATCTAGTTACTAGAATACACTCTCTTATCGCTCGAACAACAGATCAAAATTGTTTGTTTTGCTTGTTCTACTGGTTTATTTCGCCTGATTCACACTTCCCGGTTGAAAAAATACTTTCTGATCAAGAAGCATTTGAGATTGGGAAGTAGACAGAAGTTAAGGCGGACCAGATGTGAGCAACAAACCGAAAGCGAAAGATCTTGAAACTCAGAAGCATGAAGCATTTACACTCAAGTTGAGTAAACTTGAGTATCACTTCGAAGACTCTTAATATTTAAGGTTAACGTTCCTCCTCGTTTTTTATTATCAATGAACTACGCTACGGCTGTAGCAGGTCAGTATAGTAGACACTCACGTTTGTTAGTTTATGTGACCTATAGTCAATTAACATCACGGGCTTAGCCTAACCCGGACAGTTTGCAGGTGATCACACTGCACCAAGTTGAACTGTAGTCCATTTGCGCTCTGCAGCTTCACTGCGTTTCCATTGACCCGGTTGCTCATTTATTCTTGGGTCATAAAATTAATTGTGTTTCAGCCCCAAGGACGGATTGACGCTTGGAATGACTGTAATTCACTGAACATTAGAGGCGACTTTGTTTCTTTTCCGGGGCATGTATTTGACAGCTCACCGTGCACGCAATCTGCACATGATCAAGTGTACTGTAATGATAGTATTCACCGCAGCGAAAAAGACGCTCATAATGTGTGATATCTTGGACATACCAACTCCTCACCTTTCAGAAAATGTTCTTTCGAAACGAGTGACGGTTCCCTTCCGCCGGTTTCTAACGAAAGGGTCAGGTGGGTAATATATAGGGCTGCGACTGCTGAGATCAGTTGAGAGTGATGAGCAATTTTTGTGAAAATTACTCCGTACTACTCGGCAGTAATCAAAATCTTTATATTTTTTTTCGAACACTGAATTTTCTTCAGACACTTCATTAGAGCAGAAAGAACACATATGTTGTGGTATGTTAACATTAACTTTACTGTCATCAGTCGCAGCGCAAAACATGCTTGTTATGTACACCATACAGGTAAGGACAAGGAGGGGCTAGACACGCCTAAAACCACATCAAGTTTTATTTATTCATGAACATGAAAACGCGATAAGTTGTTCCAACCACTTTTGTGCACAGAATATCAGCTGGTAATTTTGGATGAGCATCGGTTCGCAGAAAGCTAATAACTTTGGGTTTCTATTATGCTACAGTTGTTGTGAATCCAAAAGGCGGACGACACAAAGGTTGCTTTGTTGGAGAAACCAACACACTACTTAAGCGTCTGAGCACGACAAGAAACGGAAACACTCATTTGCACACCATACTCTTCTGAGGATACTCCAGTCGCTCTAGACACCACGTATCAGTTCCGTCGTGTAGCGAAAGCCATTATATGTCATTCTGTCCTCCAACGATCCATCCCGTATCTCTGCCGTATTTATCACGCGATTATCTCGATCCGCGATCATCTCGAACCGCTGCTACTGAATAGTGGTGTGAGTAGTATGGTGCGACCGTATCTCCTCACTACACAGTATCTGGAATGAGTTTAGTGGGTCAACTTGACGATGTGCTGCTATGCCGTGTTCAGCGATCGATGGCGTTGAATTCCGAACTGTCAGTACACCAAGTTAAGGTTGGTGCGTTATCAGTTGTTTCAACCATTTCAGGATGTGTTCGGCGAGTCGCTGTAGTAGTTATCGATCTGTTCTGCCTAAGTAAACGTTATTGTAACTGCAAGTGAACCGGGAGGAGAAGAGTTCGGCAAACTACTTTCGTGATTTTGGACAACTGGTCCTCCGGTGGTTGGAAATAAGCGCAACTGTCCGGCCACATATATTCTAGCCAGAGGAGACTTTAATTTGTGCTTCGTCGTTGGTTAGATGGTCACCTATGAATGGTAAGAATGAAAAACTTCCTTCTTTTGGGACGTGAGTATAGGTTCAGTGCTTTTCTTTACCGTACTGTGTGCCTCGATGAGTTTATCGGGGTAAACATTTGCTAGCAAAGTTTGTCTCAGTAACTCCTGTTCTGTCTGCAGTGCCAGGGGTACACATATGCCTAGCTCTACAAACCAATGTCTCAACCAAATCCCGGTTGTACTCAATAGGAGCAAGACAGGAAAGCTGATGATATAGACCACCCTATGTCGCTTTTTGGTGAACTGAGCGCTCTAACGTGTCATCCATACGTCTAGTAATGAGTACATCCAAAAAAAGTATTGTTGTTCGAATCAAATTCGTGAGACAAAGATAGGTTGGGGTGGATGTTATTAAGGAAGCTGAAAAACAAAATGGTTCCATGTACGCAACGTATGTCATGCTGTTCTGACGAAGTGGTATTGTTTTGAGCCAAAAGACGGATAGCACAACGACTGTCCATTTGGAAAACCAATACGTGGATTACACGTCTCAACAAGACTATAAAAAACACTCATATGCGTACGGCACTCGTCTGAAAACGTCACGGTTGCCACAGACCCCGAGGCTCAGCTCCTTTATGTAGAAAAAAACATTTCATGCGATGCTGCACTACAGTGTTCCTTCTTGTATTTTTACTGCGTCCATTTCGATGTTAGACTCCATGCTCTTGCCCCACTACTGAATAGTAGTTGTGTGAGTAATATAGTGCGATCGGTCGTCCTAATTACAGTATACTTACGGTTGTGCAATAATGGTTGTAGCCAATAGGGTATCGTCTTATTTTACGGCCAGTCTTCCGTTTGGTATTCAGTGGTCGATAAAATGGAATGCATCACGAATCTTTAATCTGCAGACGATACAGTGCTCAGTTTATATCTGCTGGACAACCTTAATACAGTGGCACCACGCAAAATTGGGTGAAAATCGGATAAACAGAAGACAACAATCGTCCCACTCAGGTCTCATATGTTAGTGACTACCGAATTCTGCAATAACTATTGGCTATAATTAAAGCAATCGAGCCATTAACAAGATTTAGAGCTGCCTCTGAAGTGGCGGTGGTCGAAGCTTTTTACACCACAACAATATAAAGGTTAATCATCATACTTCTAAACTACTTCACATTTTGCACTTGTTCATGGTAATAAGTAGGTGGCGATATTACAAAGGTATAAACACTTGTAAATCAACCACCCTAACAATATTATTAGGCCGTATTTCGTGCAAAACACGAACACACCCTACAGAAACAACCTGCAATGGGTGGCTTTCCAGAACCACACCACCCACAAGTATAGGATAAGGAATGGTTCGAACTGTTACATTGTTCTCCCACATGATGGCGCAAAGAATGACGGACATGTCAGTGTCGATCTGGTTTCCCCTAATTTTAAATACAGCCGCAACCTTAAAATCTTGAGACTAGGGAATTAGCAACAACCTTACTGATAGTAAGTTGACCTATTCTTATGGTATATGGTATCAGTAGGTCTGGTTTCCAAGCTGACAACGTTTTACTGAATATCATGGGCCAACAATTAGTTCAAACTTTCGTCAGCTTCCTCAGGCCTAACAGGCACCAGAACTTCTGATAGCGTCTAACTTACTGACATTAACCGACGCTATCGCAATGGCTTTACTAATTAGTAGTCTGCTTCGAATGGACAAAAGTCTCGATCTCTAGAAAATTTGTGAACATCGACAGATAAGTGCCTATCACTGAGAAATTACCGCCTGATCGTGAAGTTATCACTTTTCTCCAACTTACCAATGCAGTTGAATCAGAAGTACTTGAAGACTGAAATGCGGTGATTTTCCAATGAACCATGAGAATACATCATTAGGGCTTTCTGTTAACAGAAAATTTTAAAAAGTCCTTCTCTATGCACAGCTGCTATTATGTATAACGAAATACCCTGTTTAACTAGCGTGAACATCTACGAAAGACTTATGGAAGTTTTAAAGTCATACAACCCCAAAAGCATGTGCGTAATCAGACAGTATTAGGCGCAGTCCTCTTCTGATTCACATGCAATTGACAATGGCAGTGTCACCGCATAGAAGTGTAAACCCTATCTATTCCATTTTCAGCCGAATATGAAATCTGACATTACTCAGGCATGGGGAAACAATGCAGAGGATATATGTTAATTGGAATTTCTTCAATTAAACGTTTGTCTCTTTGATGGTGTCGCACCACCTACCAGTACAGTTTAGCCAAAACTGAGGATGACAACATAATAGAAGTCCGAGTGCACTAGTAATTACTGATCAACTAAGCTAAGCCGGTTTTACAATGTAGATTACAACACGTACTTTGAAAGACAATTCCAAGTTTTCACCACCCCATACTTCCATTTGTTGATCGTAGAAGCCCAAACGCTCGAAAAAGCCTCGATGAATACTAAACAATCCCCCCGCTATCGTGGGTGTGCTGTAAAATCAACAAAATTATGTTTTATCCAGTGATGTTTTAAAATGGTCGGATTTTCATACTCTTTTAACCATACGGTGTTCGTCAAAGTTACATCAGGTTTAAAATAACTCATAATTAGCCAAAATGAACTTTTGTGTAACTAGCTTGGCGGTTGGTTTGAACATCCAAAACAATTGGAATGCAATTTGACGTTCCTTCCTTCTGACTGAGAAGACAGCAGTTTTCGACTCAACAAGATAACTTTGATGCTTTGCTGAGAGCAGATTAGTGACTAACCATGTTCATTTGTAAGAAACGATTGACTACTCTAATCAGTACAGATAAACCATCAAAGGGAAATTGCAATTATGACCTGATGTTAACGTATACCTAAAAAAGGCTTCAAACGAAACAACGGTGGTGCCATGTGGAAACAGCTAGAGGTGCTACTGACAAATGCTTTTTAAGAGAATATATCTATAAACCAATGCAGAAAAATGCTGGCTTTCACAACTTGCAACAAACACAGTAGCATCTCAAATGTTAGACACAATTACGAAATCAATTGTCATTCCTAAACCTACGGCCTTAAAAGTAAGACGAAACGGTTTGTCACAGGTGGTTGCGGAAAAAAATTACTCAAATTTTTCCAGCAATTAAAAGTGACTAAACGCTGGTTCTAACACAACCTTCAAAAACTAACAACTTGTTCCGAATTGTACTAGTGTCAATCGAAGAGTAGGGCAAAATTTAAATCATACAAATGCCGGAATATTCTTTCCGTAATGGAAGGTCAAGGATCGACAAAAGTTTGTTTCCGGTAATTTATTCACAAACGATTTTACCAAAGATCTCACTAAACAAGAGCAAACGCTATCGGTTAACAGCTGAAAAAGAACAGAAGTGAATGTTAGAATACACGTCGCTGGTTAGGCCTGAGCCGGGCCTCCAACTGAAAGTAACTACCAACGGTGATGATCGTTTGCTCGTAAGCGTTTGGAGTGATTGCTATGTGCCAGTGCAATTTGTGATGATTGGAAAATGCCTTTGTGGGAGCACACGATATATGATATGACTGAGTGGTAAGCTTGAGTCACCAGAAAATGGTGAAGTAGTTGATTTTCTTCATCCAGCTTTCTAAGCTACAAATAACATACGAGTCCAACATAAAATGTTCGAATTCGGACGTTCCGCTCAGTGGGCAATATTGAAATGCTCACAGAGCTGTGGAGAAGCAAGTGGAAATTACCACATTATTCGATGAACCACAATACCTGTTTTGATCAGGGCAATATGAGTGTCATCGCAGTTTTCACTTGTTACAAACAGCAGAAAAAAGTAAGAGAACAAAATCTGAAACTTCAACACGGACAAAATGGAAAACTAACCCATGGCCGCCAGTTGCACATCAAGAGACACTGGCTGCCCCTAATACTTCACTAAAAGCTTAGACACGACTACCGAAAGGCAAAGGTTGGTGTGTGTGTGTGAAACTGCTGTTTATAATTTATAAGTTTATAATTTATAAGTTGATCGAGCGACTGACATAATCTTTGATTGAAATCTTCTCCGGAGTATGCAGATCAACACAACTGCACACACTGCATCTTATTACAAGTTCAGCATCTGCCGGGGATGAAATCCAGGGTGATAGTTTCGTATCAAACGTGATTTAAAACTTCACGTTTCTGTGAACGCTAACTTATTACAAGGCAGTCAGCCGGGGAAACAAATCTCGAAATGCTTACCAGCTCAGTAAATAATAACCAACGCAGGTCTTGGTTTGCAAGAGAGATGGCCAACTTATACGGATGTCGAACGTGGGTTTGGAACTGAAGTAAGAGTGACCCTTTTCAGAGCTTCCCAGCGTGTTCGCAAAAAGACTCATCCTGCATTTCGTCTAAGCACGATCAATTGAGCAGTTTACTTTATTCCTCTTGTTCACAAACGTTTCTTGCTGATGTTACTGCTGATCGGGTGGACAATTTTTATCCACAACTCAAAAGCGTGCGTTTCGCTTCGTGTGTTGTTTTGTCTATAGATTTTGATTGTTTCATTGTCTTGTGCACACCCCCTATAATTGCATTCGCATTAGGAGTGCACGAAAAACTTTCGCAGATCAACAGTGCAGCAGTGAGCTCTTCTGAATTCATTTTTAGGGTTGAATTAGACACGAACAGCCAGACACTCTACTGTTTACCGTTTCATAGAAGATGGCTGAATTCAACAAACAGTTTACCGGAGGAATCATCACAATTGAAATGCGTATGCAGCCTCGTACTCTTGTTCATTCGGTCATCCTACTACTGAGCATTATCTCGATAGCCGATACTTCAGTTCCTGAAATTCATCTAAAATGTTTTCGCACGCAGGACTAGTGGAGATTTAGCTTATATTGTGTAAAGGATAGGTGACTTACCAATAGTGTTCTCACGTTGACTAAATATCGATTTGTGAGTACTACACTATGATCTGTTACTCTCAAATCAACCTAGCGATTCACATAATCTCAGTTTGATGGGCATCAAAGTGCTTACATCTTCTGATTCCACTTTCAAGATAAAACTAGAATCTGGAGGCGGAATTTGTTTAGCGTGAAAGTGCTCCGTCGGGTTCGTTTGGAAAGATAGTTTGATAAACGGACACCTTTTCGGGAAGTTAAATGGAGCAGTGGAAAAGACCGACAAGCACGGTGTTTGACTCCAACTATTTAGCAGTATAATAACAAGTGCTGAATGGCCAGCTGGACAGCATAATTCAAAAAGAAATATGCAACAAGTTAATTCTTCCATTTTACTAATCATCGATCATTCATAAACTAGGTTAGCATGATACAGTTAATCGATTAGAATTATAGTGCCGAACAGTAGATTCTCCGAACAACTGCTTTGGAATAACAAGGCAACTGATCTGTTTAATTGGCAATCAACAACTACTCACCGTTTAAGATTTTCGAACAGTCACAAAAGAATCTACCCCAAACGATTATATGGGAAATATGCGTAATTTTAAGTCCAATAATTTGAGTGTTAACTCAGTTGTGCATGTGTTGACGTACTGTCAAAATCTTCCCTCGTTTCACTCTTACTTACTTGATTGGAGAATAAGGGGCTCCGGGCCGATTCTGGTCTCGGTGTGGGAGAAAATGCCAGCTGAAGCTTAAATCCCAATCAAAACCACCGACCTGCATATAGTCCAACGTGAGTGGCTCATAGGCGAACGTGTCGTCTTTGATACGATCAATGACAGGAGAGACAACGTTAGTGTGATTGGCATGAATGCATTCGAGCAGAGGTTCTAACCAGCCTATAATGTTGAGAAGAGTTCGTAGAAGTATGAGTGGTCTGACAATATTCAACTATTTTCAGATGGTGTACAGGTGTACTACATCCAGACTGTGTCTACAATGTTGTTTACGTTTTATATTTGCATAGCGGGACGTACTGAATCGTTATTGGTCATGAATTTCAAGTCCAAAATTAGGCATTGTGACGGGCAATAAAGTAAGCGCTGTTCTGAAAACTGATTTCTCGGCCATCACGTTTTCATTGAGGACTTCGTGCATAAAGGTTTCGAGTTGGGTTGTAGTGTTAGGTAGAAGAGCAGAGGAATTTGATTCAAAGGGAACGTCTCCACTCAGAAGTGTTTTTTACCATAGAACACACCCATCAATGCATGCAGTGAACAGCGCAGCTCATGTGTTAGGTAATTCTTTGCTTAGTAATGCATACTGGGGTTCAAGTAATGAACCGAACCTGTAGTTGTACGAATTGTTTACAATTTTCTGATCACTTTAGAGGGTAGTTAACCAGCAATCTAAACACATTTGTCAACATTAAAAAGTCATTCATGCGGTCGAAGTAAAGTGTTCCACGGTTTGTCAGTAAGCAGTAGAGAATGCCGAACACTTGTATAGAACGTCAGAACAGATTTCCATCTCATCACGGATTCCTGATGAAGGAACAGACCAGTGTAAGCTTCACTTGTACATTGAATGAGAACCTGTCGAATCTGGCCAGATTACGCCTTGGTACTTTCATTTGCTGAGAGACGAATAGGTGTGTCTAGTAACAGCTGCAAAAAAATCACGATCTAACAGCTGAAGTGTGCCGAATGGTTGTTTCAACAAACAAAATAACATTACGTTTACGTACCACCGAAAAAAATGTAGGCGACAATGAGGCAGTTTTGACAGGTGGTCAACTTAACTACCTCAGCAAAATGCTGACGCTCCACTGGGCACATGCGTTTTCCGAAACGTATTAATAGCATAGAGTTCATTTGGGTAGGGCGATCCTTGCATTGCCCAGACGCGGCTGAAGTGTGCGTGTCTTTCGGTTGTATGTAGTGTGCTGCTAGAACACAGGTGGACCAATCAATTAACCAGCGGCAACAAATAACAGGCGAAAGTCATCTCGAGTAATTTGGTGTATCCAGAACTGGTCAGCTGGTGGACCTGGCAGTTACAATCTCCCTCTTCAGGTTGAAACTTCAGAGATCATTGAACTGTTCAGCGATATTTTGATTACTGGGGGGTAGTAGAAACTTTTGGTCTCGCATAAACTGAATTTGGAGAAAAGTTCTAATCGTATATTTTTCGACTGTAGTCAACAGGCCAGTTACTGCACCTTCTTTAGAGATGATCAGGCAACTTGAACACTATTCACAAACGACTGTGGCTGGTCCTTTACATATGATGATCCAGTCATGTCTGATGGGAGGTCAGTGGTGTAGTGGTGACCACGGTTGCCTCAGGACAGCTTGTTCGAAGTTCTGGTCCCAACAGTGGAATATCTAACACTGGTGAGGTCTAACAAAACTGAAACATGAGTCTAGTGTTTTTCCGGAATGGGTTGACTAAAATTTCTACTGGAATGCGACAACTGTGATCAACTTTGGGTAATGTTAGATTTATATAAAACCAGAATACCCTACAGTTCACTAGTACTGTAAATTTCTGTCATGAATGAAGTTAACCAGTACCAATGTGGTCCAAGTGTGACAATCACCTTCGATTTGGCTATTTATCTATATACTGCTAACAAGTAGCTTCATACAGTGCACCTCGGTGATATGAAAGAGAACTACTTGATTTTCTGAGAACTGTTTACAAATTTCCTACAGGCAGACAGTAACTCACCTTTGGTGCATTCAATGTGGGAATCGAGAAATGTGAGTATCTCTGCAGTGGTTGCGTTCATACCAATCAAACGAGCTCGTATTAGACCTTCGCGTTTTTGTGTGTGTATCAATTTCACTTTAGCCAGCTGTTTAACATACTGATCCAGTGGCTTCTTCAGATAATCTGGAATGAATATCGCGGTAAGAGAATTGCTGAAGTAAAACATTCCGAAGAATGTTTGTAAAAATTGATTGTACATCACATTTGTATTTTCAGGTTGTCTACAAATATTGTTTTTTTGGGTAAATTGTGCGCTCATTCCGTGTCTCCTGGATACGCCAAACTTAAAATCCCTTTGAGTTGCAATTTTCATTGACGCACATTTTTATCTAACCCACCAGTACAGTGATATTTTTCCACTTCTGGGTGAAAATGTGATGACTGTCATGCTGTCCGCCCCCCCCTCGATTCCATGTATAAGCTGGCAAATGAATTTCGTTGGCAAGTAATTCAACATAAAGACTGAATGAGTTTTACCGTGTTCTCAATGACAGGTGTACACAAGAAACGTTCATTCGTCAATTCGTTTGCGTCAGAGTAGTGATTTTATTAATAAAATAAAATGCCACGAAAATGTAACCAAAAAATTTAGTCTAGAGGTCTGCAAATTGTAAGGTGGTTCATTTTGAGTGAAGTTGATCCATAACAGGGAGTTCACCAAATTGATTGTGCACTGAGTGAAGTGATTGGGTTGTCAGAATTGTGGTTGTTAATTAAAAACTGCTGCTACCGTTTTCTATGAAGTGTCGCTTTTATATTCTGCCAAATTCTAGTTGCTCTTACAGAAGTTTTAATCGCCACACCGAATCATCAGTAGTGATATATACAATGAAACTTCCTTCTCAAAGTGCATCATATTGTGACCTTGGGAATTGGATGTGCTGAACCGATCATTGTCCCAAATCCAATGAGATTGTGGCACCTGCACTGTTTGTACTATTCCTCACCGACCGATCCGAAACCACGAACTTCTCAAAGAAGTTTAGAGCTGTGTGGAAAAAAATTTAAACCAACTTTGTCACTGAGGTGACAAAAGCAAGGTGCTGATAAGGGTTTTTTCGCCCTACTTCAATCGTAGACAAACTAGGTTTGAAATGGGTGTACTCTACTGTGGCCATCGTAAAACTGGTGTATCGGCCGCAAAGCCTATTGTTCAGTGCGATTTTAATGATTTACTGGCGGAGCAAATTTTCCAGCAGACCTCCCTGACTGTTTTCGCTGCTTCAATCAGAACAAATCGCTCTATATGTTCTCGGTACTAACACTGAATTGAACATACAGATCAACGTAGAAGTCCCAGTTAACCATTTTTCACGACAGCTTTGGATCAGCCCGTGGTTAGACTGAATAATCAACAAACAGCTTTCCCATTTAACTTCATGAATAGCACTGTTTGGTCGGTATATTGTGAAATCTGATATTTTAATTGTCAAAGCTCACTTCTCACTTATGCAAGCTGACGTTCTTGGCGAATTCTGTTTTTTAATCCACGTCATAGCGGTTCTACACTGATCCAAAAATCAAACCAGTCACTGGTGCACAGTCGTTCAGCATTCATATCATGAAGCGTTCCCTGCATCTCGGACATTTTCGGCAGCGCTGCTCTATGCTTTTGATACGCTTTTATAGTATATCCGGGTTCAAACCTAAGTACGACAAAGTTAGTAACTTTGTAGTCGATTGTTCTTGTGACCAACATATCAACCGTCTTGCACTTGAAATTCTCACGATTGCGTACGGTGATACAAGTAGGCGTCAAACCCTTTTGCCCATAACATACGGTTCACATCACTGAGCAAGTCCGAAGAGAATACTGTAACCACATGTTGACTATAAAGGATTGAGTACGGTTACCCTCCTGAGTCGATATCCAGTTCTTCGTCTCCATGATGCCACAGGTAACTTGGGTCACTGTGTACATCCTTGCACCCAATATCGCTATTTTATAATCTTCCACCATTCTTCGACCTCAATATACATTGTGGTGAGAAGACTGTCGATCGGCTTGATTACGCATCAAGCCTCATTGTACTATGGACTGAAAACAGTGCTATGGTAATATCAGCACCAATAGTTCCACTGACTTCACAAAAATTTTGGATTTTTGCTCAATGTGCACTCAAAAGAGGGAAGGAGAAGAACGTGTAAAAGAAAACCACTTGGCAAGTTGAAGTGTATTCGGATTCTTGACCATAATAGCATAGCTTTGCTGTGACTCAGCGACGTATTTCCACGCTGATGGTGCTGATGATATCTCAAAAAATGAAACAGTTATCCATATAGAGTAGTAGGTTTCGAAAGGCTTTGTTCATAGGAACAGGACGTATCGTAGGAAGGTGTAATATGTTACCTAATGTAGTGCGTTTTTAAGGTAGAAACCAATTGTTTGCACTACACAGCTCTACACTACACAGTTCACTCACCGTACGTTGAGTGATCGTCAACCAAGATGATCTCCTTCAAAAGATTTTGTGGTGTGGTATCCAATACCGAGTGCACAGACCTCAGTAGAGTAGACAAACATTCGTTATGGAAACAAATGATCACGGCCGTGGATGGGAGGTTTGATGAGAACGATTGAGTTCGACATCTGGAAATAAAATGAGTAATTGGATGGGCACAAACACATCGCTAAACTGTTCACATCACCGTCGGGCTACTCATGAGTAGGTATGAAACTAATATCGAATTTAACATGCAATCAGCACAGGTCGCCCGTAACCACCGCAACACTGTTCCAGAATGAACACATGATTAATCGTTTTGAGCTGAACAGGACTATCAAATGAACAGTAATGTATGCCAGGTTATTAACTACGACTTGTGTGTTATTCGATGAAGAACTCAGTAAGGAATGCGTTCACCAAGATACCGAAGTAAGACTAACCACATAATATTCATAACAGCTGTTTCATAGCGAGTGTCACCTACAAGCGTACATAAACCGACTTGTCACTTTCCAGTGGACCATGATCCGTTTATCATAACTGTAACATCTAATGACCTATGCAGTTTTTTAAAAAGCGAATCTGCACACAGTTTATACACATACTAATACGTAATGAGAACGACTGAAAATAGCTTTTTGTACAACCCTTCTTAACCGACATTAATGCACAGAATATGAGTAATCACCAATTTGAAGATCAGTACATACATGACACGCACGCTTGCCAAACTAGAATGCTGGCGTGACGTAATCCACTGGCATCCCATAAAGCTGTACAGTTAGTTTCACAGATACTGGCTCAATTACTCTTAAAACATTGCAAAAGATGTAGTAAACTCTCTTTAATGATGTAATTACTAAGTTACAAAAAACTATGTACATATTTTACACTTAACTGCCAAGGAAATGAAAGTGTTTTTATACACAAAATTTCGTGGGTATGTTGAAAATGTGGCTGGTCCCTGATACTTCTAAAACTGATTGCAACTGTGGACACCTTACAGAGTTAGTAATGATGGCTTCACTAATTGTGAGTCAGAATATCCGACCGGTCATTTTTGTTGTTGAATGTTATATTGCACCATATGATTGGATCAGCAAGCCACTTCTACGTCTTCAACCCATTTCGAAGTCATCGTAAAGGAAGACCGCAGTAAGGTCCAACGGTTTCACTACTGTCAGTCGTAATCGTCTTGATCTTGGTATACTGTCGATTATCGGCCGATAGCTCACGAGCACACTCAAACCTATGATTTGTCTTGCTTCACTGCACCTGACTCTACACTTTAAAATCCGGCTTGTATTTTTAGCGGCTTACATTCGGGAGTGGAGTCCGTAATCAGTTGATAGTTCAACAATAGAATTACGATTACGACCCTGTTAATTAGGTTCGCCTGCGTCAGTCATGTCAGGCAACTGCGGGGTCAGCAATGCACTCATATTGATGATTGCTGATCAGTAAAGAGTGTTTTTGATGTGGAGTCTGTTGTATTGTTGGTGTCACGCATTCAGTTAGAGCAACAACGTTGAATATCATTCTCTTCTCAAATCATTCAGCTCTTTTCGAAGCTCAACAAAGGTGCAGGAATTGTTTTGATGGACAGATCGACTTACATGCAGAAAACGACGGACATTTTGAGTGACTCTTCTAAATTCACAAACCCGCTAAACGAGAAAGGTAGGACTGGTGTGTTTGACGAACACATTTCTATAACTGTAAGAAATCTAAAACAACAGGGTTTTATGGATTCCGCAACTTTCGAACGAATTCGACCAACTGGAACCATAGTGGTCAGATTGTGTGGTTTACCGAAGGTTCGCAAGGAAGAATGGTCATCACACAAGTTCCTTGATGTGTAATTATTCATAAAATTCGACGGTACAGTAGCTAACAAAGTTGCTAGACCCACTTAGGAAGGAAGTTGCAGTGCACTCGGTAAAAGATACGTTTAAATTCGTTGATTCTATCCGGTCGCTGAAAGTGGAAAACTGGAAGATGTTTTCCTTCGATGTATGCTCTTTGTTCACGAATTTACCACTTGTAGAACCCGTTGACTATCTCTGCGATTATATTCGTTTTGAAGGTTCAAATGTGGGCTTAGCGGAAGATACGTTCAAGCGGCCGATAATAACTTGCACCTAGAATGTACAGTTTCAGATTGATGGGAAAAGGTACCATTAAAAGGACGGCGTTGCGATGGGATCACCGTTAGGCCAACTGGTTGGAAGATACCTTTATGAAAATGTTAGGAAGAACTAGACTACTTGGGGTTATTGACAATAACGCTTTCTACAAGAGGTATGTGGACAACATCGTCTGTGTAGTTGACGAAACCATGGATCTAAACAGCCTACATGCGGAGGAAAACAAAGCACATCCGAATCTCAACTTTACATTTGAGGCCCACAAAGTTGAACAAGTATCCTTCCTGGATGTGGCGGTGAATCGTCGTGCAGATGGTTCACTTTAGAGAGGTACTCACAGGAAGGGGACTTAAAACGGCCAGTATACTTACTTACTCAGTTATGTATCCCTGAGACAGAGGAGAAACCTCGTTCGTAGTTTATCAGGCAGCTATGAGGATAAATACTTATGACACGATTGAAACAGAAATGGCGTTTTTAGGCGGATATTCGCGGAGAACGCCTACCTTGTAAACTTGGTGGATAGACATATTGTGGTGGATTGCCAGGTCGGGGGTGCGAGTTTTCGAACGATCGGCCGAATACCTCAACGTGGGGGGGAGGTACGTTCGAAAACTCGCACCCCCGACCTGGCAATCCACCACAATATGTACCTGACAGAACCAGAAGTTAAACTCCCATCGAAGGAAATAAAGCTGGTTTACATGATGCTAGACTACAAAGACAGAGATAGTGAATCGTAGAATAAGTAACGCAATCGAACAGGTCAACAGTGCGGTACGACTGCAAATCATATTGAGATCCAACGCGGCAGCCCAAATACAACTCAACGATACGTTGACTGAATGTGTGACATCATTTTGTGTTTACTCCCTCACATGCTCCTGTGGAGCAGTTTAAGTCGGTCGCACAACCAGGCACCTTTCCCAGAGGATACCTGAGCGCCATCCCACATGGCTAGCTAAGGGCGAGGCGAATTCCATTTCTAGTGCAATTCTGGCGTACATGGTAGACTCAGGGCACCATATCTCCCGGAAATGGCTTTCCAGTCCATTTACTGTTTGCCCAGCCATCAAAGCAGAGGAGTCAAATTTTGTATTCTGGCCACCGTGGAAACGATCGGAATTCGGTTGTGCAATACACGGTTGTGCGCTCACGAGAAGTTTTTTCGGGCCCTATGGTTACTATGGCTCCCCTTGACCACTTGACAATTCCGAAGGTCAGTTCTGCCACCGAATTGTCCTCCAACCAACAACCGTTTTGCGTAGTTATGTGACTAAGTGCTCTTGATTTTTTCCTCGCTTGACAACCATGATGGTATAAAATGCTATGTAACTAGCCCGATGATAAACAACCGGAAACGGACTAATCGCCACAGCTCCTTTGACTTCAAATGAACTCATGAGCCTATTCGAATCGTTGATTATAGACTGCACATTGGCATGGAAGAACCCTCCGCCTGGACACTTTGATGAATGTAGTCTGAAATTCACCGGGATGATCGAAGCATTAGCTTAGTAAAATCATCTTGAAGTATACTGCTACCTTCTGTTATTTCGATTAACAAAACTCAGAATATAGTTAGCATACTTGAGACGAAGCAATCCTTGCATGACACCAGGCTGAAAGTTGGCATCTCACGGCTTTCGAGTGACCGCCCATGCTGCCAGATTACGAGTCCATTCGAACCCCCCCCCCAGCCTGGTGCTTACGATTAAAGAAGAAATTGCCCGTTTCCGCGGCTTTCTTTTGTGTATACTTATTTACTTTATCCTGTGGAGCTAATTACGTGGGTCGCACGATCTGGAATCTGTCCGAACTTATTCGTGAGCACCGACCAGCCTGATTCAATACCGGAGTCACCAAAACAATTGTCCATTCGCACTTCACCATGAACCCGGCCTCTTATTTCCGTCCGAGTCACCCAGTTGAGGGCGGCTAGTCAAAAGCCGTGAGATGCCAAATTTGCGCCACAGATGAGGCGAACGGAATTCGAGTGAATAACCCACCCTTTGTTCAAGTTTTGCAGTTGTCATGGCCTACTACTCACCACGACCGATCAAGTTGGTACGGTTTTAGTCACATCGTGATTGTGAAGCAATTTTCTCAAAAACTCTCCAAATGCATCGATGAGGTGTCTGACCTCGATTGAAGTGAGCACCTGTTTCTGATTTCGTTTTGCCCTAACAACAACGTATGATATATTTGTTATGTATTCGGCCTGACGATGAATAACCGAAAACGAGCTTATTAGTTACACCATTATCTTGGTGACTGCACCGGGGATTTTTGACCCTGTGAAACGTGTCAAGTATTTTAGGCTTTTCTCAGTGAACTAGCATCAGGCAGTAAGCATGGCTAGAATTTCAAAACGTCAACCGAGTGATGGATTTACCATTAAAGATGCGGATGCAGCTAATATTCTGAGTAAATAATACCTGAGTACAAATACTTACAAATCATGAACAGCTTAACAGATTTGCTTCAACTTTCAATGTCACAAGTCGAAAGCAAACCAGAGAACTCAAATCACCCATTCCAGATTTGACGTCTTCTATCTGCTTGAACACCCGCTTCACTACATTGGAAAATTGCTAGAGATACTTCCTAGTACTCCCTCATCAACTGGCCGTCAATCGGAAGTCTGAAAACAGTTCACAATTACGCCAGGGTTCAAAGACAGGTGCAGAAGTGGCTCAGCAACCTACCGAACAATAGGATTGCTTTCAATGTTCTCTAAATTAGTGGAGGGGTTACTAGGTGTCTATCCGAATCAGAGTCACATATACCAGATTTGTCGACAGGAGGCAGTATGGACTCCGTAGTGGATAACTATGTGTCACAACTTCGCTGATTGCCCACAACTTTTCTAATGAAATCTCCTGACTTAAAAATAGTCGCTATTGTGGCTTATCTCGACTTTTAACGTCTTCTGACAGCATTTGGCAATCGATCCTGCCAAGAAAACTTCGTAATTATGGCTCTGATGAACGCTTACTCACATGGCTTAAGGAATAATCATCTGAACTTGCGCTCAACGCCACGATGAATGGAAAACCGTCAGTGTGGTTCACTGCTAAAAGCGGCCTTTCACAAAGATCTGTCTTGGGAATCCTGCAATTCATTCATTTCATTCCTGAACTACCCAGCTTAGTCAAATCATGGTTGTTCCTTTACACCGATGACGAGAACATTCGGAGTGTTCTGGAACACCTGGAACATTCAATGATCTTTCAGAACGATTTCAACAGTTTAGAAGAATGACCCATAAAGAACAAGTTGTCTTTCTCGATCTGCCCGACCAATTGGAGGACTTCACTGAACTACACCTATATGGCTCCGTTCCACCCAACAAGTATAAGAGATGGTATTAGGTTTGCGTTTCTGAGTCGAGATGTGAATATCTGATAAGAAAGCAGAACAAAGCGTAAAGTTGGTAAACAGGAAGGTTATCCGTGAAGTTGTTTATTGTTATGCAGTAGTTACACTGTGTGCACATACATGACCTTTAATGCTCATATTACGTTACGTGGTCTACCTTGCTGTCGCGTGATCCTCCATACAACCAGAACTCAGGTGCTTTCATAAATTGTCAATAAGAGCTTTTGGTGAATGTTGTTTTTTGTCGTGTTTCCAGTCTATTGTGTGCTGATCAATATCTTTCATTTTAGAACCTGTCAAACTACTCACCATGGTCGTTGAGTAACATACAACAAAAGTTCACTATTGAGAAGAAGTAATCGGCTATTTTAGTTGAAAAATCCTGTGAGATGACAGATTCAACGCTTAGAAAAAGGAAGAACAATGTACAACGAAGTGTGATGATCTGAACAAAAGGTTATCAGCCAATACGAAATTGCAGCATTCAGGTCTGTGGTGATGTTTATTACATGCACGATAATATGAAGGGCACTATCTTCTCCACACCTGTTAGCAACATTTCTTTTGGATTACCCACAGGTAAAGGCGTTAACAATGTATGCATGGAATGGTCACTATGAACAGGTACACTTTTCAGAAAACATCGTTAGTGACATGTCCTTGTGAACTATATGGTGCTTTATACTTATCCAAACAGTTTTCACTGTTGATGCGCACAATAAAACCGGTGAGTTTTTTCACTCCAGACATGCAAAATGTGACAGCAGACCACCTGAAAAACTTAGACCAGTGAAGAAGCTTGTCATTCTCTGTACACCTTCACGTGTTTCTCTTTTGGTGCTGAGTGGAAAATTTACGCCAGAAATTTTATCCCTCAGAACTCACGGCAACCGTGATACAAATCTAAGACTAAACAACATGGAAATCACCGAAGAGTTATTCGAGTCATTTTTATTGCTGATGTAAATGCTGAAACATTCACGCACATCACCACAATCAGTATAATGATGGAGAATTTACGTCAGATCACTGTTTCGACAGATACTAACTGTAACTTCTATTTGTAGATGAAAGCATTCATCGAGTATGAACGGTGTATAACGTGTGTACACCAGGTGATCCAACTGTTTTCAGGTAGTCAGTGACCATATAAAAATGTGTCAAAAGTTGTTACATATTACCTAAGAACGCTGTTGAACCACACAACTGATATTCTTCTCCTCAAAGTATGATCGTGGATAGATTGTGTGCAAAAACATTAAAATTTAAATAGGTGAACAACTTACAGTCCCTCGCGAACGTCTGGTATATGGCGTCTTACACTGATCCGGTCGCTAGCGTACTGGTTGAAAGAGTGATTTGCCCATCCAGAGTCATACTGTTCACGTTCGCGCTCGGTAAGTTTTGTTCGTTCCACCGTAAAAGCCGCTCCATGTTCACCTATAACAGTTGTTTACTTTCGTTGGTCAGATATCCATGTTACAACCACTTTGTCTAATTGAAAGTCAATGAAAGGAATACAGGAATATACAGTATATTTCTGACGTCAACATTTGGGAATAATAGACGAGGGTTATAATTGCGTTAAACCTATCCCGCATTTTTAATCTTTTATCCAGGACTTTTTCACCCTATGGTTTTGTAGCTGTTGTTAGCCGGGATAAATACTTAATGCCATGGATGGCCGGTACACTTGTTGGCAGCTTTCACTTACTGATTACTATACAATATTACAACAATTTGGTTTGATAGTTCTATAAACAATAACTGGGTTGGTATATTGTGAGTTTTCTGCAAAAACTTATTGACGTCGATGGAAACTGCTTTCTTCCTGGGTTTATGTAAGTTTGTGTCTACGTGAGAAAACCAAATCCACAACTGTGAATCACCTATAATCACACTAGCTTTTAGTTGATGTTTGCATGAGTCACCAGCTAACATCGTACAGAACGCATATTTTACTGACGTTCAAATTTTTTGAGAGGTATCTTGCAACGTTGGAAAATTTGTAATGTCACATTGCTTACCCATGATGTGTTTGAGGTCAGCCAACCTGCAACCACTGCCTTAAACGATCGCATATTTCCCACCTATTCCTGAGGTGACGATTTTCAAGAGATGTACAGTACAGGTTAATAAATGCTATGCCCTATATACATTTCGTTCATGCTGACAATCAAGGTTAGAATCATTTCTTATGAGGTTTAACATACACTGTAAAATCTCTATTGTGATATGCCAATCGACAGCTGTTTTATTCTACCGGCACCAAACTGTTTGTTTAAATGTCAGAGAAAGTACTATTCAGTTGATTGTAGGTGATGGCTAAAAATAATTGTCAGTGTTGTCGATGTATCTAAAGCGATATCTAAAGTGGTCAGAAGCCACGAGGAAAACCGTAGCACTCGAAACTTTCAAAATCGTCCTGAACATCCAAAAATCCGAAAACCAGCTTCAAAGCTTCCAACTAGTGGAAGCGCGCAACAAAAAAACATGAATCACTTCACCATGTGTATGATAATTTACAAGCGATACTGAAAATTTGACTGAAGCTTAACCAGTCTCTGATTCAGAACCAACAGACTCACAAAATCGATCACTGCTTCATTAGTCGCTGGCTGAATTGCTGTGATGAAAATGTTCGTAACTTTCACCGTAAAATTACATAGGCGTGCTAATCTAGGTTCACCGGTAACTCAAGTGAATCGGCTAAAACAAATTTGAAACAAGCGGTAACTGTGTGTTGCACTATTACAATTTCGGCAAACCTGTTTTTGTTCGCCGTTAAGTAGGAGAGAATATTTTGCAGATATGAACTGAACATCACCCGAAGCCGGTAACAACTTTCCCATTCCTGCAGAATTTTCGGCTTAACGGGGCCGGCCAAACATTCCTTAAGAATTCAAGAACACAGATCAATCATCTAATGTTGTTCGACGGAGAAAAGAAGGATGATTTGTGATAGTTTATTGTTCTAGTAAGTACCGAAAAATGTGTCACCAATCTCAAAGCTAATAAGCTTACCAACATTTTCAGCAATCACATGGCACACAATGTTTAGCTAAAGCTATAGTAAATTGGTCAATCTTGGACTCTCTGACGTTTTACATGCACGAACCCATACAGATATACATGCATAAAACAATCTTCCATCATTAAGATATATATAAAAGATAGACAGGAACTGACAAAGGATACTGTTCAATGAACTAACCTGGGCCTGTCGCCTTAACTGTACTTTTCGGCGGGATCACGGATAAATGTAACTGATAGTCGGTAACCAATACGTCCAGAGATTCAAGAGGTTTTTGTTTGTTTTTGGGAGACGAATTTACGGGAAAAGGATCCATTGATGTATATTTGTTTGTCGTGATACGAAAGCCCTTATCTCTGGGTAAAGTTAAAACAGTTCTGACAGTTTCTGAAAATCTGGATCGCACATGTTTGCGAAAAATGTGAAGTTACTGCACAATTTCGTTTGTGTTTTGCTCGAAATAATCCACAGTGGAATTGTTTTGTCGAATAAAGTATGATAGGTATAATGTAGTAGAAATCCACACAACACTCGTTAAAAATATGCCGCTTCGTATGTAAGCAAGACACACCATGATCGTTGACGTTTCTAAAAGAGCACCATGAATTTCTGTTGAAAGACCGTTTGGCCAGAAAGTAAGTAAATATTGGCAACACAAGGTCAGCTGGTAGACATGGATGTATTAAGGACGTTAGCAACCTGGATTAAATGGTCTTCTTTGATTGAGGTCGCATCATATCTGCGCACACATGGACAATTCGTTCAACCACTCATATCAAATCACGAAGTTCTATTTACTCATACATTATTCCGTTGTGTAACTCTATTTGTTTACCTGCCCAAAGATGCATTGACAACAGAAGAAAGTTAGCGACAGGATATTACTTATAAGTAGTGTAACTGATTTGATGAGCTAAAAAAGGACAAGCTAAAGGTCAAACTTGTGCATTTGTTTCAATCCTGAGATAAAAGTGATTTAACGTGCAACCTGACAAGTCTCAGCCAATAAAATTCACACGTAATAAACTGCAAGAACTCGAGGTGGAACACAACAGGCTAGCATTAATTCTCAGCTGAGGTCAACCTCAGTACTTTCGTGTACACGAATTAATTGGTACAAAATATCAACTTGATGTAAACGGAGATCGAAACAACCAGAAGATTTGTAACACGACGATTAAGTATGCAACGCCTGTCATTCGCTACAGCAAAATTAAACCTAACTTCTGATGGCGATAATTAGGGTTCACATGTTGAGCACATCATTATTCATGAGCTCACATCTTATAAACTCAGGATTAAGGTCACAGGTAGCGCAACCATCTCTATCGATCTGAAATGATGTTGCTCTAGGTTACACAAATGTTTGACATACTACTGTTACATACGAATCCTGATCAACTTAGTTCATTAGCCTAATGAGTGAAATTTTGATAAATACTCTAGGTGTATTGTTTACAAGACGCTTACTAGTTTTATAGTCGAACATAACCCAAATTGACTTGTCTCGGGTGAACTTTATCGAACTGTGAACACTCTCTCATGCACTTTTCCAGAGACTTAAGATTACATGTTAGCACTCGCCAATCTTATCGATGCACTCCAAAATCTTACATCATAATTCCGAACTAAAATATATCAGAGATCATAAACTACGCTCAGGTCAACAATGTTTATTTTTAACGTGTCAAGTTTGGTCAGGAGACTACAAAACAATTGAGGTTTTGCACGTCGTCTTTGCATTTCAGTTGGTTGCTGATCTTGGAGGATAAGGATCAACCTCTTCACCCATCTCAGTCTTAATTCGTGTCATGTCGTTTGGAAGAACGAAGATATTTCGTCGTCTACCGGTATTTGACATCAAAACATGGGTTCACCAGTGAAATGCTGAGCAAAGGATTTTCTCTCCCTTTTCATCAGAGATGATGATGATGATGAGATTGCAACAGAGTTGACTGATGTTTCTGCCAAACACGGAATTCAACCGCACTTTTTGACCAAATGTTGATCACTCGGGTGTTAGCAAACCCGTAAGAAGTGTGAGTATGAAAGGGTATTCATGTTTTCACAGTGAATGTGTGTTCAGAATTTCTCACAAACCGAAATGTACAGATAATTCAACCATGTATTTAAACGTACAAATGGCAACCAAAATAATTAATGCTTACGTACTACAGCTGTAGTGCGGATAGATTATAACAGGTTTTCAACACGGAATTACGTGCTAAAATGCAATTACGCAGAAAAGCCATTTTGAATACTTGCATTATATATACTAGCCGTTGATCAGGAGTTCATACATCAGTTAACACCGACTGGAGCCAGCTGCTTCGACGTTTAATTGACAACTGTATGATCTAAATTGTGTCCATCGCACAACGGTGAACTGCTCATTTTGGCGGGACTATCTTGTTAGCAGTTTTCAGAACGGGTGCGGAAAATGTGGCATTTCTAATATTCTGCTAATCGTATACTCAAAAAGAGATGTCAAAATAACAGACCAAGAAGAAAACGTCCTCTTGGCTGTGCGGTTTATCAAGTGTGCACCAGTAAATTTGAATTCGCCAAAATACCATGCCTGGTTTGTTAGATCATAAACTTCATTCAAGACGGTCTATCAACTGCGACTGACCAAAGGTTGTTTTGGCGTTTTATACTCGAGTTCATGACCGGGGGCCCCAGGTACTCGGATCCAGCTCGTTTCTTATTCGATGTCAAGCGGACGTCTGGTAACCTAAAATGCAATAACTTAAAACTGGTTGTAACAATGTAAATAGGGATTACAGTAAGTATCACGAACTGAACAAGATTACCGGTTCAGCTAACAACACTTTCAAGCAATCTATAACCTTGCAACTAATGATCTAAGAACGCTAGCTGCTTCAATGGTTAGCAACTCTGAGGAATTTTCTGGGACAGAGCTTATGCGACTTCTTGGGGTGCTCTTGTCGACCGTACTCATTCTCTACGGTAAAAGACTGTCCTACGAGATCTAGCCTGAAAAAGAAGTGCGTGAGAATCAAATCCCTACGGAGTCATCAAAATTCAAATGGATACCGATCGAGAACTTTGAGTATTTTTTAAATCTGTGAATAGTTTGGAAGCGGTATGCTGTTTGCAATCAACAGTGAGCAAGTTCATCATCAAGCCACTGCGAAAGACTTAACTAACATACATAAGTAATCGTCTCATGTCAAGCAGTTAAAGTTTTGAAAGTTTCTTGTATGCTTCGAAGGTGCATTCAATTATCATAGGAGTAACCAATACATTTGTTGCTACCAGCTCGTGATGATACGTGAGAGATAAGTGAGACGATATCCAGATGTATAGATCTTACTCCAGATCGATGTTCATGATGGCTGCTCTGCCGAACGCGCTACAAATCACGAAGGCTCTGCCAGAATCTTCACTGAGCGAAATGTCTCACGCCCATTGCCACTCAGTGAGAGGCTCCAAACTTGTGAATAGTGCTTAATGTCGTCAAGACCAATCTACACTACATTGGGATCACTAACACGCCAGATTTTCAGGTGGTCATTGTAGATAACAGCGTTCCTGGATATATGGTAAGGAAGGTCGTTTATGTAGATATGAAACAAAATGTGACTTAGCACTGAACCTTGGGGAGCTTTTGGAGAAATTTAGGAGCGGGAAGAAAGGTCTGATCTCGTTTCAACTCTAAAACCTGTAACGTCAAGAGGAGAGGCAATCCAAGAAAGAACATCCCCTTGGATACCATACTTCCCGCCTATACCCATTTCGAACAGTGTGGAAAGCGCCTGGATCCTACATGTTTCGCGTAAGTTTACGCTCGGTGAATAACCGAGACTTATCATTAAGTAACTGATGTGTTATAAACGGAAGGGACAAGGGATAGGGCAAAGTGCATGGTTTGTCTGGTGGAAGTAAACCGTCCGCTTTCAGAATTGCGCTTTGGAACGCATAATATTTGGCGTCCTTTGGGTGATATTTGAGTGAACTAACAGAGCTTCTCAGACTCTGAAAGTCAGTCAACGAGACTTATAAGCGTGAACTGTTTGTTGGCAGTTGTAACCAATGACAGGCGGGGTCACAGCGAGCAAGGAATGGTCGCCTTGTCGAAACGACGGCTTAGTGGCCAATCTGTCTTCCAGGCAGTCCTCATTAATGATGAGTTGTTACGGTAGAGTGTGAATTTAACCAGAATGATACTGCATCGAGACGGTGACTTGCTATGTATACATCGTATTAGCATCCTTAAGGCAGTCGAGAATCCGATATCTTAGTTCTGCTGTGAAACTAATGACCAGTTTACTCCGGGTGCATTTAAGTCATCCGTAATAAGTAAACCACAGAAACGTTGTAATCCCGGGAATTTTTCGAGCTTACGGAAAATGTTTCATCATCTGAAGTGTTGCATGAGGATGAACGGTAGATAACCCCAAATTGGACTGGGTCCTAGTCACGCAGTGCTAGTGGATGCCACAGAGGGTTACATTTGGCAAAGAATGGAAGTTCCTCCATGGCTGTCGAGGGATTCTAGTTAGAGAAGTTAACACAGCCTCAATTTCTCCCTCGAGCGGAAGCAGTTGGTTAAACTAATATCACCTGTGAACCAGATCACCGTAGAAGCGGGCCTACAGAGTTGATTGTCTTGAGTCAACTGTGTGGTTCTCGGTAATCCATTAAGCAGACTCAGACAATTAGTACACATGAATTTGAAAGCTACTTTGTCGTTTGATTTTGTGGGAAGAAATAGGGAGAAACACGAGGAAGTGCTTCGGAGACTGCACCCAGGCCTGAGGAGGAGACTGAAAGAGATGGTAGGGTTGAACTCGACTTTTTCTGCCGAATTTTTCCAACGGTCTTCTTTTGCGGCTGCGGGCGTAACATCACTATCTGTGCGCACGTCAGTAACCTCACGAGGCGCACGACTGACATTGTTAACTTGGTACGTTACATCTCTTTTGCCCCTATCAAATTCCACTTTAGGGGGGGGGGTTGGACGTTTCCACTTGAACTCTCATCTACTGGAGGCAACACTTGAGGGAGGGAGGGAGTGTGTGTGTGTGTGTGTGGTTTTTTGAGACCGCTAATAAAAATACATACTGGGAAGGGCAAAGTAAGTATCTTTAGATTCATGAAAGGTGGTCTTATATGTTTTTGTTCTGAATTAGGAGGAAGAATTTTGTACACTACCGTTTCGTAAAATTTTGGGTAAGAAGCACGGAAGACGGTCTCTGAACGAACCCTGAGTACATGTGCTCATACGGTCCGCTATCGGATTGATGTAAACAAAATCGGCAACCCACACTCGCCATTTCAGTGGACTACGAGGGAACAGAAACTATAGCCTTAACTTCTAACTGTAGCTTAGGATCGGCCATGGTCTGTGCTTTGAATTTAGTCTGTTGATCACGCTCCACTCTGTGTTGAAAACAGTGATCGAGAGACAAGCCTTTTAGGTTGGCGTTGGCAGATTTCAAGGTCAATGCTTTCCTAAGCACTGTTTAGGGATTAAGCATGTTAGGTGAAATTACGAAAGGCCCAAGTTACTTTATGGTTAGTTTAGCACGCAGCCAGCTCGTGAATACCAGGTATGTGGCATCCGGAGCGAAAGTGGTTAACACTGAGTTAGCTAGTTCAGTTGAGGATGTGAAAAATAGACTGCGTAAGAAAACTGTTTTTTTCTGAGAGCTTTCTTATTCATTTTCACCGCAGACTTTTACATGTGTGTAGTTGAGATGACAACCACCTTCTTGGTGAATACAACACCAGAGGGAGCAAAGGCTATCTACTGTTCTAGCGACTGTGGTTCCAACTCCACTTCAGATAAACTCTACCTCCCGTAGAAGAAGTAAAGAGAGATACAGGGCTAAGGGGAGTCTACCGTTTGTACTTGCAGATTTTCCATCCTTATTCACTCTTCTTGACGCGCGCCGAAAGCGAAACGTTGGACCTTCAGTTCATACAGATAAAATCCGTAGTTGAAAAAAATCAGCTGTTAGTTTTAGTCTACACTACTGCGAGTGCTTTTTGAGTGTTATTGCACAATGCTTTTTATGTTGGTTCTCACCCGTAACGACTGACAGTGTTCCTTTTTTCTGTAAATATCTGCAGAATTCGAGGATCGCCGAACCTGGAACAAGTCATTGTTAGAAGAAACGAACAATGTGAAACAAACACATTCTTTGTAATTCGGAAAACGGATAATATAACACATAAACAGTAAGTCGCGTAGTACATTAATACTTTATTTGATGACAACCAATGGGAATTGTAAGTAACTTTCGATGATCAAGACGCAAGTAGGACAAAACTATGAACAGACAATTACAACAAAGGAACCGGAGTCAAATTTCGACTTATCCGCTCAAAGGTCCAATGTTGGTTTTTAGAAAGTTCTAACGAAAATAGCTGAAATAAAACTATATTAACATAAATATTTTTTGGCCAGCTACTCAAAATACACACCAGATGAGAGTAAAGAATGTACAGGCCTCCTAACTGGTGTCTGTTCACAAGGAAGTATACTCAATTAAGCGAAGACGTTGAGTTAAGCACGGAGTTGGCGATGAAATTAGAAAACCAACAAACGTACTTTAAAGAACTAATAGTTAAACACCCAGTAGACTCCGTTCAAGTCACATACATCTATAATGAATTTGACATATTAGTGTCACTTTTGAAAATAGGTTAATACGTGAAATAGATGCATTAAAAAGAGGAGGGGAGAAAAAGAAGCAATCAGTCGAATGGGAAATGAACTGAACACAGTCGAACACGCTTCATTTAATCTAACGAATCACAGTACCGTTTACAGGATTAGATGCCATTAAGTATGGATTCGGAAAAAGGAACGAATTTGAGTTGAACCGATTTTACTACACTTGTTTGTGAATTGATAGTCAGTACTCTAATCTCAACATATGAACACTGTCAAGACAAGATCCAAAAATGCGCTCTGAAAATCTGAGGTCTAGCATGAAGAAAGGTAGCCTATTTGCCAACGAAATCTCACGGATGGCTATCCACACGATAGAAAACTTGCTTTCTGTGTGTACGAAGAGTGATTGCGGACTGTGTGTTTAAAAGGCCCGATGGACGTCGAACTGCTTGTGAAAACTTTGTGGAACTTTCCATTTCGAGGATGTCTCCACTGTAAGCAGCTGTACAAACGATCAACACTTTGAAGTATGCAAAAGGGTTTATCGTATCTGGTTGAAAATTATAGCAATTATAAGAGGCCAAAGATAGGCCAGTGGAAGCAGCAAAAAACCAAAGGGATTAGTGACGTTAGAACAATATATTGTAAAGAAAAACCCAATCCGCATACAGAAACACCTGAATAAGAACTACGTTTGCTCGTTTGAAGCGGTTGAACGCGCCAGTGTTAAGTGAGCGAAACGTGAGAATTATATAGTAAGGTGGCAGACATAATCGAAGTTAATGCATAAGCATAAACACGTTAACTCATGTGATTAGCAGATAACGAGTACTGGCCAGCGCACGAAGATGCGAATCACAAACATGTAGCACCGAGCTTTATGATACCCAACCCCACACCTCCATAAAAAACGCGGAAGACACTGGTCGTCAGGCGAGAGTGTATTTGCTTTAAAACGAAGGGTAACATAACAGACCAGCGGCTGTGTGTACATGGAATTTGAAAAGCTTTGAAGATACAATAAAAATTAGATGGGCTAGTCAGAGACGAAAGATGAACATCCGCCATGTTTGAGTTCCGGCACATCATAGCGCGAAAAGTTAAAGTTCGAAGCACAAAACATTTTTCGAAGGTATCTGAAAAAATAAGCCATTGCTGGAGAAAACAGACTTTCCCTAACAACCTTTATGTGTGACCACAACGTCTTTAAATCTTCCAACCCCACACAACTACAAATCAAGTCGTAGTACAATGTGCCGGAGCACCAACCCAATGGTTGTAGATAAGTACAACTATTAAACTTCCTCTCTAGCGTTCGACAAACCAGTAGCTCTCATTGAACTGTTTTACTGGCACCTATTTTCTCTTCATATATTTTTTTAACGTGAACAACAATTAATTTCTTGACCAATACGGGAGAATGAACATAAATTACACATCACCCACAGTTTTTCACAGTCCCATAAACATACCGTCCATTCCTTTCCAAAAAGATGCACTACACTCTAGTCTGTTATTGTTAGGTCTTGTTGGCGCCGCATATTCTCAAGACGATTGGCGTGTGAGCTTCTTTCCACAGTTTCTTGAGACAACCGTCTTAACCACTATACCACACATTAGATACGACAGAACCGGAACATGCAGAAATTCAGATACCTTTGATTTCGAATGGTTCTCAGGTCGCCCAGGCATCTCAGGAGGACACACAGTAACTGTCCTGTTATCTACAGTCGATCACCTCTCAAATAACGCTACAATCATTTTAAATCACAGAACGAATCAAACATGCAAAGCGATGTTTTTTCTACCACTAAAGGGATCAGCTGATTTTGAACGTTTTGGACTGACTACCACTCGCGGTTGATTATAGCACACATTCCCGCAGAATCCTCATTCGACTGTGCATGATTGTGGGTGATATTCAGCTTGTATCGGCTAAAGTTTCAGACTACTTATTAGTAGTTAAAAATGAGGACGTATTTATGCATGGCTCTTTCTTCCGTATTTTATGTGAAACCTGTTTGAATTTGTTCGGTCCACCTTGTCAATAGTTTAAAGTGTAAATCTTTGTGGCTTACCACTCGATAATTTGTTGGAGGAATACCTTCTGGCTGAAGGTCGTATGTCTTGTTTTGTATCACATGCTGAATAAACTTGTCGTTGGGGTCGATAACGGAGCCTACATTCACAGTATGATTGTCGGTGACTGGCTTGGTACTAAAATCTTAAAATGTCTGCCTTTATTCCACCAAAAGACGTTTGTAAGGTTTCCAGTCTGTCTTTTTAAATTCGAATTAATGACTTCACAAGTATCCTTCAGAGAAGCACTTGCGGTCTGTTAGATATTCGGTTGAAACAGCAGTGAGGTACAAAACAAACGAACGACTGTCGTCGGCTTTTGAACAAAAGGACATGCAAAATAATTCGAAGGCATCAGTACAGTGTTAAGTAGTTCGATGGAGTTGAACTGTTGAAGCTTACTTGAATCAACTACGAAGCCCACGAATGCATATTGGCACCAACTTAAATTGTTCTATAGACCGCACCACCTGGGAACCAAGTGGGAACAATTGGATGTGTCTGAGGAACATGCATATGGAAGCTGAATGGATGTCTGGGGCAGTGGCCTGCGGAGCTTGCGCGTTCACTTTACCAAGGAACGCTATTTGGTGTAATTAGAAGACAGAGTAGCCAGGTGGATATGATTCGCCAGAGCGATATCCTAGCATACAACCGTTTTGTGCTTTGTACTGAATAAAACGTGAAGGCAACTGAGATACAGTTAGCTCAATATCACTTTGATCTGTTGAACAGACGTATTGGATGAACTTTAAGGATGGGAGTGTTTGGTAGGCCGATATCTTATTCCACCACTGGTATTCAGTTATTAGCTTACTCGCAAAATGCTCAGGACCCTGAGCCGTCGTAGTGACAGATAAAAATTCTTCTCCCATTTTTTACCTCTGTCTCGAATGCTATTTTCCATTGCAGATGGGAGTTCGGAAGACAGCCTAATCGTAGTGGTTAATCATCACGAGAACTGCGAAGCGAAGCGGTGAGCAAATATATGAACATTTTCGCCTTCTCCTCATTATTTTTGCACTTACTCATACAAGTGATTGATTTCTGTGTGGTGAAATATACTTGTCGGGTAAAGATGTGACCTACTGTTTGTTGAAGATAATCAGCCATGTCTACTATCGACCGTTTGCCTACTCATCAAACATTCACACCGGCTGCTACATTTGTTCTGAGTCTTACGGACTGCGAATATTCCAAAATTCACATGGTCGTCAAGAAAGTTTTGCACTACCTTTTACAAATCAGTTTATGCCTTACTGAACACTGTACACTTAACTGGAAAATGCTTTTGCGACAATGGCGATTTAAGCATCAATTTAGTTTCACGTCTGCTACTGTTAAGCATCGAAGTGTTACGTAATTTTCTCACAAAATCGCCACTTTGTTTATCATAGGAAAAGGTTAACTACAACTCTCCTCGTTCGATAACAAAAATCATCCTAACATGGGGCACGTTTGACATATTCTAGCCATTCTATATTTAACGCCTAACACAAACGCTTCCAGGGGTGGATGGCGTTTTGTCAAAAGCTCGTGTCGATTGACTGAACACATTGGATAAAAATGAATCATAGGAGACGCTGAACACACGTTCTTCGGCACCCTGAAAGTAAACAACTGATTGTCTGTCCCACTGCCGTCGGAAACCGCTAGGCAAAGTTGAGAAAAATGTCAATTCCAGATGCACTGGTATAACTTGACGGAATCATAGTTGAAACAGCTCGGTTGATTTTTTCGAACCTTTCGACATGTGAAACCTCCTCCTATGTTCCCAAACTTACAGTGCCGGTTATCTTTCATTCCAGTAGATCTGTACTATGAAATGGGACTAGCTTATACAACTGTCTTATCTTCTGCCAAAGCGACAAAGTTACGGTTGATTCTCACAAAACAAAGCATAATGTAACCACTAGTGACATTAATTAACTTTCTGCCCTCACAAAACATGTGTCGTGATCAACATCTTGATGGCGGTGACATAGCAACTATTCTGTTAATCGCGGTCATTAAGCCTGAAACAGCTCCTTTTAACACGTCAAACTCATCGAACTAATATTGCGATCTTATGATATTTGTTGCAGAGTAGGCAACTGTGTTTGACGTAATTTAGGAATACAACTGTTCTGAACATCAACGATGAGCCCGGAGTTCGGTGCTCTTTTCGAAGCCGACTGAGTGGAAACATTGCTGTGAATGCGACCGATGAGACCAGTTTCGACAGTTGCTCAAGTTATGCTCAACTGAATTCCCTACTACTTGCCAGTAGTGCCCGTCGGAATTGAGAAAAACGTCACGCAAATAGAACAGAACTTTGATTAGGTCTCCGAGGGCATTTTCCACCTGGGTACGGCAACCGGTAGCAATTTGGATAGGATTCAGTTGACGACCAACAATACCTGTTGGTTCTGTCGTTGTTTCAGAATGGCGGAACGCTTGAAACATTTTCTCCATTCAGAAACTGAAACGCAATAACAGTGAAACAATGTTTGCACGTGTGAAGTGCACTCCAGATCAGCTTTGCAAAAGTTCGTGTGCTTGAATGTGACAGCCAAAACTCTGAAGTCACCGCACTTACAATCAAGCGTACTTCACTACACCTCACTAATGTTCACTGTAGACTTGGTAACCGTGTAAAATTGCAGACCACAAAGCAATTATGTAAAAAGATGGACGTCCAATACAAGTCCGATTACTGCTGTGACAGCATCAACGTCACTAACAGCTTCATTTGCACTCACGACTGCATGTTCCGTTAACCGCAGCAAAAGCTTGTTTCGTGCTGAGAACAGAACACAAACTGGGTTTTGTTGATTCACTCACACGTTACGCTGTCACGCGAGGTCTGGCGATCGATGACACTGACTCCTTCCGGGTGTTTGCTGTCATGCTGCCAGACTGCATAAACGTTTACTAAACCAAATTTGGTAGGAACTTGACGACTCCAGTCCTAAGCTGACACCTAGTTTACCGAAACGGAATGCACCGTATTTATAACTGTGTTCATATTTTAAATTTGATGTGGTGACATGGGACGTCGGTTGTGCCATCGACGACGTGGGGATGAGGAACGTTCTGTACACGTCTACTGACATCGTGGCAGAAGTTTGTGGAAGCCAATTAAACCTATAGCTGTTGCCTTTAGACCGACTAAACGCAGGTTCTGAGTGTCTTTACGTAAAAGGCATGATCAGCACGATTATGAGATGAAAGTTTGCAGAACGAAAGAAAAATCCCGTGACATTGCAAATTTGTTTAAATGGACCTGAACTGCCGCCGTTTCTGTAAAACACATGGTTAAACATGCCGCTATCCAACCCAGTTATTAGGAAGTGTTTTACCCAATTGTTCAGCAACCAGGTCAGCACAATCGCAGTTGCAGCAATAACTAACCGACTCTACTTTTCTGACCTGTAAACCTGTCAAACTATTGGCTCTAAATGCCGAGAACTATGCAAGATGTGTTGAGGATAATTTACAAGGGATGAACATCTAAGAACTTATTCCACTGCGACGACACCAGATTGATGTTTCCATATTCGTAAAGCAGACTTTCGTGTTGAATGGAATCAAGTGCGACGGCACTGACTATTGGACGGATAGTCCGAAAGTGCAAGAGGTGAAAAGCTGACGTCTACGTAAGTCATAAAAACCATAATCTCAAAAAAATGAGAAAGAAGAGCCATTCCATTGTTGAAGTTAACTGTACAACCAAACGAAAGATAAGAATGCACCAAAGGATGGTCGTCAACTAACCAAAGCAACCCAACAACAAAATGCTGGTGTTGAAGAATGTAAATATTTTTGTGTTACATGATCGAATGCTTCATCCAAGTGAGTTTTTTACCTCCCTTTAACTGTTTCTGGCGATCACATCATCGCTCTTAAGCCCATTGGGTAAATAAACCACTCGAGTTGTGTAATTCCAGTTCAAGGAGAGCCTTCTCTAGTGCACTTTTGAAATAACGGAATTGGTGGTGGTGGGCATTTAAGGTATTCAAGAATGCAAAAACATTTGTGGTGATCCCGTGCCATCTGTCTAAAGAACTTTGTTCGGGATGCTATGGGTATTTCAACAGTGATAATGATTCATTTTGTATGGTTTCTGTATCTCATTAGAAGTGATTTATATGCGTTTAATCGACTTGAACGGATTTGCAAATGAGGTCATCTGGCAGCCGTTGCCAAATGGGTGCACATTTCATGAGTACACACTGTTTGGTAAGCCTGCCTACTTCCTGTCATTCAGTAAATCAGAGATCTGGTGTCTTCGTCTAGACAACAAGACATGGATGTTATGCCTGAGACTGAGTACCCGACCACCTTTATTCATCAGTACGAATGAAAATGATAACAATAAAGTATACTATTCAGATCATAACGCGCAGTTTGTCTGGGTTTTCTACAAGTAATCAATTCTTGCGTGAGACCAATCACTGTGAGGCTTGAGGCCTGTTTATCATTCAAATTTGCATCACTAATAGACTGAAAACAAGTGTATGTTGATCAATATCTACAGTGTATTTTTGAAAACTTTTGTCCGTGCACGTAGATAGATTCGAGGATCAGTACTGTTTATTTTCACAAGAACTATCGAGTTTACCTAAATCTAAGCCCCAAAAAGAGATTTCTGAATTCCTTTTACTGTTAAGCTATCTACAGAGAAATTGGGTCACAATAACTCATCGCACTCTCATTTAAGTTCATTTTAACACGCTCATTTAATCATGACTGGCCCCTGGTTCAACTGACGTGCATGCGAACAAATGAATTTGTTTGGTGGCTATTAGATAGCAAGAAGAGTAAGTATGTGTCGGTATCGACAATTACTAGTTAATGCGTGTTTATGTAGATGTACACGTTGAAATCGTGTCGGAACGGATGTGTTTGCTAGACTGGTTGGTTTAATTCAACGTTAATTCAAATCGCATTGGTTTAAGTGGGCGGTGAACAAGATGTTGTTAATTGAAATCAGTGAGACTTAATCTAACAGCCGGACTGTTTTTAATATCTAACAAAACGCCGATTTTGGTACACTGAGAAAAGTAGACTGGACGTGCACTCCAGTGCGGATGAGATTGCAGTTTTGGACCATTGTATGGGCGATAGTGCCTGGCAAACGGTGCGTGTCTGTGCCTTGTCTTAGACGATCAAATGCTTTGTGTACAAAACGCCGAAGTGGACAGTGAGTAAGAATCATGCTAAACGGACAGGGATATATTGTTTGTGTAGATGTTTCACTTAGCGAGCAAGTAAATATCGTTTGCTGTCAAACCACCTGTTATGCGTCGTTATTTAATCAACGAGTTGAAGAAAACAAACTTTGTACAACACAACCTCGGTGACCATGTGACGTGGACAAAACCATGACAAAATACTAAGTGATATTTCTTTGACACGTGCCGATGGATATGGTCACAAACCTTGGAGTTGTTAGTGCACAATAATGACAGCTTCCTTGTAGCATTTAACTCCGTCTAGAGACACTGATATTCAACGCGGTATAGAAGACGACAACCAATATCACTGCAATACCAATAACCTGTTGTTATGTTATGAAACTCAAAACGTGTAAATAGCCACAGTGAAACATCGACAAGGTCTGAACAAGTCTGACAGCTTGATCATGTTGGTAGATAGATGCATCAGATGTTTGCCTGTCACTGGTGCAGAATATCAACAACATATTAATATGTGTGTATATGGGAGCACACAAAAATAGATTCACAACCAAGTAACTCAAGGCGTAGGAGTTGGATACTAATATCCCGTTCATACACTCTCAGAAATCACAAGCCTTCGGATTACTTATTCAGAACACAGTTAACACTTGTATGGGTTAATGCAATAAAACACTGAAAGCGAGAATTTCCGATCGGACCAGTTCTTGTGTTTTTCGATTGAGATTGTCCACGAAACTAGCAGTCAGAATATGAGACCGGAATTCGTCTAAATGTCTGTTAAAAAACCAACAAATTTGAAGTATCTCCAAATTGTGTCAAGAGCTATCACATAATATTCTTTGAAAGATTTTATTAATGAATCAGGACGACTGTTTGAATAATTCTACGCTATCGTTTTATTAAGGTTTGCAGGTGAAATAAACATTATTTCATACGATCATTTTTACAGCGGAAGCAGCAGTAGCGTCTCAGATTGATTCGCAACAACTGAACTCGTGTGAACAGGGCGGAATTCATTCGGTGGTATAGGTTAGGCACACGTATTATACGCACACTTGTTCCAACTACGGCTTAACTGAACAGTCGGACTCTTAGTTTCTTCGCTGGTGAACATGTTACCGAACAGGATATCAGCGCGACTGTTGGGGTCAGCGAGGTATGCAAAAATAAAACCTGCGCTTGGTTTGCGGTAAACCGTTCTTGGGTTTGATCGGCAAGCTATTTACAATATAATCACTATGAAAATGGTAACCGAAGTGAGACAGAAGATTAGTGATTGGACAGTGATGACTAGGTGGTTGATAACAGTGGTGTAGTCACTGTTCCAGACCGTCGACCGTATAGAATGCAGGTCAGTGAAGATCATATGTTCAAATAAACGTCTTCTGTTCGCACAGGTCAGGTCTGTGTAATCGGACAGTAATAACTTTGGCAACGGTTATAATTAGGAATTTCACTATATTTTGCTATCCAAGCTACGTTGGATCCTTTGATTCTTCACGATAAACGCTTCTTCGTAAGATCGACCTATTGTGGTGGAAAATGAAAGCATGATAAAACGTGTGAGAAATGTTCGTTTGAAGGCACGATGGTTGTTTTCTGTGCTAACTTTCTACAATGGCACTGCGGGAAACTAATTTCCCACAGCCGTCGGCGGAGTGGTATATCCAAGGGGTTGTTCATTGTTACACCTGGACCGTTTCACTGAAACACCAGCCTAGAACGGACTTCGTGTGCAAATTTGTATGCTTTGACCCTAGACGTGACGTTACGCCGGATTTTGTCTCACAATCTTAGGGGACTATTTACCAAAGACAGACAGTTCCATCAGTAAAGTAAGCTGACGCTTAGTTCTGCCAACATAGGATGTTCCGCATCCACACCTGTACTCATAGATTACGTTTGATTGGGCGAACAAGATGTCTGTTGCTTAACCCGGGCTGTGGGGATTCGGAGCGTTCTGTACACGATCACTGGGTTTGTGGCAAAGAAGGCGCGGACAACTACTGACCCTAAGCGTTGTTCAACTATTCGACATGCATTGTCTTCTTTGAACGGTAGTTGGGGACTGTGGGCTGGTAATTATTTCTTACACTGTTCATATTTAACTTCCTTACACATCCGCTCGGATAGCCTTTGTCTAATAAGGTCTGCTGTATTTGACAAAGTTCACCATCTAGGGTGTCACCAGTACAAAACTATCTGACCCGGCCAAATAGCGTTCGTACCAATCCTCTTTCATTTGATACGGGAACAAACCTGTTAAAATGTAGGTAGTGACCGGTCCACGTATTCTTTTGATATATGGCAGGTTGAATGGATTCGTTCACTCTCTCAATCACGTTGATATCTAGAAACGGCATTCAGCCATTGGTCTCACTTTCGAAAGTGTGACGAGTGTTTGCATTTAAACAGTTCATTTCTTCTAGCACTTCTGTTGTCTGCGCCTGATCACTACAAGTCTGTAACCACAAGTATGTCATCAACATACTTCTATAGCGAACCAAACTGTCCAGTTTGCAGGCCGTTTGCTTTCCAGTTTAGCCACGAAGATATCGGCTAGAACTAGACCGGGTGGACTGCCCATCAAAACTCTATCAATCTGACCATAAGCATTACCTTAAAAGTTAAAGCTTACGTAAGATGTAAACAGAGAAAGTATGCTTTCTAATACACTTCCTGAGGTTGCAATGTTGATCTGATTTGAGATTACTTGGAATAACAAAAGCCGTTGGTTTTTTAATGGTACGCTTGTGAACAACGATTTTATGTCCAATGAAGCCATATGTTTGTCAGACATGTTGAGATTTTCTAACAACTAACTCGTTTGCAGTAAACACCAGTGGAGATGCAGCGAAATCTGCTCGAGCATAAATCGTGTCAGTTCAGTCTTTTATCTGCCCTATTCAAATCTTTGCCTAGCTCTTAGTCTGAAGGATCATTTTAACTCATCGGGAATGTTCCAGAAGTATGACTTTGAATCGTTCAGTCTTACACCAACATAGAGTCTTCATCCAATTATGGTCTTATAAGTCGAACATGATAAACAGCCGCTATCGCAGTTGCTCATACAGTTTTATTACAGCAGTTTTTTTGATCGCATCCTAACAAGTGTAGACATGTACTTTTAACACTCACCGTATGACTCAGCGGGGTTTTATATCGTCGTGGAATTTGAAGGTGATAGGTCATATGAGGGACACAATGCTCCAAGGTAAGTTACCCAATGAGTTTGAATGATCATGTCAACAGTACACTTGATGCCCATCACGAGATGAATTTAGAAATCCTAATCTACTCATCAGGTGAACTATAATTGGTCCAGTGTAATTGAACCATACAGTTATAGTGATGGTAATAAAACTCACAGATGGCTTGATAAATATACATATTCATTATCGATTAGAAACTATCTGTGAGTTTGGTATTATAGGCACTTTAAAGACATGAATACTGGGTGTGTCTAACAGTGTGAGTGAGTGAAGAATAACACTAAAGAAACCTGGGCGCAAATGGAGGCTTGCATTTGCATCTAAGATGAACTTATGGATAGGTATTTATGAATATAAGAATTAAGACCACACATTCTGCTGGTAGGAGAATGGACAAAAATGGTTCGCACGCTGTGAAAAGAAGCGAAACAATACAATTTACGTATTTTCGAATAACCACACCGTCACCGCAACATAGATGCTTCAGTGTTCTAATAAAAGCAGGCAATTCTTCCGGAACAAGTCCAGAGAGGAAACAGCCGAAGCAGTATTTGAAGTGGGTGGACTTGCACGCTTGAGAAATGAATTGGTTTCTTGGATTTTAAACGCTGAACGTACCAATGAATCCTTCCGACTTTGTTGGTAACCTCACTGGATTGAGGTAGCCACGTTAGGCTACTACTCATAGTGGCGGTTAGATACCTGCCAAGCTACTTCATTACTCAAGCAAATCAATGACGATCATTCTAAATATTCCTGTATTGTTTATGTTCCGTACCTAGAACCGGTTGGGTGTCCTAATGAACGACCTAGACATCTGTTACCAAAGTGATGTTTACGACAAACGATCCAAAGAGGAGAGCGAAACAAACTGAGCAGTATTTGGTGCTTTATCAACTCATACGATTGAGAATTGCGAGTAGATATACACATAGTCACCATCTAACATGGGAAGTAGGGGGGAACAACGTTGCCGGCGGCGACTGAAAATGAGGCTTCACCACTAAACGGGGTAAACTGGCAACAATTAGTAAACAGATGTATGCTGAACTGGATGAGAATTTGGAGTTGCTTTAACTAAATGTACCATTACATAGCTCGCTTGTTCATTAGGCGAGTAAAAATCAGAATGCAAAAAACCGAGGAGTCAGTAAGAATAAATTTTGGCAAAGATGAGCACATCGATTTGTACCCGTGGAGTTCACGTAGACATCCGGTAGCGTGAAAACTAATTTTGAGGGTATTTTAATGTTGTATATGCGCACTAAGTCCGACAAAATTCGATCGATCTTTCTTCGTTGACCCATGTGGTGCGCGCAGTGCTCCAAGATTCAGGAATTCTGTTGGGTGTGATACGCCGAGCAACGGTTGGCGAGACTTCGGCTGAATTAGAACCCGCGGTAAGAACAGCTTACCCAGATGCTACGAGTACTTTACTAGCCAAGCTGAGCAGCCAAGCCGGAAGCTCAGAAACTTTACCTTTGGCTCCAGTAACACTGATTGGACTGATGGATTCCGGGATGAACTCTTTGAGAACTGGATCATTTGGTAGATTTCATATGACAGGATGGCTTTAGTGGTTAACTGAGTTAGAATGTGAAAATTCTGACTTTTCGGCGTGGCCTCTCATCTCAGCTGGCGGCACACTTGCCAGGCTAGAGCACGTTGTGTTTGTCACTGATACGAATCCAGTCGAAGCCCAAATTTTCCGCAAATGGGTCTTTTATAAAATTATGAGGTTTGCCACGTTACACGTCATTATTACCGCAATCTTCCTTTGTAAAAAGTCTTCTAGGATAGAGAACAGAAAATCGGTCACTGGTAAAAGAGAACTGGGTCAAAGTGGCAAACTCGTCAGGTAAGATAAGATGGAATTTTGAACTTCTTACCCTTAATGCCTTCTGTGTCAATTTTTTAGTTTAACACATTAACGACAAACGTCAACAGACTAAGTCGTCCGCATCAACCCATCCGTTTCCTAAATGCACCTTAGCTCGATGACCCTTAAAAACCTGTATTCGGACACACCCCAGAGACCTGTCCCATATGTTATTGGCGACGTAAGTCACAGTCGGAGGATAACACGCCAAACAATCAGGTGATTTCTTTGCCAGACAGATACAAACATATGGTTACCATCCTATACACAATTTACGTTTGCCATCCACGTACATAAGTCAACCGGCTTGTTACAGTGTTGATCGTGGCTAGCGATATATGCTGTCATAGTGACGCAAAGCTTAAGTATCTTAGCGTAAAACTATGTCTTCAGCTTCCAGTGGCTGCTTCACTGTGAGTGTATAATGTGTGATTCACGGAGCACACCTGGTTAAATCGACGTTACAAATGTCTTTACCAAATAATCAGATGAGTCACTGCCCGGCTAGAGACCCAGCAACACCCCTCTCTGAGCCATCCTACTCGAAGGCATGGTTACGGCATCGATGGGTATCTGTCGACGTCGAAAATTACAGTCCAGATACAGTAAAAGGTTAATTTATCATTAGTTTACTTAGTGCGGCGGACAGACATTACATTATTAATTATCGACCTGAAGGCTTCGGTAGCCGTACTAGGTGTTGGTGAATGTGAAGCAGGTGGCCAGCACTCAAGACAAAGTTAGGCATTTGTTTTAGTACTGTGCTGTTGACTATCTACTTTTGGACAATACTAATTTTCTATGGCTTAAGGGGTAGTGTGCATCCTGGTGGTCTCCTTCGTCAAGCCAACCATGACACGTACCGACTATGTAGTGGACAGCTATCGATAGCATGACCATTTCCAAGCCTGCAAGTCGAGCTGGATTACCTACATAGATTCCGAGTATGCACTGGCGTGCACCCAGCTAGATGTGAGTTTTGTTAATAAGATATCGCCGCAAACCACAAACTGACGTATCCAAACTAAAAAAACTACTAGCAACAGTGAGTTCGCCTCTAGTCTAGAATCTTGTCAGGCACCCAACCGGCGTACAACGAGTACGTTTTGCGCGGTCTCACGTTGTACAATTGAAACTTGTGCTATCAACCGATGGATTTCTATAACATCACTTGAACTTCTTGATGTTCACCGCAACATTCCATAAGGTACTGAGTTTAATTCATTCCTAGAGACCACCGGGTTGAAGATACAGGGCAACTGAAAGAGGACGGCGTGTTTGCGTGAACACACCCAGCCATGGGAACAGGTCATTCATCTGCATCCTGGAACACTGGAAAACCACTCCACCTTATCTGAGCAAGGAGCAGCATGAATCCAAGAGTGGGCAAAGTATCCTCTGACTCATAGGGAACATCTGTCCATACTGTACAAAGAGACTACGATGGTGAGCTCAGTACTTCTTACGGCAGTTCGAGTGTTCACCCGCGCAGCTGATGATATATTCGAGTGCCTTCTGTTTTCACTGATCTGTCGACGTTTCTGCGCCCTCGGAAACAGAATTGGCAGTTGTGATCGAGTTATTGAAACGTCACAAAGCACCGGTTTAAACGAACCCATTTGAGCCTTGCAAACAAGTGGGACTCCAGTCCTACTCAATCGGTTGACGATTCTGCTCAATAAACCCTGCTTCTAAGAAGTGATTTCAAATAACTGAACCCTGGACGGCACAGATGGATTAGGTAGACTGCTTTCGTATCCAAACGTCTTACGGTCACTGTACGTTATAGACTGAGCGTAAAGCATGAGGAATGAGCCGAATTCCATGATGGTCGTAGTTGCATTAATAAAATTCTCATGTTCCACCAGACATATGGGGAGCTGATAGATGTAGAGTTTTAGACATCAGAAGGGCCTTGGGTGTCAGCTGACAAACCCTCAATTTGGGACAGTTCTGCAATGAGCGGTGGGCCCTAGAAGTATGTGAACAACCTGAAACCGATTTACAAGAAGTTTTCGAGTAGGATTTAGGCTTATGGAAATTTATTGGCCATTCTCAGCATCTGAAGTGTGCTTCGACAGGACTTTCCATATATCCATTTTTCTGGAAACTGCGTGGCAGATGAGGGCCCGAATAAAATGCAAATATATTTTCATGGAAATGAAATGAAATGAAAAAGACGTTGCTTTAATCTATGAAAGCTCATAAGGAGCTCAAAACAGTTCAAGCTTCTTGGAGTCTTCAGGTTGTCAGGTTGGTACGTTGTTTGCATCAGTCACCTGTAGGATGTTCTTGAAGGAGTGATAAGTTATTGTGTATGATGTTATGGTTGAGGTTAGGAGTTCGATATAGTCGAAAATATCGTGTATTTTGAGCATTGCATAAAAGCTGGTAGAATGTTTGATGAGATCACAAATCTTATGGCTATAGCATTTGTGACATCGCCATATGGATACCCGCTACTCTGTCGGCACTATCCCAGTCTTTCAGCGAAAGAATAAATGTACCGGCGATCTTTATGTAGGTCTGCTAAATTGGGCTTGTTCGTATGGGAAATGTTCACAGAATGTCCGTTTAAGTTTACCAATTTAGCAAGTGTATTATCGGCGAGAGTTGAGAGCACCACATCATTTGTGTCGCCCGGACAGCAGGTTTTGTTCATCTCTGAGTGAAAAGAATCTCGTTTAACAGCCTTGGTTCGCATCGACATATCTCACCCATCTCATGCTATGCTGTTATGAGTTGCAAATCGGTTTGGAAACCTCAGTCGTATGATCAACGTCTAATTTGGGTTAGGGACGAGGGAGTAATGTCATTGAGCCTTGGTTTCTTAGGGAATTTCAGTCTTCTTCTTTTATGGTAACAAGATAATGATCACCGTTTTCTGTGAACGTTGACGGATATGTCGAAGAACAGAACACAGTGGCATTCATGCCGCACATCTTTTGTAAACACCAATATGAAATGTTTTATTTTTATTCATACCGTATTTATTTGGATTTTTTAAGGTAAGCTAGTCAGGTAGGTGACCATTAAGAATCAGGTGTATAAAGCAGTCGGTGACACGGGATAGTCAGTCGTAAGAATAATGACACCCTATTTTCATTCGTAACTTGGCTGTTTGATTGCATTTTGCAGGCAGTTTGATGTTGAATGAATAAACATTAACGTAGTTGTTAAACTCAGCTAGGTTCCCGCTTTTTACTGTCTTTTTTGTCCGGAAATTTCCAATTGATTAGCGATTGCAAGGCATTCAACTAACGAACAGAATCAAAGGGTGTATTGTTGCTTTCGATGATCATGATGATGTTGATTATGATGGTGAGAAAGACCAATAAATAGGTTTCTCACTTGACGCCTGTACTGATGCTGCTGATGACGATGTTGATGATCGTGTGTGAACAAATAAGCCCACTTGGGGCGCGTATGTAATTTTCTTCTGATTGACATTTTCCCCAGATAGCGGTTGCCTATTGATTATTATTTGTGCTACCTCCAATCATGTTGAAAATCTCGTAAACAGTTTGGCTTTATACGATGAGAAGTGGCTTTGTGCTTGGATGGTCGGATCCACAAAATGAAATCGGTTGTTCATAGAAAACGACTGTGTACTATTCTAGTAGCCGAGGTCGAGATATCCGTTAAAGCGTATAGAAAAAGGTACATCATTTAACAGACGAAGGTTGATGTGAAATATGGTATCGATTCTATTACGTGCAATGCATAGATTGAAAAATCGTTTCTCTAGGATGAACTGTAATCACGCAAGTTAAGTGACAGTCAAAGGTGGTAATATAACTGTTGTAGGTGGATCAACGGCCTACGAGCGCGTAAACAGATAACCGAGTAACGGTTAGTGAAACGATGCATAACGGAACGACGGTCAACGGTAATAAGCGAACTATGGAATATGCGCGATTAATTCGTAACTTCTCGGCCAAACCAACCACCCGAGGCTAGCGCATGAACACAAAGAAAAGACTGTCCCCCAGACAGGGCTCCTTTATGTCACTCAATCCGAAGATAACAGGGTTACGAAACAGGTCTTATTTAAAGGGTTTGTGACCAATCGGAAGACTAACTCCAAGGTGGACCAAATGATGAGCCGAACAGTACAGTGATGCGCGCAGGCGTGGTGTAGGTGTGTGAGCGTTTGGGCACGTAGGTGGGGTGGCAGAGATTTCGCACAGGGGTTGAAGGGTGAAAGTGCACACGACCGTGCCGACTCTGAATGTCACTCGTCAGTGTACTTTGTTGGCCTTTGTCACAGTGATTCCGGGGAACTGGCGGCTTCCCGTACAATAACTGCGAATGTCCGAAGAATAATTCTAGGGGCAAGATTCCTAAAGCTTTCAAGATCTACCGTTATGTTAAAGATGCTGAACATAAAAGGAAGGCGATCTAAGAAGAGCTGCCACAAAAGGAAGTGAACATTGCAAACAATTAAACCGATTCCCAAAATTAATTGGCATACTTGAACATTATACGCTATATTCATAGTGAGGCGTGTCAGTGCCGACTTCAGGTAGTGCTGGCTATTCTACAGAAAGTAGTTCACTTTGCTCTATCGCAATAACAGCTGATAGTTAGTCCGGAATATCCATATGTCCTTGATTTGTATCCAGAATTTCCCGTCTCATAATATTGTTAAATAAAGTGAAACAGTGTAATTCAAATAGACTTATGAATATATAACCAAACCTTACCATCACTTCCTAGTTTGAAGCATACACATAGCTTGCTAAACGATGCTGACTGTCAATACAATATACATGTACCGCTGACGATTGGAACAGTGAATCACTCCACCTTAACAAAAACTGGGTGTGACTGGTTTTGCGACAACGCGGATGTCACATACTTAATTCACATTCAACTCCATGTCGACGTGTTGGGTCGTGAAAGGAAAAAAGCAGACTATAGTATTTCTCACTGTATGTTAAGAAGGTGCAATAGGTGGAAATCTTTTAACGCGATCGATTAGAACTAGGACAAACAAATGGTCAGTTTTGGCAGTTTTCAACTTCTGATTCATGTGATGATTTTGTTCTGAATGTTAGAGACTTGTTATTTCTTGGATGTTTTCTGTCCATATAAATTCTGTGCCTTCTCTGGCTTTAGAAAAAATAGCTTAAATTGGTCTGTTAATGGGGACAGTCGGACCCGTTTTTGTCGTGGATTGACCAAGATCTCATGTGTAAATTGGACTGCAATGCAATGAACTAAAGCCAGGAGGTTGAATAGATACGCAGTTGGACGTGAGAAAGCGCAAAAATTCGCTCTCTTCACTTCAAATGTGTTGAGGTTCCGACATCACAAAGACCAGTTGGACGTTTCAAAAGAAAAGGTCATGTGGTTATTTGCTTACTATCATGAATATCAAACTTGTTTGTCCATCAGACTAGCTAATGAAAACTGAACTGCTAACAATGACAAATGAGCAAATAGGATCAACACAGCTAACCTCAGGCAAATTGGATTTTAAACCAGTTCTCAACCGTAGTACAAACTAAGGAAAGTCGTTTGGACTAGGTAGGCACTTTCTGAGGTTGTCCCCATTTCCACGGTTAACGAAGCTTTTGCGGGAACAAACGTAGAACCAACATTATTCATATAGGACAAATGTTCACGATTAGTATTCTGCTATAGGGTACGCGATTTCGGAAAGTGAAACTAGGTCATTTTTGTTTCGTTCAATCAATCTTTCAAATTCTGGCTCTGAATCTACTTCTCTGTGATCATTCTCTCCTTATGTTTTATGTCCTCTTCCGTTACTCTGATAGTTTTTCGCAATAAATGCTGAATTTTCAATAATAATACTGTTGTTCCAATTTTGTACAAGCAAAAGTGAGCGTAGCTGCGGTAATCGGTGTGAACTATTATATAACTGCGGTCATGTGTGATGTGTTAAATATTTGCTGGCCAAGTGAATTGCCCCTAAAGTTTGTTCACCTTTATATTCGTCGTACTTCAAAACTGTACGAGATGTACCAGTTGCGAAATACTCATAACGCTCTGTTATGGTTCATGTTCAAATTTTGCACGAGTTCATGAGAAAGCTTATGGATTAGTAATTAGGAGCTGGCAACTGACTGTGGGATTATTGGAACCCTTGAGAAGTACTTTTCAGAAATGTTTTGCTTCAGGTTATGCTTTATCTCAGTTATTAACATTTTTCACGCGTCCTCAAATGAGTGATGGCTAACTCTCTGTTTTTACGCCCTTCAAGATAATGGTCCAAGCAACTGACGATGCCTGAGAGCTGCACATAAGGAGTGGCATGGGATGGTGCTCACGATTCCTTCATGCACTAAATTATCCAGATCCTTCTTATAAATCCGCTTTCTGTTGTACCGGTTCGATCGTCTGTGTGATCGCTTCAGTCGTGCAAACCTTCCCTTGTATATTGAGATGGATCGTTCTCATTGTAGACAATCGGCGAATTCATAGGATGGGTGTGCCACGTGAATGCATTGGCGCAATGTTAGTTACGCGAGAAGTTTACCATACGCACCGTCCAACGTAGAACGTTGAATCCTGAAAATAGGGTTTCGTGATTTTTGCACGCACACTAGGGAATCGTAGTTCGTGTCGTGCGGTAGCACTGCGGCCGCTTGAAAATTATCCATCTTTAGAAATTCTGTTTAGTGGAGACAACGTCCGCGTTTGAGTATATTTGCGAACCTGGTTCCAATTCAGTCCTCACTATGTCCCTACGATATCCTATCTGGTCCCCACGAATCAGAGCACGTTCGTCCTCAGTGGAGGTTTGGCGAAAGATGGAAATAATGGAGATTACTGAGTGCGATAATCGAACAATTCCATTGTAGATATTCGCTGTTACTTCTGGCCTAAAATGAACTTGATTCGCTTGATTTATGTTGCATCTGAAACATTTTCTTGTTTGATTGGTGAATATTTGCCAAGAAGCACCAAGCATTGTTTTTAATAGTCCGAACTTATGACCTTTCGTAAGAAATGGAGATGTTTATTGGTTAAAATTTTGCGCGTGGACTGTGTGGAAGACGGCAGTCGGTCGAGTTTATACTTGTCTAGATGATAGGAATAAATGAACACTAAATATTAACAAATGTCTCATCTCTGTATCTTGTGTCAACACTTTCATCCAATAGGATGTTTAACATCTGGACGTCAAAGTACAAAAGGTGTTTATCTGTCAGTAAACAAAAATTACGTGGACCCTGTGACATATGGTCACCCAAAAAAAGCATTTGTTTCACAGTGCATGTACGTGGTCGCTGTTCATGCGTTGTAGTTGTTTCCAGCTAGTTCTGTTTTTCTGCTATCTATGGAAGTTAGAGAAAGATGTTGAAAACAGATCGTTTGATAAATTCATCTACGGTAAGGGCGTAGTTTGCACACATTGTTTACCTTTGTTAATTATTAGTGCAGGTATTGCTGCGACAGGGTTAGAGAGTTAGTTTTACTTTTGTTGAATAAAGAAGGCTTGAAAATCCTCCGTTTTTCTATGTTCATTTCCTGTGGTGAAAGTGAACGACCAAATGTATGCTGATTGGTCAGACGGATTCATCTCTAGAGTTATCGATGAAGTCAGAAAAATAAAACGAGATTTTAAAAACATTGTATCAAGAAGTAGTGTCTTTCAAATACGAATCTCTCATCGACACCTGTTTAACCACTTGGCTATTACTATGTACAAATCATTGTTTACGTTTATTGCGTCGTTAGAGTCGCTGTCGTGTCCATCACTGTGCAGCTCGTGTTCGCAGCCCACAACAGTTGAACATGAACAAGATAATAATCGTTCAAAATGGGGAACTGTAGCTTTGTGGATTACTCTGTGGTGGTGGCTGAACTGGCTGAAGTCGAGGCCGATCGGGCAAGTTCGGTGGCCCTACTAATTCACCTCGGTGACAAGGCGGAACGGTCCTTTGGGGCTGGAGTGAGTTGCTAAAAAAGAAATTTTGATCATTAGGTTCGACAGCCTCATCGACTATTAAGAAGTACTAGGGCGGTTCACTGGATCTCAGCTTGACACTGGAGTTGAGGTTTTGTTTTGTGCCGCATAACTGATGACAAGAATGTCAAGAGCCCTTGTCGGAATTGGACAACGGTTTGGAACAATGCTGGTTAATAGACCAGTTCAAGGAAGGATACCATCAACAGTCCCAGTTGATTCGGATTACCCTCATCATTCGTTTCAAGACGTTGAATGAGTTGGTCGATGCGGCTAGTCTATCGTTATTGGAAATCTCAGTTACCCCTATTAAGGCTAATGGAAAAGAAGGCGGTGAACTGAATTTGGTTCGAATTTGTCCAGGAAAGCTGGCTGAAGATGTAATCATTTTGAAGGTAAGGGGAACGGAGAAGACACTTGACAACAAGAGTTAAGGCTACGGAAACTGGACTTCAGTGCAGTATGCGTCCATTGAAAAGGAAAATTTTTTGCATCTAGATGTTGCACCCATTTTTTTGTCTGGGGCCGGGAAATCTGATGGTAAATATGTCTAGCCAAACGGCTCAGACCAAGGTGGAAATCAATGGAAACAATGAATGCTGTCTAAGTGACTCAAAAGTAACACTTCCGCTAACTGTTTTGAAGCCACAAGAGATCCTTCACTTTTATGAAATGGCTTCTAGAGCCGTTAGCGTATATTTGGTTAAAGCTGGTGGCCTGCCGGAGCACGATATCCAGATCAGTTTCCATGGCATCAGATAACCGCTTGTCACTTCACTTGGCATCTTATAAACTATATAAGAGGTACATCTTCTTGACTTTGCTGAAGCTGCAAGTTATTTACTAAATGATAGGCGTTTAAATGAGCACTGAGCAGTTCCACTAACGCGAAGGAGGAATCAGAGTTTGAAAAACTTGAAGTAACTGCATTCAACTCAATTCTATCCCGCGAATGCCGGCTATCGCATAAAGTGATTCACAAGAGATTGGTTGTCAACGGCGAAAACTCAGAAGGTTATAAGTGAGCATGAAGCCTTCATTGTGTCAATGTGAGCTCGACTCCAGTTCCTCAACATCTCATTAGTTAAGAATATAAAATGAAACTGAGCATTCCATCGAAGCAAAACGGAGTTAATTGGCAAATAAATGGCCATGAAGTTTTTGAAACAAGGGAACTGTGTGCTTTTGACAAAGATCACCATGAAACTGGCGAACGAACGCATACGAGATTTTGCTCGTAACGCGAGAGGTTGTAGGTCGAGGAGTATCACTTGAGGCATGAGCACAATGAAGCATTCTAAAATGATCCGTTGTAGAAACTGTCGTTGTTTTGCACGTTGTTGTGGCATCCGTCGTTATCGGGTGCGTTTATGTGCAAGACGCTCTTGTCAAACTGTATGAATCTGTGTATATGAGTCTATATATTGTACATTCATGTTTGACAAGGAAACTGTTTGATAAGATGACCATTTCACTTCAAAGCCTGACCTTATAATTCAATCTTTTCTGATGTCTAACGTACAAGCTTTTTCATGTGCATTTACCAATTGAATACATTTGTTGAGATCGTCGAAACATTTGGAGTATTGTGAGATTTACAAAACTCGGTGCACAGGCAAGTGAGTGGCATCCGAATCAGTTTCACTGCATCGCAAGCAACCTATAGATGACGTGATTGTTATCTACACATTCTGACATCTGATCATCTCCACTAACGGAATTCGGCTCTCTAAAGTGAAATTAACACCTAAGGTTTTGGTTGACAAAGTTGAAATATCAAAATGATAGATCCTCGTTTTGGCATAACCAATTTGTAGCTGATTTCGAACGGCGAAGAAACAAAATTTTGATTCTCTAGATCACAACTGACTGGGTTGAAATTTTCACAAGTATAATTAAACAACTCGTTTTAATTCACGGTGTGCATTCCTCGGGCATTTCAATAGCCATACTTATTGTACATCAAAAGACAACGATTATTGCCGTCACATCTGCATGCCAGTAGTTTAAACCATGTTAAATTTCGCACTGCCAACAAGCAATGTTTAATATTTGTCAGATTAGAAAGAAGTCGACTGTGAAAAATCACGACTTTGTTGAGACTCGAACCAGGGACAGAATTAGGATGTCTGGAAGTGGCACTTGGTCTACCAACCTAGCCACGAAGTTAAGTAATCGGAACTTTCACATCTGAACTCAATTAAGCATTCATTTCAGTGCCATATAGTATGCTGTAAATGATCCAGGGCACTGGCCGAGTTATCCAGCCGGTCACTGGAAAATCCCAGACGCCAGAACGGCGCGCTGGAAGTTTATTAGTGGTAAATAATGTGATATATTCGTTAACTGAGGAAGGATACGACTGCGTCGAATCTGGACTTCAGCTGGCTTTATAAGTTGGGACACCAGTTTCTTCCAATAATCTACCATATAACAGTCATTGAGATTGTCACATTCAAGAAGTGGGTTAGCATCAATAACACGTGAAAAGTACGTTACCGTAAGGTTTGATTGCGTAAAAGGAAACTGCACCCACCTTGTCTGTTCAACTTTTACGCGTGCTTTAAAAATGATTCGTGGTGAGTAGTAGGGGATTTGGTTTATTTTCAAGCTGAACATCACTCATTTTTGGTCGCAGCTTCCGCATTTAGATAAACTTCCCAGCCAGCCTTTTTCAAAGAGAAGCACTAGACTCGAATTTTGCTCTCAGTACAGTTCAAAGCGAAAATGGTTGAGCGTTCGGATCTGATCATTCGGTTGTGTCTGATGTGGAGTCACTGGCGCAGTGGTCAACGCGGTTGTCTCATGAAAGCTTGGTCGGAGTTCAAATCCCTGCCGTGGAAAGGATATGCACTGCTGACGAGCTCTAATGAGAGCGAAACTCGAGTCTAGTGCTTCTTCTCGAAAGAGGCTGGCTGCGAAGTCTGTCTGAATGCAAATGTTGCCATCAAATGTGAGTGATGTTCAACTTGAAAATGTTTATCGATTGCTAACCTCTCTAATTAGCCCGTGCTGCTGGTCAGGATTGATAATAATCATGGACCTTTCGAGTTCAGCCTTAAAAATGGTGGAAAGTGCACAATCTCAAAAGTCAAATATCTCACAGACACATCTGTTTCATTATAACAAAATGTCTTACACGGTTCTCCAGGCAAGAGAAAAGAGCTCTACAGCCAAAGTGGTCATATGAGGTGTGGAAGTGAAACAAGGCATTTGATACGATCAGCGAATAACCCACCAATCGATATTTGGAATCTGCCCATGAAAAAAAGCCGGAATGGATTTCGCCCAATCCAAATGTTTTGCTATGATTTAAGGCATCTAGGAACTATGTATGTCCAAAAAGCAGCTACTTTTCTCACCTTGTAGCAACTGGATCGAATAAATACATGCCTGTTACTCTAGTTAGACAGTCAACACCCGTAAGGGATCATCCTAAGTATCAGATGAGTTTTGAAACATCATGTATGATTTGTTCGACAGAATGAAGTTTAATATGCAACTAACGCAAGTGCTTGCTTACTGCCTCATTGTGTTTTGTACTGTTTCTAATTTGTTTGAGGTAGTGTTAAAAAATAGGGTGGAGCCATTGGTTACTGATCGGTCGAAAAACAGTCTTATTGGTTCAAATATGGAAATAATGTATGTCTTCCAGCTAAATGCGCTTCAGCATTCATGTATTTAGCTTCTGAGTCACATTCTGTTCAGATGTTAAAAATAACAACACTAAACTAGGTGACCACTTTCTCATACATTGGAGGATCACTACATTAGCCACTCCGGTGTCATATGTTGTCTTGATTTATACTGCTTTATTTACCTTTCACCTCTAAGTCCCTGCCCAAAGAAACCTAAAACCGTTTGCTATTCTCCATGAGAACAGCAACAAATTCACAATTTTGATGTCACGTAGAAGTTAAGCGAACAGAGTTAATTTGGTGTTGAATGTGTGCGACATTTTTGGCACGATACTTCCACAATAATTTGAGGTTGTCATGACAATTGGTTTGTTCACACATCTGAGGTGAGCTAGTGATCAGTCGATATGCTCCTACCAACAATATTTAGTCCAGTATTGTCTAAGGTGTATAACTACGGTCAGGTTAGTTGAATAATGAGATGACAGGCTGTATTGTTCACGTCGTCTAGGTAACTTTTCAACCAAATGCCAATCAGAATATTATGGAAAGTAGATTTTCTAACTTAATATCTCAGAAGTGGGTTAACCACTTGGGAAATGTGTGACAAAACCTGCATGTTTCAAGAAACTGCATGCATTTGTAGAATTTTTTTTAAAGCGATAGAAATTGTTTTATGACATGGTTACATGACAGTTTTGGACTGACAATAATGTGATGGAGAATACCTTCAAAAAGGAAAGTGGTTTATGTGTTTGACCGTTATCACTCGTTTAGGTTAGCCAGTATATCCTGTTTTGTACGTCACTTTGACGGTTTCTCAGATGCTGTGGAAACTAAGGTTCCAGGTGCCTGAAAACAAAGGAGACATTAAAATGCGTTCCTGCTCTGACGATGATTCTGATGATCTGGAACTCCATACTTTGTACACATTAGTGGGATTACCTTAGCACATTGTTTTCCAAAATTTGGACGTTGGTTACTAGTTTGTACATATCCGAACGGATAACGTTTTAGAAGTGGTCTTCTGGGTGATAAAAACAGTAAACTGAAGCACGGACTACTAACTGAACGTGTATTGCTTGGGCAGTTTACACTACAGAAAATCCATTGTCAGCTTACAAGCAGGATTAACCACTCCTATTCAAGCGTCCGGCAGTTGAATTCCGTCGAGAAAAGAGGTCCTTTGATAACCAGTGACATTTCGGTCCACTTAAGCAAACAAACCTCATCAGTTCTTTGGTTTGGAATTAAGGTAGATGGACGGAAGAGTGTGTATAAGATAACTAGCACTCTGGACACTTGCGTGGCTATGGAAAACCGGGCAATTCTTATATCCTTCAGTGTGTCAAAGACACGCGCACATGCGACGCACAGAATTTTAACCTGGAAATGTGCAAACGACCTGGATTTCCACAAGACAATCAAAGTCTTCCGCAAGAGAACACAGATTATTTCAAACGTCAGTTTACTGCTTAAATTCAGTCGCGGTTCCACTGTGATTACCACAACACAATGAACCGTGTAATGCAATGAAAATGCCACAAATCTTCTCGGTTCAAGACCTGTCAGGTTCTACTCAACACCGGCAAGATCACCTCCAACATTTCAGAGCGCGGTGTTTCCTGATCAACTGTAAAGTAAATGGATACCCACACGTGACAGACAACTCCATTCAATAACAGGCAAACACAGAGGAAGGTTTATTGCCAGGATTTCCCCTTTGTCTGCTGAAGCTTCAGCTCACGATGTTCTAGTATCAAAGGCTGTTATATGTGTTTATTCAATCCAGACTGGTTCTTATTTTATCTGTTTTTCAGTCGTGGTCCCATCTGACTTTCACTTGTTTTGGAAGTTTGAGGTATTATTTGAAAGCAAACACAAACAGACAATACAATAAACTAACAGTACGACAGACACCGAATAAAAGGACTGAATCAGGTGGTTTTTTCATGAGCCCAATGAGTGGCTACGATGATATTTCATGTGAACAATGTGGTCGGTATCATGTTAACTAGACCTAATCTAAGATATCAGCAGAATGATAGTCAAACCGAATTCGTTGTGGAAAGAAAAATGCTAAAGAAATTGCTGATGTGATGACAACAGTTGTCTGGTGGTTGAACAATGGTCACCGTTTACAAGTCCTCTGTGAACCTGCGTTTGAGGGAGTTTATCGTTTAAAAAGCATGCCATTTTCAACAGCCAACGACCAGTAATGGGGAAGGGTTTTGATCCCTGTTTGACAACAACAGTTCCTCTCTGTTGGAGTATTCTGAAGATTGTGTTTTGTGTTTTCACAATCTTTTGCTAGGAAAATATTACAGAGAGAATTCGGACCGTAAAAGCACGTCATTCAAAACATATGGATGAGGTCTTGATTCTGGTAAGCGCCTGATCTATCGCTGCCTGCGGTTAGAGCTGCAGCTTTTCTGTTATGTCATGGCCTTTTCAATCAACATGTCTCTCTAGTAAGATACACACTTCTGACTAATTTTCACTCAGGCACATTTATTTATTAAAATGACATTTCAAGGTGTAACTGAACGACAGTCGGTAGCTCGAGATACCCTTTCTGCTCCCATGCAGATCGTGGGCAAACAAGTTAAGGACGATATGACCTTAAGGAAAAGCAGTCTAAATTTGAAGGATATGTGATAGATGAATGTGTATTTTGGGCAGGTACCTCGAAGAACCGAATCGTTAATTTCTGATGACTTCGCGAAAATCGGGAACTAAAAACATCTCACGCAATTGGTTGTTACCTCACGTTCTCACAATGAAGTCCATAATCTCTTGAAACCTCAAGGAGACACTCCGATTGGGTGATAACTGTCTACAAATCGAACAGGTGAGGTGGCTACCGGTCAAAGCAGTTGGAGTGAATGAACGAATTTTCTCAGTTCACAAAGAATGAGTACGTAATCGAATGGCAATGGCCTCGACAGTGACCAACGTTCGCTGACGAAACAGTTTCGACCTGTTCGGTGGAACTCTGTCGACAACGGTGAACGATCCACCCATGTTGACCTGATGGTCGCTGTCAACCAGGTGACCCACAACGGCACTCGTAAATGGTTTTCTCTCACCTGTCTCGATCCATACTGTGCCCTCATTCTTCTAGACAAGTGCCGAGTCGTACGGCCCACGTAGTCTGTTGACCAGTCGCAAACGAACGAGTACATCACCATAGGTGAATTTTGGACCGGCACTTTATCCTACATATTTAGACTCATTAATAGTGAACTGGTGAATGAGGTAATCGCTCTGGCTGCAATGAACGTTCTTTTAAGAGATGTAGTATGTCAGCGGGCATCTCCTTTGTATGGCAATTATATGAAAATGGGCTTTTTATCAACTCCTTGATTCTTAACTAATGCTTGAACTGTTTTCATGTGTTTGGTTGCAAAACTGTCAGGGCAGCCGTCCTCTTGTAAAGTACGGATTACAAACTGTAGCTCATGTAGCAAAGTATCTTCCGAGCAGATTATTCTGGTTCTCTCCGCCAAACCACTGATCAGGTCTCGTCTGTATTTTAAGTCAGTGGAGCTATAAAAATTACCGTACTACGATGACCAAGTAGCCCTACGATAAATTGAGAATTTCAAACTTCTGCCAGTCTTTCTATTGGGAAAGGCGTCCAAGAAATGAAAAGACTTACCTGAATCCACTTCTGAGGTGGAACTTATCAGCGAATGTGAGCGGTTGAAGTCTTCTAAAATATCACCAATTTTGACAGACGAATCTGTGGTAGCGAATATATCACCAACATAAATCCTGTAGAAAACTATTCGATTCACAACGGTGCTCATTACCGTTCGTTCCAGTTTGCCCGTAAAAACACCTGCCAACGGTGGTCCTAATGGCTACCCCACTGCTACTCTGTAAATTTATCCACAAATGTCATCACTGAAAATAAACTGCACGTTATAAGTGCATTTCAGAAGCGATTGCTTCAAGCACGCTCTTGGCAAGCCGACCGGAATGTTGTCGCACTTAGTAACATTACATAGGCACTCTATTGACTCTCCCAGTGGCACATTAGTAAACAGAGAAGTTACGTCGAGGGAACACATGTTTCTATTGTCGACGAGAATGTGCTGAACTGTATCCACGAATTCATAAGTACCTAGCAGACTGTGAACATAACTTGTCCTCCGAAGTGGTTCCAAGATATTGACAAACCACTGTATTAAGGTATGATAGGGTGAATTCTACATGTTCAAAACAGAGCACCGAGGGCTGTTAAACTTATAAATCTCAGGTAGTCCACCTGTGGGCCTCATAAGTTCATGTTGGACAGTTGTTATTACTTGTTGGTTTTTCAATCGTTTCAGACTAATAGTTGTCTGCGTCTCTATTGCCAATATTTTTTTGTATTTTATAATTTTGTCAAACTTAGTAGTATCTGCAAGAATCGCTTGCATTTTGTCTACATAGTCTGATTTGTGAAGCAACACTGTTCTAGCACATTTATCCGTTCTTGTTAATAGTACACCATGTCGATCCCGAGGTGCACGCAGCGCTTCATGATGTATACCAGTTACCGGTTTTTCACGTTACACATGAGACTACGTCAACATTGATAGAACAGGCTAATCAGCTCAATCTTGAACTGTTCTAGTGTTTCTTTTGAAGTGGTATCTAGTTGATTGGTTTGACAATAGAAATTGCCAAATTGAACTTCCACCTCTAACTGACCACAACGATGACGTGGAATGCAAAATTCCGGTCCTAATGATAGAACCTATAGTTGTGTGGTATTCAGAAAAGTAGAAGGAAAGTTATGGACACACCGTTCATGTTGGGTCGGGAATGACGTATACGGTTTCCTGTCTACCAGAATGCAAAGAAGTTTCTGTCGTTTCCTCTCTTCCCGTTTATTCCCGAGTGAACTCGCGAAATATTCAAACAACAAACGCTGTTGTTCTCGTGAGTAACCAACCACGTTTGTTTGTTGCGCAATTTTTTCCCTGTGACTGTGTGGTATTCAAATTCACTGTGTCCATTTGACTGCAGGCGTGACGTTTCGGTGACACCCCGTCCGGACGAATATGGTTTATCCATAGTGTTATCCAATAACATTCAGGATATGTGTTAGTTGGTATACAGTCACTCGAAAATTCGATTTCAGTGTTTGTCTCCAAAGGCCTGATTACACAGCTCGGCAATCGGTTGAGCTGCTTCACTAGCAGCGAGTTGTTGAGGCGTTTGAATGGAAAGGGGCAACCATACTGGTCAAGGTAAGGGAAACTTACACGGTTAACTGACCGTGTGGACCTTCGACTTGGTAATCGGTCCTTCACTCCTCCGACTCCGAGCCTTGCATTAGTATGCCGCAAGGAGAACCTGAGAAGTATTCCCTAATTTTCACTAACTACTATTTCCGTTTTGTACAGTAATGTTTCTGGTGTTACTTTTGCATGTTGTGTACATTGGAAAACGTCACGTTACAACGGAATTCGTGTACGCTGATCTGCTTTTCTGTCCGTCTGTGCAATCGCTCCACGATACAACACGGATCTTTTATGCAATATTGTAACTACTTCTTACTACCAACCTTCTCTCAGCTTTGATCTTGATTCAGCAACTTGAGTGCAACCACAAAACATCCATAGTTTTCGGAAATTAGTTATCTGGAATATTGCGTCGATCATTCTGAAGACCCGTGAATACCTTCTGTGAGTTCAGTTCTACGTTTATCCTAAATTGTCTGAGCTCTGTAATTCTCTGTTGCCTGAGTTCATTCTTCTCATCACTGTTAGCATAGTGAGGTACGCCTGTGTGTAACTAGGATATTCAGTAATTCACACCTGACCAGTACAGACCAATCTTCCGATCATGGTGTGGTTTCCTGGAATAGAATAAGCTTGGTCTTGTCCAAAGGTTAGTCAACAAAATCCAGATATTAAAATCCGCAGATTCGGCGTATGCCTGGAAGTTCTACCACTGTGCCAAGTAATAAATACGCAGTGGAGTTATCATAACAGCTTTAAAAATGTGAAACAGTTCATTCCCTTCAGAAATTTGAACAAGACCGTTAGAACACGAAAACTGGCAGATGTAAGCATTTCGTATTGACTCGTCAGTACCAAATTTACAATAACATGAAACAGGTTTTTTTATATCAAGCAGTTAGGGGAGCAGGGTGTATACTCAATTAGTGGTTTAGGAAAGGTCACTAAGTCCATGAAAGGGTCATGTTTACGAGGAATTGTTTCTGAACACACAAGGCCGGCTTCAGTCGATTGATTGCGACCGCCTCAGCAAACCGCATGAATCTTGGATTCGAGTGACGCAATAGGATGCTGAATGCACAAATTGAGTCGATAACGTGACCAGTGGTCAGGACGTGTCTTGCGACTGCAGACGCTAGTTGCTTGCGTGTTTCAACAACACTGTCGTTCTTCCGTACTACAGAGTCCTGCACCCATTTAGGCAAATGTTCCTTCACTCTGGAGATCAAGCACCTCTCGAGATCACGACTGATAAACCTAAAGTTCTAGTGACAACTCCGAAATGATACCAATTCCGATTTCGGCATCATCTCACTCCTTCAGTGGAAGACCGAACATACCGGCAGTCTTGATGCGAAGTTGCCAAACTGGGCTTCTTCGCGTGGAAACTGTTTACAAAATGTTCGTATTCAACCATCAGCTTAGCAAGTGTATTACTGACGAGAATTGGGAACCTCACTTCAACAGTGTGTAAATTTGTGAAATGTCTTCGGACAACCATACCTTACCCATCCCCGGATAAAATGCTCTTGTCCAGCAGGCTCCGTTGGCGTTGACATATCTTACCAAAACCAAGTCTTCCCATGCTGTGCCCTGCCTTGAATGCAAGCGAGGAATTAAACCGGTGGACTGGTTCCCAGTGCAAGGCTTCAGATTGAGATGTTAAGATAACAGCATTGAAATTTGATTCCGTAAGACGTTCCCGGCTTCCTGGTTTAGGTTTAAACAGCAGCTCCCAACTTTTCTTCTGAGACGTTACCTACAATGGCAAAGAATCAAATTCAGTGGCGCTCACGTTTCTTCGGTCTATTGATTTTCAACTGTATACCCATTCCTCTTCGCCATTTGTTCTTGCATAACTTACATTTTTCCCTGTTGCTGTGACAATTTCGCCTACTTGTGTAAAATGTCTACAAGCTAACAGTATTTTTCCTCAGCAAAAATCAATGCAGCAACAAGTGTTCTGTTGCACTGTTCTGAATGGTGCACGTTACGCTATCAAATTATGTTGTCACCACAACTGTTTGCCATGTACACCTTGTTGACCAGTTCATAGCTAACAGATTTATTAAGAAACAAATACTTCGTCGGTCGACATTTGTTTGGTGCCCGCTGTGTGTAGCTGAGTTAAGAAGTAGGTCTTGTTGCTTCAGTCTTTGATTTTGTTATGGGACCTTTCTTCTGCCTTCAAAAAACTACTCACTGACCGTCCAGTTCGCGTCACCGCTGTAAAACAACAGGAAAATCACATCTAGACTTCCGGATTACATCGGTAAGTCTAGCTGCCAAGACTTACGTTACCTTAAAATTAGTCAGGTACATTTCTGAGTTAGTGAAGTAGGAGATGTAAATGCAACATGAGGTATTAGTCACACGAAAATTAGTTCAGTGCGGTCCGTCAGTTACATTGATAGCTTAGTTATGACGAATAGGCACCCCTCAGTGTATTCCATTTTTCATGATCTGCTAAGGTTTGGCCTGTGCATATGCATAATTACCACATAACAACATGGGTTAGACGTACGATTCGGTGGCGTCTATATTCCATATCTTTTTGGCATGATTCGCTTTGTAAATTGGCTATTCAAGCATAGTTTCCTTCACAGTGTTCTAAAAGTCCGTCTGTTCGGCTAGAAATGGTAATTATCGACCGGTTGATGGGGAAACCATTTGGCCATGCTGTTTCCGACTTCGGCTCGAGTGCAAGCAAAGCCACTTATAATTCTGTAGCAGGGTGTATCCTTATGTCAGGTATGAACTATTACTCAGCAAATTTGCACTGAGAATTTTTAGAAAAAGATAAGTTATATAACAGAGTTTGCTGAACGTTCTGTACATTATACCGGAACTATTTCACTGAGTCAAATGTTCAAAAGAGCGTTGTCGCAGTATACATTTGTGGTTGTCATAAGTAAAAACCTCCTGACATTTAGTTAAACCTGTTGCCAGGCTTCAATCAAGATATCGTCCAGCATCCACGCAAGTGCTCAGACAGCTGCGGAAGTAATTAACAAGTGGAGATGTTTGAAAGGTTCCAGTCAGTCACAAAACGCTACAGCACTGAAGCATTGTGATCAATTCAGTGCCAAAATGGCTGTTTCAGAAACGTGAATGCGTATTTCTCACAACAAAGGTCAACCTGCCGTTAAAATCTTATATACTTAAAACTAAATTTACCGTAGAAGTTTCGAGCTAAGAGAATGAGTTTTCTGGGACTAGATGGGATTAAGCTACACCATCTGTCTAACAGGTAATTTATCAGTTCTCATGCAGCTAAACTAAGACTTGTTACAGCAGAACATACAGTGCTGGTTTGTATCTTTACGAAAACGACTCTCGATAAAGCCAGTTAAGTGAACGAACAGTACAGCGACAACAAGACATGCATTGTTTCATTCTCTTCAGCGTATCCTATTAACAAGTTAATATAAGGCTCATATAAACGTTCACACTTCACAGGTCGCCACTTTGGAAGGGTATTCAGGTTGGTAAGTATCATACGACTGCAGCATGTCTAATACGCCATCGGTGCAGAGTACTGTGTATGGAGAATACTTAAATGCTCAAGCATACCAAGTAAGATTACTGTTTATGCATTTCCTGTTCGCAAAGTCCGGCATCGATTAAACTCACATAGCTTCTTTACGAAGTTACCCAAGTGTGCCCAACTAAGAACCTAAAACCCACAATGGAGAAATGTATACGAAATGGCATCCAAAGTACCAAACTCAAGTGAGCCTGAGAATTAATGTGTTATTACCTAAGCGTAGTAATGGACAACCCGAATCTAAATCCGAAAACAGTTTACAGCATTCAGATCGAAGATTGGACTCACTGGGTAGCTCACAATTTTCCTATTGGATGCCAAACAGGAGTATAGTTTTGACGAACACGGTGACTGTTTCTACTTGATGCATCATTTGTTGGATATTTTTGAATCAACTGTGAATAACAGCCGGAATCTGATCAAATTATACAGTTTATAAAACTGTTCACTAGTTTTCAACTTTGTACCTTAAAGTGTTTGTTGTAAGTGTAAAACCTACTGATTTCCCGACAAATCACCATTGGTCACCTACCTCAGAGTGTTGAAAAAGTTGTGAAAAACAGCTATATTAGCACTCAACCGTAGAATAATTCAATAGTCAACCTAAGTTGGTCCTCTAAACGTATCGCTCATGAAATCTGAATCAGACAGATGCTAGAAACACAGTGATCTGTTGGCATAAAGGTGTCTCAAGAAAAAATTACATGCGGCGTCATGTGAAACATGTGCTAGCAGGTCGACAATACTGAGCGGATAAGCAATCATAGAGAATAAGGCTGATTTAGTCCGTCAGAACTCTTCACCTCTTCCCGTTGTGACAAAGCATGAAGGACAGAGTTTAAAATGTCCATTTTTGACGTTCATGTATAGTTATTTGTTCCTGTGGACGAACGATCAACGAATTCGCAGATCACGGAGCACTTAATTACGAATAAAATAGGTCTAGTTTAAGTCAGGGAGGTTTTACTCAGTGAAGAACAGTTTTAGTATAAATGGCCCAGAAACGGCAGAAAGTAACTGATATAACCTTGGAGAGATGACGCGTTCGGTAAGGTCCATAATGACTTATTAGTGTGCAACCTTGCAAACACTAAATACTGAAATAATATATTTCACTGTACGAAAAATAACGTGAGCGGGAAGTCTCGGGGATCGACGGAACAATGTTTTTAAAGCGTTAACTAATACGTACACAAATCCGCTGATTGTACACCTACGAACTCATTCAGTGGGCCATCTGTGTTTTTATTCTATGCACATACGGTAGTGGTAGAGTTGTGGAACTCTGATCATCTGTTACATTCGTGATAAACATATTGCCTCTAACTCTGTGATTCTCATCGATGCTTCATTCCAATGGCAGCGGTTTATTCCCTACCTAATGCATTCATTCATTACTATCATGTGCCGTCACTTTTGTTGTGCACAACTCCAGAGGCAATAGCGACTTGTTACCAGCTCTCATCAGACATCCTCTGATAGTTTTATTGAACACATATTCCCTATGTGAAACAGGATCATAGTCGATATTGCGGCAGAGCCAAATACCCTACAAAAATGATAACAAGGACGGAGCAGACTTGTATTAGTAATCTGCCTTATTTCAACAAACATTTTTCTGTGCAGCAACATTTCGAGGATCCGAGCTTTCTAGGTCCACTACCTAACATTTATTCATGCTACATTTTTCTCGGTAGACTTCCCAAACTCGATCCAGATTATCCAACAGGAGGGTGGAAGCTCCACTTGTATACATTCTTCTGTTTTTGACAACATTCTGATGTGTGCTGTCGCGTCAGTAGCAAAGCGCATCGTACGGGACTTCGGGTCAAACTGACGTAGTGCGTAATTTAGTAGATATTTTTGGCGGGGTGTACCTTGCAGCAGGATGCGTCTAGTTTTAGGAAATATTGGAAGATTTAAGGAAATTAACCATAAATATTGTACATTCTGTAATTTAAGAGCTAATGGTGATCTTCGAAGAATGAATGGTTAAACTAATTCCTTCATCAAACAACACTCGAAGTAAGAAGTAAACAGATTGAGATCGATGGTGGAAGTAGTGAGTGAAGATTATTTTCCATCTGCTAGAGAAAACGTATAATCAACAAGCCTGTGTAAACCAGCGAGTCACTGCATGATTACTGGAACTTAGTGGGCTGTGGAATCCTGTGCACTGACTGAGACAAACAATTAAGCACCACCATCAATCATGGGACGCGCTTCACAGTTCCCTCTCTCCTATGTAATTTATGATTTTGCCCGCGTTCACAGTAGAAGTTAAACTAGCAGAATTGACCTGAGGATTTAAATTAGAATAAGACCTATTCTGGCCTAGTTAGTAAGCAATAGTTTATAGATGCTGGCGAATAATGAGACTGACCATCACACAGAGTTCGCAAAACATAATTGACTAAAATGAAACGTAGCAGACTGTAAAACTCGGTCGAATATTTAGAAAGCTTGTTACATTATAGATAACTGACTTAACTATGCACCCAAACAATGATACCTTTGTAGTTTCAGCAAATACTACAAGTTTGGTTATCTGTTTCGACATCCTTTCTTCTGTATACGAATTTTCCTGTATACATCTCACATATTTGTGATTGGAATGAGTGCCATGAATGGATTCTACCTGAAAAAAATCCGTTTTGCGAATATTTTTTGCAAATGGGTTAGCCGCTGGAAACATTTGACATCTATCAGCATGGTGCTTACTCACAGACATATAGTAATGTTTGAGCAGCTGATTTCAGAACATGTCCACGCTGATAACAAAGCACGGCTTCAGGAGAAGCTTGGCAGGAATAAGTATTTTGATTTGCAGGTGACACTCGTTTGACTTTCGAAACTGCTTACTCTAGAAGACCTCAGTCAACAAATTGAAACAGTGGACAGACGCATGCATTTATAGAGCCAGGTGCAGAAAGATTGATTATCGGACAATTTTGATTAACCTGAAGCTGTTTACCGCTGCTAATCAGTTGTTTGCTTCGGTAGTCACTGCAGTGCACCTAAGGTATGCGAAGTGGGATGTGGTTCGTTACCGCTATTACTTAGATGTATTCGACCAATCGAACGGTTTTCGATTGAATTACTTGTGCACAAACGTTTCTTCCACTGCACTAATAGAAGGTGAGGTCAGATATTTGAATTTATTGGCTCAGTTGGTTACCACTGTGGTTTGAGTTCCACCGATCGAATAGTGACACAGGTTAACGTACATCAGTAGCTTTCTTTTTGTACCCGTGTAGTTGTTTTCATAAGACGAACCCAAGTCGGCGAGACTATCAAGATTGTTGAATCTTCAGTGTGCCCTGAAATACGCTATCGTTTTCGAGAATAAGTTTATTGTCAAATGCAGTAGTGGTGCTAGTGTGATTTTTACGGATTTTCAGCAGCTAGAGAGCAACACACCGTTCAGTGTTCGAATAATTAGATGACACTGAATCTTTGGATTGGATGAGAAAAGAAGACAAATGCGCTGCACACGTGAATGATAACGTCCTAAGCCCTCTGGTATACTCACATACTTTATATGACATTTCTGAAAGGTTAATTTTTTGAATAAGCATGTTTGCTGGCAAAATGTGTAGATGATCCAAATCGCTAATAACCGAAATATTATCAACATATAACCAGTTTAATGTGTTTGTGAAAATACCTGATCGGAACAACAGTCTAACCATTCCTGTCTAGATGTCAGCTAGTAGGAAGCTATTAGTCAAAGGAATATTGTAACACCCGCCAGTCACTAATATCACAACCTCTTTGAACATTGTTGAACGTTCTTCCGACGAACGTAGGGTGACGCACGTATAACCAACGACGCCAAGTATCAGAACCAAATCAAGTCACTGGGAGCGTGGTACTACTAACATAAATAATATAATCAATTACAAGAGCAAACCTCAATTCTTTTGCGTTCGTGGGATAAACACAATGCATTGCCGCAATAGGCCGTCAAGGGTCCGAAGGGCACGACGAATACAGACACTTATGACGGACAGGCAATGACGAACCGACCGAATGCGATCAGATCGGTCTGATGTGTCTAAATAGCCAGGCGGCGGGCAGACCGATTAGCTGGTGACATTCCAGTCAGCCTCTTTCGAAAGAGGCTGACTGGAAAGTCTATCTGAATGTGAAGGCTGCGATCAAATATGAGTGATGGTAAACTTGAAAAATAAACCAAACCCCCGACTGCTCATCAGTAATCTAGCTGGTGACAGTTTACTGGCTGACCGTATTCACAGGGGGTAGGGAGGGTGAGACTGACAGATAACAATAGGTGTGTGGCAGGTGGGTGAGATTCAGTGGCTGGGGGAGGCGAGCAGTAGGAATTAGTACTTTTAGGCATGTATTGTGGGAATAACGAAAACAAGCGTGTGGTTGGACGGGGTCACGAGGAAGGGCGCGGCAGAGTCAGTCGAGGGAAATTTTGACCTTCAAAATGCTCTGCAATGATATTTAATGTATCCAATGCGTGATAAGATCAAACATTTATGAAATTCACGTAATGCTGGGTATCCTCCTTGTGGCTGGAGATAAAAATATAACAAACATCACCAGGCTCACAAAAAGAACAGCTTCAAAATGGGAACCAAATTCAGCGGTGTATGAATTTTTAGCCCATTGATAAGTTATTCAATGCCTCTGCTAGTTCAGAATTACCTTCCAGATAGCGCCGGATACAATCGGCCGTTGCGGACAACAAGGTTTGCTGATCAGCGAGTAATTAAGTGGTGATCTGAATTTAAGTTATTTCGTTAAGTTGAGTTCGTGCAAAACAGTTTGAACATTAAAACTCGTAGATGCAAGCATTTCTTACTGACTCATCAATACCAAGTTTGAAATAGAATGAAACGGTTTGTTATATCGAACGATTTGGAGGATGGGAGAGATAGTCATCCCGTGGGCTACGAATGGTTTATAACTCCAGTGCAATATCAGGTTCACGAACAGCTGTTTCTGAACACATGAAGTCGGCTTCAGCTGAATGATTGCGATGACTTCAGCAAACTGTAAAAATCATGGATGAAAATAACGTAAGAGGATTATGAATGCACAAGCTGGATTGATGAAGTAACAAAGGGTCAGGACGTTTCTTGTTACAACGGACACTGGTTATCTGCCTGATTCAGCCGCGTCAACGTTCTTTGGTACTAAGAATATCTGCATCCATTTACAGAAAGGTTCCGTCGCTCTGAAGATCAAGCACCTCTCGATTCTATTATATGTAACTTTCTTTACAGTTACACGTAAACTGGTAGACACAATGAGTTAGCACTGATAGTCTGATTTCTTGTGACTGAGAAAACAGGCAGCTCCTGGGTCCGAGCTAGTGCATGAAGTTCGGCTGCTTCAATTGGTCGTTTAATCGAATTTATTGGTCTTCGCGTTTTTTGGTTCACACTGTAATCACCTTTAAAAGGCACTTACCTGTAAACCTCTTTTTCTCTCACAGTGGTGACGGTTTCGGTCTACTATGCTTTTCGATGAATTTATTCGGATAACTTTTGGATTATAGTATAGACCTAATCTAGTCAATTATCTCCGTACAGCTGACTTATGTACAGATTGGTTTAGCCTGTGTGAACAGTTTACTCATTTGCCTTCGTTTGGGATGGGCCGGGGTGAAACTACTGAAGTTCAGGTATTGTTGGACCACGTGGATTTTCTAGAGACAGCTCTCCTAATAGACCCATCTTATAAGCACGTTTAGAAACTGCAGACAATTATCAATATCAAATTCGCGTATTTCCTTAGGTTGGGATGGCAACTATTTAAGCGCCACACTAGGTTATCTGTTATCCGGTTGGAATGACTGAATACCTGCGTATTGTCGACGGAACGTTTCTTGTTTGACAGACCCACCGTATTCGCGGCTAACTCTTTCTAAATTCTAAGATGGTCCCTGGTGGACTTCTCATGGCTACCCCATCTATTTGACAGTAGTACCACTCAAGAAAACAGGAGCTGACGTTTTCAGTACAGAACAACAAAGTTTCCTTCGGAATATCGCTAGACAGTTGCAAGGTAATGTGGCTGCTATCAGCGAGCTCATAAATGTAATCAACTGTCCGTGAACAGTGATTGAAAATCTGTGAAACACATCAAATCAATAGCACGATTGAGGTTGTCTAAGTTACTGATAGGTCATAAAAACTTTAATAGAATGTGCCTGTCAGTTTTGTTTTAGTGGAATTCGGGTGGTGACCAACCAGCGTGCCAACCAATGGTTTGGAGAATTTTTCATCGCCAGAAACGGTCTAAAGGGCATTCCAGACTTGTGTGTCTGAGGTGTCGATGACCGACAGGGTTTAAGATGTTATATTTCACCCCATTGCTTATGCACAGTGATAACAAAGGTTGAAGATGTCCTATACGACCTTTTATCGCACTAACATCGTTCACTAGGTCTAATTGCTGAAACTGTGTTTGGTTCCCTACTGTTAACAGTATCTTTTACAAATACGCATATCTGTCTACAATGACTGCTGCGGCGCACTTATCTGGCTTAATTATCAATATACTTTACTTAACTTCCCTTGATGACAGTAGGTGCTGATTTGTGATAGCAAACTGATCGTTGACTGGAGTCATGATAGACCCATTGGCTACATATGTGATTTGGGGTTTAAGTCAGCCTAAGTTTTCACCAATAGTTGATTGAACATATGACAACTGATCAATTAGGTTCACAAACTAGGCTACGTCATAGGTACGATTTGGCCTACGTGATGGTATTTTATAATCCATACCCAAAGCTATGGCTTCTGATTGCAAATATTTATCTGTATTGAAGAATATTTTGGTACTCTGAATCTGTCCTTCAGTAGGTTGCTCACGTAACTTCTGCAAACGGCCGATATATGTCCCTTTCGTACGATCGATAATCATCTAACAGAAACAACAGTGTATTTAATGCATATCCACTAATCGGACTTGTGCAGCTTTGATATGTGCATCCGCATTACGCCTGAGGTTATTGTTGGTCACCTTCAGCTTGTTCTGTCCCAAATCAAAATTGTTTAGGTCGAAAATTTGGCACAAAGATGCCTCATTCTTGTGTGTTTATGGTGTTACTTCCATTGACGGTTTCTGTGTATCAAAAGTAGATTTAAAATTTCTCACTTCTCGAAAACTCAAATGGATGGGTCTAGATCACGTAAAATAGTTAACAGATAATTCTTCTAGTTCGCTGTTCACTTTTTGTAGAACTAACTGGTTTCCTTACACCTTATTGTATTGAAGAGTTGTGTTATTCCAGATTATTTTTAGCGAGTTATTCCGGGAATTCACAGGGAGGGCAATTGTGAAACCACGAGATTACCAGTGTATGTGTATCTCTTAATCAGCCAAACACGTACACGTGGATAGGACTTCAGAAGTCCAGTGAAACGGTCGTCGTGCCACATGAGTAAATGTGAGCAACTGGGTTTATCTATCGAAATCTGGGTGAAACAATTTTTAGGCGAATGAACACTGATAACAGTCTCAAGTTAAGACAGAGTAATTCCGCTTTTAACGCTCCTGAAGATACAAATTTTAACGAGTTGGAAGAATGCGATCATTAGATTTTAGACAAATACTGCTGAGTATAGGGAGATCCGACAAACAATTCTGGAAGCCGTGAAGTGTTGGAACCCATCTCGTTCCATAAAATAAACGAACAACTTTTCAACTCATCCGAACGATAAATTCACTGCCTTCCAGTTAACGCTTGATGTAACTTGATACTCAGAGGGTTAAAATGAGCACTTGCGCCAAACCTCGCCATAACATTAGTATCATGATTATAAGGAGAATGCCACTGGTTGATATCCTGAAGTGCTTAACTGTGAATGTTCATCAACCATAAACACATCTGCCGTTGTGTAAAGTGAGTACGAATTCACGTTTTGTGGATAACCCAGTGGGACTGTGAAAATTGGTGAAGTGAGGAAGTTAATGGCGAAGGACACGGATGAAGTGATTCTGGCTAGGTATGTTTAAAACGGGGAGAGGTGGCAAGAAAATTAACGAGAAGCTGTGAGGGTTGATTCAAAGAAAGACACTTCCTGAGGAATGGTGAAGTAAATTGAGTGTTCTGGTTGGGGAATACAATGTTGAGCCTTTTGACAACACATTCGATTTTCGGCTTCGAACGTAATATATTCCGGGAGAATAATGGTTAATTGACAGGTCTCAGGTGGTTGTTGATATTCGAGGACCACTTGTACTTGAATAGCTGACCAGCACTCCTGGTCTAAAGACGTTTGGTAACCGCTGAGGCATCCGTTTGCCAAATGTGAAGTACTGCTAGAATCTGAAGATTCATGGCAGATTTGAGAAATACCGTCGCGAATGTAATTCATAACCAAACTGCATGAATAAGTACGTTGTACACTGATCACACTGCAACCTTGTTGGCTAACGTGCTGTATTATTATCGCTGCGTAGAAACTAGCTGTGGGTTTGAGGTGAGTACATTTCCGATTACTATTGCGTATTCCTAATTAACACAGACACCTTAAGGCGAACATGAATCCACATGGACCAAATGTATATCCAATCTGTTGTGATACACGAAAGAACTGAATCCTATTGGTTTGACCCTATAGACCACCTAACGAAACAACCAAAGTTTTAGAACCATCCTTCTTGCGATCCCTTTTAATTTTTGCATTAACAATAGACAGATGTCTAATGTTTTATCATAATGAACCGAGTTGAGTTACACAATTGATTTACACGCAGTAGGCAGACGCCATGTGATATACACCAGCAAAGTTGTTTTCAAGACATGCAGTATGTTGTTGGCGTCGAAGTGAATAATACTGAAGATTGGTGAACAGCATATTACTTCCAAGGGAAAAACCTGTCAATTGACACCATGACAACTGTTCATTAAACCTACTTATATCAATAGACAAGTCGATTAAAATCAGTTCCGTATCCAGTGTATGCAGACACATTAAATAAAATTGGACCATCTAGATTGCACACCTCTGATTGGGTTATTCAGTTTTTCAGGTACACATAGCTCGCATAGCTCAGTTTGACCAAAGCACATCAGGTTCTCACATCAACAGATGCAGAAAGAACACGTCTACTGATTTGGGCTCTGTTCTGTTTTTCTTCATTCCATTCAGAAGTTGATAGTTTGTTAGACTAATTCCGTTTTCGAAACGAGTTAGTTTTATCTAAAAATTCTTGTCTACAATATGTGAATGTTGGGTATGGTATACAGAAAAACAAAGCGAAATGTCCGACCCGTTAACTTAGTGTGTGATCAGTGGCCTAACAGTTACCACCATACACCACCTGGCAGTTGAATATGTTTATCAAGACGATGCACTCATCTTTTGATCGATTACCTCAGCTATGAAGAGTCGCATATGCACACGTTTGAATCCGGTGACTAATGACAAGTTTCTGAACTTTGTATGAATGTAAAGTTTACTCATGAGTAGTGGTAGGGAATTTTCGGTCACACTTATTAAATACCGCCCAGAGTTGACCTCAGCTGTCGCGTTTCCACAGTCTTTCTGGTCAGTCCTTTTTGGAAAGAAGCACTAAACTCAAGGCTAACTTTTTTAGAAGTCATCACTGCTGCACATTCTTGCCAAGGCTGTGATTAAAACTCCGGTCAAATTCTCATGAGGCAACCGTGTTGGCTGCTGCGCCATCAACCTCACATCACGTACGACTGGATCAATTCACAGGAACGCTCAGATACATTTGCCTGTAAAGCGAGCCGACTGAAAAATTTGAGAATGCGACAGTTGCGATCACTTGTGAGCGTCGTTCACTCTATGTACGCCAAAGTCCCCCACCGATCAACATTAATAAAATATACCATTCAACGAGTCCATCAGCTTCTTTGATTTTGACCTAGACAGAAATCCTAGTCTTGGGTTCACTGACTGAAGTTTACAGGGTAGTTACTATGTCACCGCTTGAGTCTATATGGTAGTCTGGGTAGCACTAAGATGTGAATGCGGTTTAGCGTTTACTCCTGATAATTCGGTTATGCCTAATTTGAAGTTAGTGGCCGAGTGACCAGCTTGGTTAACTCATGAAAAATTGACCGGGATTCTAATCCCAGCACTAACAGAAATGTTCAACAGTGTTGAACTTTGGCGAGAGCAAGCCGCGAATACAGCGCGATTGTACAACCAGGAGAGTTAGGTGCCATGATACGTACGAAACGGAGAGTTAGTGTACAATGAGCGGCAGGTGTAAGCATTGTGCAGTAACTGGGAAATACGAAACTTACGATATTACTGGCCACTTCATTCACCAAACCAATGAAGGGGTAGGTTACTAGATAGTATGCTGGAAGTGGTCACCAAGTCCAGAGCAAAGACAGTTTCACTAACAAATATTCCTGAATAAGGCAAGTGGGTTTGTTGGAAATTTGTAATCGATCTAGTATGTCTCAAGAATCTCGATTTAACATGACATATGGAGAGTATGAGTGTGGAAGCTGGACAGATGGCGTAACCAGTGATCAGAGCAAGCATACCAACTGCACACGCTGGTTGATTACGTGTTTTGGCGACAATACATTTTCTCGGTGAAAGATGCTGGAAGATGTTTCTACACCATGTGTACCAGGAGCTTCCGAGATTTCGTCTGTATAGTTTTCCCACGCTGATGCTTGTAGATTGGCATTTGTAATATAAGGCGACGCCGGCAAGCCGATTTTCGTTCCTAGGTCTGTGTGAATACACAAACTTCAGTCGCCTCATGCATTTGTACGTTTGAGAAGTATTCAGACTAAGTCAAAGAATACTGTTTCAAAATGCGTCTCAAACACCATCTGACCTCAGACTGCCGCTGCCGCTCTAGGAGAGGCGATGACAAATCGAATATTTGCTCGTCATAGGAAGAATGTTACTTAAAAGTGATTGAAGCCTTTGTATTCAGATAGACTTTTCAACTAACACCGTTCGATAAGGAGATCCAGGTCAGTGATTCATTTTTGCAGAAGCCGTCGTTTAAGTATATCCTTGCAACAATCGAGAATTGAATTCCGCCCCACCGTCTGAGGTGATCATCATACTGACTAGTCCGCTACTGGTTTTACATCAGATACAACCAAATCATCAAATTTAAAGACTTGACAGCGTTCGCCTGTGACTTCCCAAAATCTTGCTAGTGAAGAATTAGAGTGCGCTTCTCACAGAGTGGAAACAGACTGTGAAGCCCGAGTATTCCATGTTGGTTCTGTTTAGCTTAAAGAGAGCAAGCTCTTAAGCCCACTTGTAAAACTGTTGTTAACTAACTGGATCTTATCACAACCTACGTCTTCCAGTGTCACATGTTTAATTAACACAGAAGAGAGACAAAATGAGTGTTCTGAGCTAGTGTTACTTCAGTGAGACGTTGGGTACATTTTCTCAGACACTAGAAAATTTGATTCAAAATCGATTTGGAAAAATCTTGATCTTTTATTCAAACGATCAATTGCTGTAAGAGCGAAGGATGCCTAGCATCTTGGATAACTTGGAAAGAAGCATGCACTGTTCACTTATTCTTAATGGACGCAAGAAAGGATCATGCACCTGAGCAGTCACATCAAAACTGAATGAGGTAGCATCCAAGCTACTAGACACAGAATAAACAGACATTGGTTGCCATGGTTTTATCTGCTAACGAGGTAACTGTACGGTATCCAGTTTAGATTGAAGCGAATAGGACTGCTATACGCTGCCTAATACATTCATGGTGACAACTATGGTCCAAAGTTTATCAAAGCAATCATGGTAAAAATAAAGTTTCTTTAGACGCCGTAAAAAAGAGTCGCGCCGGAGCCGATGAAGTATCGAAAGATGACTGATGAGTAGTCGAGGATTTGGTTTATTTTCAAGTTGACCATCACTCACATTTGATCGCACCGTTCGCATTCAGATAGACTTTCCAGTCAGCCTCTTTCGAAAAGAAACACTAGACTCGAGTTTCGCTCTCATTAGAGCTCATCAGTAGTACATATCCTTGTCACGACCGGTATTTGAATTCCGGCCATTCCAATCATGAGGCAACCTGGTTGACCACTGCGCCAATAACCTCACATTAGGTACTACCGAATCATTTGAGAAATAACGCCTTGCAGGTTTAATGAGATCAATAATATCGACCTGTCTCGGATGTCCTAATCTCGGGGTTATCTAAAGATAGTTGCGCCGATATTGGTACAGCCTTCGGAAAGAGAATCAGAGTTTCTATGGTTGTCTGCTTCACCAGTTCTGATCGGTTTCAATCTTCACATTTTGGGTTAAAAAAGTTGTGATATGCTGAGTTTGTCATCGTTGTTAATTTTGATTTCATTTAACCAGATGGTATTTTCGGCAACAACCTTATGAGTATCTGTGTCAACCAACAGAGATTGGTATTGCAATTCTGACCAGTGATTCCAATAAGAGAATGATTTGTCAACGGATGGGACTCTGTTTGACTGCAAAAGTGATCATTCGGAAGAGGAATAGGTCTACGAACTGGTAGTTCTTACCCGTAGGAATCTTAGGCACACAAGACATTGCCCCGGCTTCTGGCGTCCCATACTCCGCCGTACATGCCAGCAAAATTGCACACCCCGAAGCTTGCTAGAAGTGATCAATTTGACTGCTAAACTGTTACCTACGTTGACCAGTCTGTTCCAGTTCTGATTAGAAATTAACTTTGCAGAACTGTTCATTTAGTTGGGTGGTGTTCGAGGGAGAAAATAAAGAACTATCCGATGTGAATGTAACGTCAACGACCAGTCCAGACTAGCTACAATAAACAGCTAGCTCATTTTTCAGTAAGTTATCAAGTGTTTATGCACTTCCTAAAAGTTCGTGAAAAACGTGGAGCACCTCGACCAGAACGGGCATGCCCACTTTGAAACGCGAATCCGAACAACAAAATCCAATGATCAAAACTCGATTGAAATGAAAATACTATTCTAATCGGAATTTCCGGAAACGGTTAGTTTAACAACTAATTGAACTATGAACTCATCTGAGACACTGAGAGTTGCACATATACGAACGTTATCATGGACAATGTATATTAAATTTTCAACCTTGTGCATTCAGATGTACTCACTATGGTAGGCACACGAACTTTCTACAATAGTGTGAAAGCAGAAGTATTGAAAAAATTGTTGAGCGACAGCAGACACAGTGTTCTGTCTAGCTGTCATAAGAGTGATGGAAATGTGTGAGATGATGGCAATACACCTTGTTCTCTATAGAGTGGAATACCATAAGTAAAAGCACTCACATTGAACAGGATTTGATATCACTTCCCTCTTTAAAAGGTTTTTAAAGCGTATGCACTAGTCACCAGGGCATAACTTATGATAGGTTGATTCAATCTACTCTTTCCACTCTATTCCTCAGAATGGCCAAAAACAAATGGTATGACGCAAATAGTCAGCAAGATTCAGTTTTAACTCAGAGATACTGTCCGACAGTTGCTCGAATACTGTGATCTATTCGAACAACTGAATAGTATGTCGTTTTGTTGACAGACCCGTGTTAGCGGACTGTTTTTCCCGAGCGGTCTATCTAAGATGTTTGTCGTTTTTAGTGTTACATTGCTATACTTCGACATATCCAAGAGGATTCAGTTAAAGTGTTTCATGTTTCCTCTCCCCTTTACAGTTACCATGTATGACCTATATTATTAAGCTTTTGTCCGAAGTGATAAAATGTAACCTCTTCCAAGGAACAATGTTGTGTGTATATTGAAGTTATTATGTCCTTTGATTCGGTGTCAATACACGGGCAAGAGAGGGGACACGAAAACGTTTGATAATTGTGAGGCATCATGATCAATTATGGAATTTCCATAACCCACCTTCAGAATAGGTCTCCACTGATGTCTTGTGTCTGTAGATACATTCATGTTGCTCAAGAATTTTTTTACAGATCCAAATAGTTTACATCTGGGGAACTGTACCGCAGATGGTGGCAATAATGAAGAACCGATCGTCCTACGTACAATCAGGTGTCTTTTTCAACTCGTGACACTCCGAACAATGACGTAATATCCCTATCCAGTTGAAGGAGTACAAGCAAAAGACGTGACCGTGCACTGTATGGATCTGGATGGGTTAGCCACACAAAGATGTTATTGAAATATAGTTCGGATTTACTAAGTAGGTTTGAACATATGGATCAGTGATAACAGCTAACTGATCGTTTTGAATACCATTCAGTTTGGGTGGACTGACAATATTTTTTAACAGTCCAAACCGACCATCCCACTTTAAGGTTTTGAGTCATTTGTTCAGTCAAAATACATAAGGCTCAACTACTGTCCTAACGAGTTGACATTAAGCAAGTCAAACTTGAACAGTCTATCGCCAATTTCACGCGGAACTCAAAATTTAAGATAATATACTCTCGATCCGATTTTACGCAGCTGACTTGAATTGTATGTATGAATACTACAGTTCGATTGTCTAATTTATATCATGCTTTGGGACGAACACGGAGTAGTACAAACAGTGCTTCCAAGAGCCACTTCTAAACGATCAATCAAAGCTGTCTTACCAACCATTTGACATGACCGCTCCAGTCAAATGAACAGTGATCTAGATAACCTTGTAATCTTATCATGATTAGGTTTGACGTGGCCGTGATTGAAACATGTTGAAATGATCTTACCAGGAAATATTTGCAACTATTCCGACGAGTACCGACTTCGAGTGGAAGTGTGCAAAATAATTTTCCTACCAATTACATTTAGGCAGCCAATTTAACGTGCGGGTCATCTGTGTGTGGTTAGTCGTGAGGTACATGTTTCTGTTAAATGAAATTCTATCAAAGAAACTATTGTCGTATTATGTGTTATGTCAGCAAGAATTCAATGTATTCATAACCATCAAAAGATTATCACATTTATGCATATTTACTCCTTATACGAAGAGACCTGTTACTTGTATCCAGCTGTTTAAAGATTTAGATATATATCGGATAACTGAAAATGACCTCCAAGAATGTTTTTACACTTTGAACTGACCTTCATCAGATTATTGAAAGGAATAATGTATTCATTACAAGGCCGATAAAGATATTCTGGTTATCCCGTTAATCTGATTTTAATTCCTAACATTCTCTTCACTTTTTTCAGCGCAGTTCTGAAATTTTCGGGTGTTAATCAACCAAAATGCACCTGTACCATCTTATCCACCGAACTACTCGGTATTTTTGTGTGACCTTTGTTGTTGTTGCAGCGGTCTTCATTGAGCATTTCACCAACTCTATCGTTTCTAGTCACTTTACACCGTTTGAAAATCGCATCCCACTCAACTCGCTCTGGCTGGAGTTAAATGCAGACAGTTCTCTATAATCAACTGCCCCATTCCTAAACCTTATTCATTCCGGCCATTATTCACTGACCTGGACTTCTGCACAAACAAAGTGTGTATTCTTGAAATATCTACAAAACTTTCGCGAAGCATTTTAAAAGGTTCATATTCATTGAGTCCTTTGTCGGCGCTGTGCCTGTAGCTACGATAATCGTAATCATGACAATAACATGTGTAAGTGAAGCTTTTGGATGAAGCTGTGATTTGGTGGCAGATTGAAAATTTATCTTTCAAATAAAAAACCGTGTATATCCTTGACTTAGTTCTCACGGCCAACTCAGAAAGCATTTACTTTACCCATCAGTGTACGCAAAATATCCTTCGAGTTGACCGACCAATTCAGTCTACAAGATTAGGATATCATTGGTTTATTGCGAATAACTTGTGGTACGTTTGTGAATTAGGTCTAGGTTGTTAATCAGCTTAAGTGATTACTTGAGGGCAGAACATTCTCGGTTCCCCTATATGAAATTATGACGACACGCTGACAGCGCTATTGGATTGATCAGGTTTAACGATACTCCGTTTATGCGCGTGAGAAAAAAAATAATCGGTCTCACCGCCACAAATTAATATCTGATTGTGTCATAAATGTGGTATATAAGGCTAAATAGCTTTACTTAAAAAAATGTACACTAATTAAGACTGTCTGTCAATCGAGTGACAAATTGTTGTGCATACTCGTCTAATATAACAAAAAAGTTCACGCTAAATTAATGGGGTGTTTTAGATGAACTGTGCGTTCTACATGACAGCCACAGAGTGACTCAAAATCCCTAATTTCCCAGATACATCGGATTAGCTGATACCTAGATAATGCATCAGCACAGATCATCCTCTCATTGTACGTCGTTCATTTTGTTCATGTGGTACTTTTCAGGTTAACGTTTAATTTTAATAGTGATGCTTTTCAATGTTATCTACGACAGAGCGTTAACATTACTGTTAGAATGAGGAGTTTGACCTAGTTAGAACAGACACTCATCCGACAGATGTATCAAATGTATTAAATTTTTCCGCGGTGAATAGCGTACCCCAGCACTAGACAGCTAATGAAATGCGAAAATTTAGTCGGTTCCTAGGTGCTAATTAGTAAAAGGGCGTACAGCAAGTAAGTGTTGTTCTCCATTATCCAATGGTTCCGACTTACATCGTGTCTGTAGTGGAACTCAACCGTGATAGTTTGAGTACCCACTGACAAACAACCATATCTCCGTGATAGTCATTGAAAAGGTCAAGTCTATGGTTTGAATTTTTATTTTCAAGTTGACCATCAGTCACATTTGATCGCAGTGTTCGCATTCAGATAGACTTTCCAGCCAGCCCTTTTCGAAAAGAAGCACTAGACTCGAGTTTCGCTCTCATTAGAGCTCATCAGTAGTGCATATCCTTGCCACGGCCGCGATTTGAACTCCGGCCATTCCAATCATGAGGCAACCTGGTTGACCACTGCGCCATTGACCTCACATTAGGCACGACCGAATTATCAAATCTGAACGCTCAACCACTCTCGCGAATTTTTATTGTCGGGATTGGTCTACGAGCTTACGGCAATGACTCTCATCTGGACCGTGTCCTGTCCTGTTCAGTTGATCTGTTCTCTTTCCCGATCCGGATCTAACTGCGTCATGCGTGCTCGAGTATCGACCGCACCATATCCAGTCGGAGCGTTCCAATTGGCTAAGTGTGTGGATGGTGACTGTGCGCGTGCGTTCGGGTTTGTGAGGTCATTCGGGCTGGTGAATGTGTGAACGCGCATGTACACGTTGGGACAGTGAGCGTCACTCAGACTGCACGGCTTGTAACGTGCTGGGCCGCAGAGAGGACCGGACGACTGCTACACGTCACGGTGATGGTAATTGGCACCGTTACACCTGCAAAAAACGCTCAGAATGGGCAATTATTTACCCATCGATGTCAAGTACAGGATAGACAATAATATCACGCAACAGACCTTTACGGAAGCCTAACACAGCGCCAAATCCATTAACAGTCTCACGAGGCAAGTTTCCGTATTCAAGTGTTTCACGCGACCCGTCGTTGTCAGGTTTCAGTCTGCTGGACGTCAGCTTTCGCTCGTACATTGTTGTTTCCGATATATTAGCTTTGCACAGTAATACTCAATGTTCTTCTCCATACACTCTTTTCACATTATCGTTCCACATAGCTATGTACATCATATTTCGTCTTGAAATTATTGCGTGTTAATATTTCAATTTGGGTGGTAATTTTTGTTTAGCCGTGATGGCTATCGCCTGTTCCAACGAACCCGATATTTTATCCTTTCTTTTAAGCTGAGCATCTTAACCCTACCCAATTGTTCGTATTTGTTCCCGTACATCTTTGAAGTGATCAGCCTTCGGTTACCCCCCTCCCTCTTGACAACTAGTCCTTCAGCTAACGTTTTATGCTGTAGATCTGTTAGTATCTTGAACAAGTAGGAACTGAGGAAGCCAACAGCCAGCTAGCTTCTATACAGGGATGCTGCATACGACAGCAGCAAACAACAGGCATCTATTTTCCAATCTGTCTGTCATCTGTTGCAAGGTATTTCGACTTGTGCGTAGAGCGATCCCAGTGGGTAATGTAGTGTCAATTGAGTGCGCTCGATACCTAGTTGCTGTGTTAGCTTCTAGGATATGAATCATGATCCGGTATGCTCATCGGTACGTTGTAGCTGGATAAGAAATGCTCCATCAGGTAATCTCCCAATGTGGATGCCATCTAGTCTGGAACTCCAGTGGGTTAAGTCGGAACGATAATGTGTACCGCAGTGAGGAAGCTAATGTGGGTAATGAATTGAAAAGAGCCTGTAACACCTATGGTTCATACTTCGCCAGTTCCAGAGACAGGGACTGGTTCGATGAGCTGCTGTCACCAATAAACAAAGGGGCATGTTGACAGGGCAGTACGTAACTTATTGAAACACTCATCCTTTTTAGATTGTATCGTTTACTTCACCAGGTTTTAATTTCTGGTACATTTGATACGAGTCAATTTGTGACAAACTGTCAACAATTCCTACCTTGTTTGTCTCACAATAATCAACCCATGCAAACCTATAATGTCATAGCCGTTGCAGTACCTCTGCAGCACCATTAAGGCTCACACTTTCATATCAGAGAGCGATTGATTTCAACACTTCGCGGTTAGCGTTTTTATGAACCTTTCCGATTCAATTCGTGCACTTTTCCGTGAATCTTCTCTTGACGATGTTAACTGGCTAGTGCTTACGGGTCCCTTCTCGTTAGTAATCTTGTTAAGGTTCACGCGTTAGTAGAAGTTTTTCTGTTAGTAATCGGGAAAGAAAATCTGCAGCACAATCACAAGTCTCACACACGTGACTGAATGTAAGATCGCAGTACCACATGAACAGTGCTCATCCAGGATAGCATGTATATAGTCCGTTGATCCTCATTCCACTCCATGGAGACCTAAGTTCTATTTACTATTGTCTAGTTTCTAGGTGATTTACGAAGATTCTTGAAACCAATCTTTGTAGGTATTGTATTGTGGAAGGCGGGGCTCTGTTGATATAGCAGATGGTTCCGTCCGTCTTTTTGAATATGAGTCTGCCTTATCAACCTTCCTCTCATCAGTTCACATGGAAGACGTGCTTCCACCAGAAACAGCGCTGCAGGCGATGTCCTTTTTAACATTTCTAGTCCACCTTTTTTGCACCATTGTGTATCCATTCTGAACGAACGATCCAAAAACGGTAACATGTTTAACAATACATCGAAATGTGAATATGTTTAGGTTTCGCTTGTTAATAATAATTGTCATCACCGGCAGCTGGAGTAATCGAATCGGGGTTTGCCAATTTCCAAAGGGTTATGGTACGAATATCTGAGAGTAAATTCCTACCGCAATAAGAGCTGGTCCATCCTTGGAAATTATATTTTTGTGGTTGTTGAGAGATTCGCTTACTATGTAGTTCGTTTAAATTAGTTGTTTCAACTGGTCACCTTAGAGCAAGATTTATTAGATTATACTGTGATTCCTTCGCTTTTCCCGGTTGTTAGAAAAAAATTTTCGAGCCTTTAAACACATCCATTTTCGGATCCACTGTGATGGCACCGCATGTTGTAAATCTTATTTTCGATTCGTAGTTAAGGGCATGTAAGCAGTGGACAGACAAAATCCTTTGTGGAAAGAGGTGTATTCTACTTCCAGACCTATCTTATTCATCATCAAGTCTTGTGACACAGTTCGCTTAGCAACTGTTGTACGCTCATGCGCAAGAATGCAATGCATCACCGATCCCTATCCTAGTATAAAGTTTGGGCAATCATGAACCTACACAGTTGGCTGAACAATGGAGAGTACGAAAAGATAAAACGATCCGTTACTCTGATTATGCGATATAAAATTCATAAGTTTGTGATCCACATTTTAACCGAACCAATGTAGATAGTATGCACAGGTGATATAAAGATTGAATTTGTATTACTGTAGAACAGGTGATAGCAATGATAGATGAATTTTCACCTCTTTTAGACTGGCCATAAACTAGGTGGCGTCATTTTGGATTAGGGTGCTACTAATGGCGTTTGACCACACAAAAATTCAATGTAAGAACACACGCCACAACGACTATCCGCCTTAAATGAGTGTAGGTTACAAATTAACAGTGCAACGACCGATCAACAACAACTTCACCTTACTCACATCGAACTTCTGCTGATTGGCTTTTTTCAATTTGCAGTCAACGGTAGGAGCCCGGTCGTTTCCAGTTCGAGTCACTACTGGCTATGTGAACGTTGAGGTTCAGAATAAGATAACTAAGGAAGGCCGATCGATCACACTCAGGCAACTGAAACAACACGGGCGCTGTCACCTGTGGCGGGGGGAAATAACAGATGCCTCTACCCTTTGGTTTTATAGGCAAATTAAGACTTGTAAAGCTGGGTGAAAAATTCACTTGAAGTTTAATATGAATAACTCGCCAAAGTGTGGTTTAGCTAAAGCACTCTGAATATGTGAGGAAGCAGGTCACATAGGAATGTTTGCAGGCTACGTTAAGTTTTATTGGTCTGGCGTGGCTCAAATAGTTTAGAGTTTGGAGTGGTTTTGTGACGTTTCGTCTTGGTTTACAGTGCATCATTCCATGAACCAATAGAGTAGTTGTGAATTTGCGTGGAAAATACTGATGGACTTAGGACTACTGACGATTTGCCTCCTTCAGGTCAACCTACTTTGTCCGCAGTCAAAATCTTACGGTTAGAACTATCCTTAGTCAAGGTGTGTAATGACCCAACAATGAGATTTCCGTATTATCATGCTAGATAAAACAGTCCTTCACTTCAACGCAACTCGGGTTGACAGGACTTTGTGTGGGTGATTGCTATCAGTGAGTAGGAACATTATATACAAGTGACAGGAGACAATTCATCGAACGTCTGGAAATTACATTTTACTAATGATCTATTCCCTGAATTCTGCGAAAGTCAACGGTGTCGTGAAAACAGTCTGACCCTCTTACCTGAGATTTGTATTTTATTCTGCAGAATACTCAAAGCTTGAAAACTATCGCGAAATGCCAATTGCTTTGGAGTTATTCACAGTGTCCAGTTGTTGGACGCGCTTATTTATCCTCGAATCGGGGATGATGCCATCGATCCATAGCACATACGCTTGAAATCGAGAAGTTTCTGTATCTGTTTGACAACTGCTTTGGAATCTCCTAAACAAACGCTTCGGTTGTACCCAGTTCACTGTTGCCATTTATGTGTACGTCAAGCCCAAAGTCCTCACTCGTCTATACCTCACCCCGATATACTCACGACGATCAAACAATATGGCTGTCACCATATAGGGTGCTTGAAATGCCAGTTGGGGTTCTGACAGCTATTTCATCTCAACCAAACTGCCACCAAACCCGTTTTTCGAATCGTCAGTTCAGTGGACTGAAGATCTGTCTGTATCACGCTTAAGGCGGTTTTTATTCTATGTAATGTTGCGGGTGTATGTCTTGTTAGTAATCCATGTTTAGGACAGGCAGCGTTCGAGCGTGACTTCCCAAACGTACCACAGTAAACAATATACGGTTATCTTGTTGACTGAACATAGCAGGGTGAAAACAGCTAACAGAAACAAGTGGAGAAGAGCGCGTACAAGCAACGACGAAATACGATATTCTGGTGACACCACTTATAGTTACACTTGGTAGCCCAGTATGAAATTTACCATCACCAGTGACAGGGATGTTTAACTGTGCATTCGTCTAGGACGAGTTACGCTTCCTATAGGACAACTAAATCGTTTTATAAAGTCATATCTAACCAGATAGATCTTAGGTAAGATAGTACATAGGCGATGTGCTGGACAACTGTGAATTACTTAGAAGGAGTGACGGGGTGTGTAAACGTTTTGTGAGACACCATCTTTAACCTGCGTACTATTAGCCGTTAGTTAGGTCATTTTCAAGTGGCGCTTGGACAATTTACACTGCTGTATCTCTGCCAATTACAGCATGTACGTGCTTCGAATGTGCTGCTTCTCGGTCACCACTACACTTCACGTGCAAGTTCCGAGGTCACAGCGCACACACTCATAGACTCATTTTTGTTAACGGATCATGCAGATCGTATTTCCATCAGTGTAGTAAGTCGAAAACTAGCATTTTTTGAGGGCGTGCTAAAGTGCAGACAACACGATGACATGTGTGCGAGTCATTTTAGTAGCCTTCTAATTCGTGTGTATTTTTGCTGCTTGCAGTGTCCTCAGCGTATAGCAGGTTGATTTCTATCCAGTTCATGTGAACTGACCATTCTGTGAGAAAGTGTGATGTTCGAAAGTGTTTTTCACCAACTGTTTCCAAGCCAATTCAGCGTGCTGATTTACTGACACACACGTTCGTCCTGTCTTGCTGGTGGAACGAAAACTTTATCAGTCGGTCGTGGAACAATTAATAGGCTAGTATCTACAATCAGTCGGTCTCAGTGACCACAGCGAAGTGGTGGACAGCTGTTTCGTCTTGGTTGGGTTTCATCAATTCCACAAACGACAAACAGCGAATAAACCGCTGATAGTAATACAAACAACCAATGATTGAAACCTCGTGATCTACTGGATAAAGTTAGTACCTACAAATTCTACATAGAAATCATTGATTTGTAGTTGAACACAAAAACATTGTGCAGTGATCAGTTCACAATGAGTATAGTTTAAAAGCAATACGTTTGCCCAACACACACTGATGAATTAATCAATTGTTTTTAAGCCAGATCGTCAGTAATAACCGAAAAGTTGGAAGTAATGATCAGCTTCGAAGTCTTTTGAGTGACTGCTTGTTTTTGGAAGACACTGCAACACGGTCAGTACAGTGCGAACATAATGGGCTGACCATGTCAGTCTGCTTGGGCAGCGAATGCAATCTCTGCGTTCGATAAATAAAGCTTTTTTATGCGCATCTTTTATGTGGTACCTTTCGGGTAACTAGGTACTATTGATCGGTATATGGAATAGACTTTCGAATAGCACAACACTAGCTAGTTGTGAGAGAGGTATGCACACGTTTGGATCAGTTGTCGAATCAGAGTAACTCAGTCCATCCGAAGTGAGTGGGGGTAATAAAGTGACCATTGCCTCGACCTTGAAGTAGCACGAAAAAGAACCGATATTCTTGCTCCACCCGATCACATCAAATTCATCTGTGAATGCGTGCAATGTAAACACACTCGTTTTCTCATTCTCCTTTAAACAGCCTTGTGATCAGCCTAGACGAGTCCGCAGACATTGTCATCAAACTTAGGATAACGCTTGTATAAGTTAGACTGGCAACGTTCGTCAGGAGGGGAAGCGCGATCAGCAGTGTATCTGAAACAGTCAACAGAATGTGCAGGTAAACCAAATCCCAAAAGTGTATATATTTATCATGTGTAATACCATACAACTGACTTGGTGGATCTCTAAACATCAGAATAGCGGTTTCGGCAGAAATGTTTTAAAAAACCTCAAGATTATATTACCTAGCCTAAGTTGAAGCATATGGACCAAGTGAGACGACCCTACTGTTGGTGACCTTCGTAGTGCGACGAGTTTTACAGATGTTTTCATTGGTTTTTGGGGGACGTTTTTCGGTTGTGCATATCGAACAGAACACTCAATTCAGTTGGTGTTAGTTTACGATTCATGCACCTTGGACGATGAATGTTCCGTATTGTTTGATGTGTGACGTCAGCAAACGAAATAACGTCTAATTGGAAAAGTTATTTGCCTGAATTGAGGTGAGAAATAACCAACAGAACAAAACAGTACTGTGGTAATTGGAAATGTGCTTAGTTCAAACCCAGGGATGGTTTCTACGCCGTAGTAATAAGACAGCATGTTAGGCAACGATATCGTGATGTAATCAATATTTGTACAACGTAATTAGTCGCATTGTGAAAGAAGAATGGGACAAAATGTTTGGTTATGATTTACAATCACTACAAATACTTAGAGGCTTTATTTTCTTATATAAAAATCGCATAGTATGTGGTGTGGTGGAAGCCGCCACAGAGCAAACAAGAGTACCGAACAAAATTTCAACAGATGGAATTCATATACAGCGGTATAAATCTACGTAAACCTCAGTGAAAACATCAGAGTGGATGGTATCGATAATTTTCTGACAGCCTCTCAGATGAATCCGCCCAACCATGGGGCCTTGATCATAATTTTCAATCTTATACAAAAGGACGTAGAATCAGTAAGGCGAATAGTTTGGAGAAATTGATCAGTTTACAAAAAATAAGATATAATTAAGTTGAGCTTCAGTCACTTTACATAAGAATCAGTAAAGATACCTAAATAATTGGCTTAGTTACGACGAGTATTTGGACTAAATTCACTTTACAGATGAGGGACCTGGCAAAACAGTGACCTGACAGTTTTTAAACAACCACACACACATCTTCACATTTGTCAGGATTAAACAGCAAATGCTTGACATGTAAAAATACGTCAGGAAGCAAAAATAGAACTTTACAAAATATAGATAGTGTTTTGCATTACCATAAATGTTTGACTGTTGCAACGCACATATTGTGGATGTGACAAAATTAGCCATAAGACCACAGTCGAGATGCAGGACTCCTATTGCGGGAGTCGAGAACCATCAGTTTATTGATTAAGTGGTAGTCACAAAAAAAACAATTGAACAAGTTTTGTTTTAGACAGTTAAGAAGAAAGAACATGTGCATTGATACGTCAATTATGGCAAAAGCTGAACAGAGTGCAGCGTAGTCAATTTGTCTGTGAACAGGCACAACAGCTCACAACTTTGCGAAGATTGTTTCCAGATATGTTCAAGATGATGGAAAGGCAAGCAATATGGGTAGAGCGCAATCAGTGGCAGTAATAATGATATTTCGCCATCCACCAGCTAATAGAGCGTTGGGAAAACCGAAGTAAGCGTTGTTTCTTGTTCGCACCTGATCGGCAACTACCAGAATGGCAAAAATAGAGAATTGGTAGAGTTTAACCACAAATCAAACCGGTGTTACACAGATTTCAATCATTAAATGTTTCAAAGGTCAGTGATCATAAAACCGGATAACAAGTTGAGCAACTATGAGGGACAGAAGATAAATGTTCGTTTCAATTGAGCTGGGCTGTACAGATACATGCTGTGTGAACATGATACTGCCGATTACGTGAAATGGAGGTTATCCGTAGCCAAACCGTGTAGAATGGCGGAGTTATGACATTTCGGGAAACGGTAACACTCAAGGACATGACTATATGCCAATCTAGGTACAAGTTGGTCTGGAACTGATCAAAAAAAGTTTACTTGTTTTCCAAAGTTATGCGTGATCTGTCTGCTAACATTTTGCCTATCAAGCGGGAAGTATCTATTGACATACATTTTCAAATGAACAACACCAGTGGAAATAGAAGTTTGTGTAACAAATGAGTTGAATGAAGTGAAGTGAATGAGTGAATGAAGTGGTAAGCCGAAATGGACAAGCTTACAGAAATCGATGGAGAGCAGCATGTCTCTGAAAGCTGAAAACGTGTATGGATACCATGGTCAGCAAGCTGGTTATCAGTTCGGTGGCAAGTTCTGCAAAGATCTCGAATGCGTATGGTAATAAACACATTAAGGTCTAACCATCGAGGCTAGACCTTGACGCGGTGTGACGGATTGCACACATAGATCATCTATTTGACTAAATTGGCCGGCGTGCTGATCACACCGACAGTCACTCATACCAAATGGGTCAATAGGTAGAGGTATTGTGGTGGATTGTCAGGTCGGAGGTGCAAGTTTTCGAGTGCTCGGCCGAATACCTCAACGCGGGAGGAGGTACGTTCAAAAGCCTGCCGCGATCGAATCAAGAACAACGTGCGCGACCGGATGAGTCATCGCTCGACTGGATCGGACCAACGGGCGAGGCAGGGCAGGCGAAATACGACAGACGGCCAGATCGGAGGCGTGGTTTTTCCAACATTTAGAGGAACATCTCGACACGATGTTGGAATACGGTCAAGGCCAACATTGGGTGGATGGCGGACAGCACGAGCAGCCGGACGAGCCATCGCGCAACGAAATCGGACAAACAGACGAGGAATGGCAGGCAGAAAACCCCCGGTAGAAGGCGCCGATCACACACGTAAACCGGTCAGAAGTGCACACGACGTGTGAACGGAAGCTGGGGGGTGTTGCGGGTTGGAATTATGACTCATAAACGAGAGAGCGCGCGTTGCATGTGACTGGCGATTTGGACAATAAAGATTGTGCTTTATTGGAAACCTTCTCGCTACAGTATGACATACCACAGTATCCTGGTCCTGCAGACAGGGAACTAGAAGAAGGTTCGCACCTTTATCCGAATAATTTACCAGTTCTGGTAAACTGCTACTCGTTGCGGTACAGGATTTTGATCTAAAGGCTTCGGTTGAGAACGCTCATCGTTCTCCTGGCCAGTTCCGGGCATCCTGGCAGTATCTTAGCCCACATGCAACCATGAGTACTCACAACCATGGTGAGTGGGACATGCTCGGTAGCACGCAATATATTATCGGTACTAATGATAGTGGAATTTCACATTGTCCTTGTTTAAAACATCCAAAGCAGAAAGACCTATACTGTAAAGAAACGGGTAGTAAACCAGATGAAACCACCGGTGCTGACGCCTGGTAAAAATCATTATCTATAACCCGATAAACTCAAAATTTCTTGGTCATGAACAGGCAACTTTGATACACAGAAGTCACGTAGACATCGTTGGAAGACAGATTTGGGGTTACTTTTGCCAGTTAAACAGGAAATAAATTATATACTGTGAACAGGCTTTTTACTGGAAGACACGCGTCAAGAATGATTGACATGAGTGAGCACGCGACCACAGCAACTATTGAGTTCTGTAGGGATTTTTGAATGATGGCATTTCGTTGCAGTATGCTGATAGCATTATTTCTGGTTGGACACGTTCTATTGACAAACGAAGGTAAGCAACAGCAACGAATAAGATCCTGTTTTCCAGCTAAGAAAAATGTTCCGAACCCTTGCAGCCGTGGCCGGTACAAAATGACAATCCAAGATGGACTATATCTATCTGCAACTTATAACTCAAAGTCCCATTCATTGCCAAGATAACATGTACACTTTTCAGATTCTCACCCATTAATAATGCAATTAAATGTCACTCACCTACGTCAAATAATCTTATATCCCTAGTAAGATTTTGGACAGGTAAATATTTTGATGTGACGTCTGTTTTTGATCAAGTTCGGTCTCTCACCTATGTCTAAATTGGGCTATAAGTTTAATTCGACATGTCATCCGAGCTTGCAGCACGTTAGTCACTGTGACAACGAAAGTTTATCGGTTAACCCTTGACCTGTAGTTCGTGAGATTTACACCAATACGGACAGTAATATGGTATTGACATGCCCACGTGTTCAGAATGTCGTTAATCGGCCAACGTGAAGCATGTGAACTTCGTCTTGTTGCTAGTTCTGGTCATTGAAAATAGGCTAGTTAAATGTCCATGTGAATGACACCTTACGTTCTCTTAACTGTGTCTACTACAGTGTAGCATATCCAAATGATCACATCTTATCATTTGCTTTAGAAAAACAGACCGTAATAGTTGGAAAAATTTCCACAAACAACATTTTATTACGGACAGATGGGCGGGAATTGGGTCAGAGCGGACTCCCTTCACGCTTGCATGTTGTATTCGCATTCAGATGCAATGCTCGACAAACTCCTTTGGAGGAAAACTGATGGAATCCAGTTTCGACAATGATAAAGTTCACCCATAGTATACATCTTTGCAGCGGTCAGGAATTCAAAGCTCAATCAAACGAAGATTATACACCACTGATGTCCTCTAATGAGGGTAAACTTGAGTACATATTTACTTTCCGGAACCGGGCGGTTTAAAAGCCTGTCCGAATGAGAAGGTAGCACTCGAACACAAATTGTGTTGATTCTTCTCACTCAACACATGCACATTACTTCGGTACCTTTTCTGTCAACCTGTCGGACGTTCAAATCACCAATTGTTCATCACATTCAGAGTATCAGTTATTCACTGCACGTCTCGTTATGTTCACAGTAAAAAGATTTTGACTAAAAAATGTTAACATAGATACGTTCCTCCGTAATCTGCAAAATACACCTGTTTTCCTAATTTTTCCAGGGTTTTTTAAACTTTTATTTCATTTCTCCGATTTGTTTGTATGTGCATTTTGAAAGCTCTATATGACCATATGTATGTGATTGAAGCAGCAAACCATTGTAAGTGGTAGATGTGAATGAAGGCATGAGTGCTTAAGAGCAAACGGGAGGAGAAATCATCCTGGTAGCAGACAAAAGCTCAGGTTGAGAAGGCTGACGCCAACACAGACATCGATCAGTGTGGTGTACACCTGTCGCAATTGCAGCATCTTTGTTTCTCCAGAACCCAGTACATAGCCACAACAGTTTCTGTGAAATAGACTGTAGGAAGTGGAGAGAGACATAGAGTTTGCAAAGCGCAACTGGAAGTGCATCACACTGGTTTGCAACGTGCCCTGACTGAGTGTAGTCAAGTTAACTGTGGTGGGAATTTCGATTCACCGATTATCCAAACCCCGACACAACAGAAGAGCTAACAAACGGCCAATCCAAATATCGCGTTAAAGAAACAACATCAGGATTGGACGAAGAGTCTCAGTGTTGTGCCTTCCGTTATTCGCCAATTCATCTGTTCCGTACTTCATCAATTAACATACAGTTTATGACGTTGCATGTGCTAATGAGATCAGCCAATGACAGACTGTGATTTCTTTAATACTGTTGTACATCTATATATTCGGCGTCTCAATCCGTGAATAACAATTGCTTACTGCTACCAGTACCAGGTCTTCTCCCTATTACTTGCGTGGGAGGGTTCAATTCAAGTACGATTCCTAGGGCTATTCGAAGTCCCTAATTCCGAGTATCACACTAACATAACACTATTAGTAAGAGAACTAGGACTTTAAGATTGAGGGATCTCAGTGGGTTTTAGATAATTTTTACTTGGCCGTTGTACACTCATTTCCAACTGGTCGAATTCGAGCAGCTTCTCGTGAGTTCGATCCTCTGGCGTGCGTGGTGCTAATGAGACCCAACTTGGTCGAAACAATTGTCCACCACTTTACTGGTGGTCAGTGAGACCAACTGTTTGCAAAAACGTTCTGACAGTAGCTGAATGTTTAGTGGTTTTATTGATATTGCTTCAACAAGTACTACACGTTAGCTAATTGTGATCACCTCATGCACAGAAACCTATTTAGTTACTTAAAGTTTGGATATCTTACGAAAACAAGATTTGCTTGTTAGTTAAGTCAAACCTTCCAGAACAAGAAATTGACTGTATGAGACTATTTTTGTTTGAGCTTTGTTTAAATAGCGTCAGGGTCTGTAACATTCACGAAACTCGTTCGGATAGCGGCGTTTTACATTTGAGAAATAGGTCTGAGTGCTACTTTGCGACAGAGTGTTTTGGGTAAATCATAAATTTCCAATGTGGAATAATTACCGACTCCTAGCGAGCTTAAGGTATCCCTATCAACTATCCGATAAGAGAAATATCAAATAATTAACAATTCCATATGGTCACATTTTTGACTTTGTTGATATAGTTGAACTGTCATCTTTTAGTGTTCTCAATATATTCTTCTCTGTCTACGAACACACACTACTTGAATGTTACTTCAGTTGTGAAGAAACAGCTGTCGTAGTGGCGGTTTCATCTTTGGTGATCAGTTATGAGAACACTTAATGAAGATCTTATCGTAAGCTTATAACCAATACAGACCAGCTTTATCTGAAGCCAATTGAACCTGTCCAACATTTCAGTGTGGAAATCTGATACCTGATCAGGGGGCGTTCTCGAACTACACTCTCAACGACATACAGTTCGATACATTCGGAATTTACTCATTTCTAGTTTTAGCCACTTTTTGTTGGCAACTCTTCGAATGGGAGCGCAGTAAACCTTATGGAAGACCGGATCACAACTGGCTGATTAGGATTTCCAGCCGAAGATTTCTCATTCGATTGCTGCAGCAATTTAGGAAGGCGCCCATCACAAAATTTCCTCATCCGATCAACAAGTGTCACGCATAAATTAACAGACAATTTCCCAAAAAACTGACAAACTCTCAGCAGTAGACAAACGGCGTGTATGCGTTCGTACGCCAACTTGCTGATCCAACGCGAACAGCGGCAATGTATTTCAGGTTTCTGTAGCTCATCTTCACTTTAATTCTTCCCAAAAATTTAAAAAGTAGGGCGTGAACAAGGACCCCTTGAGACCGAAAACGATATAATCTCCATTCAAACTGGATGACGCTTATAAGACTGTGCAGAGATTCATATGAACCAACGAAAACTGTCCGTATTACTGTGCACGCAGAACATCAGTGTTACTTTCCAAAGCACGTTTAATCAACAAACCAGTGTCTGTGGGAAATCCCTTGAGGTTGTTGGTTGTTAACTTCAGTGTGATCATAGAAGGAAAACCTACCGAAGAATTTTGGAGTTCCCCCCACACGTTATATGAATGACACACCCATACTTATTCATTCTCCGTAAACAACCGATGGTTAGGCACCTATCATACAAACATATCTTTTGCATTTGAACTAAAACGGAAGAATTGCTCACCACTTCTAGACATTCAGGCCAGTTGTAAGGATGACAGATAAATAAAGGGGCTTGTTTATTAGAAATCGACCTGGACCGACAAATACACACACTTCACAGGAGTTACATACGTGAAAAACGAGCAATCACTAGTGGAAACATTATTCATGCACTTTTAACAAATAGATTGAGAATAACACAGCGTTAGGAGCAAGTTGTAATGCTCTACGTTTCAACCACCTCGGGTGGCCTTCCTCGTTAGTTTTGTAATCGAAATCACGTTAACAAAGAAACAGAGATCACATGGGCTTTGCCATGGTTAGGTCGATTTGCGCTGCATTTGACCAGATTGCCTACTAAATAGGGGTGAGATTGATGTAGGTTGTTCAAGCGTACTAGACGTGTTTATTCACTGAATTGCTTAAACAACGAATCTCGATTGTTCACAATTGCGTTGCGGAATATTAGGTATCCGATGTGATACATAAATAGACACAGATGGCAACGGATAGCAACAGACAAATCCACCACCGATGGAATGAATAAAGTTCAGAGTGGATATTACTAGAACACGCTGCCGGTCAAATATCAAGGCAAGAGAATAATTTTGGCGGGAGGGTGTAGAGGGAATTATTACAAATGAAACTGAGAGAATCCACATACCGCTGCGTGTGCATGTAGTTCTAAACTGGAAGGTTGCAATCTTTTCGGCCAACGAAAAAGCCACGGCGTCCAAGCGCATACCCAGAACCCACTGAGCACAGTTCAACTGCTGTTTTCTGAAGTTCTTAAAGTTAGTCTCGTATCGTTGATAGTTTATATTTGATGCGATGTCGGTTGTTGAATTTATTGAGGCCTCTTGAATTTGTCAGTAAAAGGTCGGTCTTTGAATTTCATTCCTCAGCCGTCTGGTATGCACAGTGCATAAGTAAAGTGAATTTCGTATATTGACTGCGTGCACAGACTGTAAGTTTCAGATTCGACAGTCGCCGTTGCGTACTCACTGAAGCATTCTTTATATAGTATTGTGTAATACCGACAATTATCTAGACCTGATTGTTTTAACAAGCTCATTTCTCGTTGAGGTCGTTTATCGCCTACCACATTTTGAGCGGTGTCTCTGAAGGACGAGTTAGGGACCTCCATAAGTAACGTTAAAGAAGGGAATATTTTCTTTGTACTTCTTTACGACGGTTTCCCATGAATTTCACTTGTTTCAGCCATCTTTTCTGACGTATACTGCGGCCTGAAAAACAGTCCCAATAACGACTTCCCAAACCAGCGTTACTGGGATTACCTATAGGTAGTGTGGCAGATTTTGTAATTTGGATGACGCCCAGTCGTGGAAAATCTAGGATTTGGTTGCATTCGAACCAGCAGAGTGTGTAAGCATGCTTAGAAGCGATAGGCAGTTCTCCAGCTGACCTACGGAGCCACATCGGAAGCTCAGAATTTTTGCATTTCAACTCACTTGCCCGCATAACCCATTGTGTCATACGGGATCCACCACATGATTCGGCAGATCGACATCCCAAGCAGGATTTCTCAAACAGTTCACGCAGGAATCCATCAACACTACTTCTGAATGATCTCACACTAAGTAGATGTGTATGGGAGGTGTAAAATGTTTCAGAAGTTCACAGCGCTTCACCACGTTCTTTAGCTCTATCAGTGCTCGAAGGACAGTTTAAACATGAGGAAGAGATGTGTAACAAAAGCTTAAACAGCAAGATTGCTGGATGCCCGAAAACACCTCGAACTTGTACCAATAAAGTCAGAAGGGTAAAGTGATGTAGGGAAAGTACACTCGTAACTCAATTGCGATCAAGCGCGTAACACTGTGGGGATACTGGCAGTCACTCAAGCTACTTGTTCTGAGTGGCGGTATTCACGAGTTCGAGGTCAAACCAGTTGATGGGTTCCATATGAACTTTGATAAATAGGGTAAATGACGATAACGAGAATCCTTTATTTTTCATTTAGTATTACTGCCTTGGTACAGCGAGAGTCCACAAAACAACTTATATTCTTACCGGGATCGATATGCTATTATGAAGCTATAGAGATACTCAGTCAGTTCGGCCGCCTACACCGAATCATCTAGTCACCGGCGCCTCAGCAGTTTGGCGAAGTTTGGTCACGCTCAAGACTATGAAAAAGGGTTTATATAGTTGACTGCCGCAATTGTGATGGATAACTTCTACGTGGATGATTAATTGTAGTCGGTTGGAAAATTTCACGAATCAGTCTGTGCTGTGGACGGACTCCCAAAATTGTTACAAAGAGGAGGATTTCGTTCGACAATGTATATGTCCGAATGTTACGAACAGGTGAGACTGTTGCCTAAAAAAGACAGACCGTGTTGCGATGTTTACCGAGCTTGACACCTTAATTATAAACGTTTCATTATCCAACGGGGTGAGACCATCGGTGCGTAGAAATTTGAACGAATACATAAACCATCAACTTGTGAATAGTTTAAACACTCGCAAACTGCATGCAGTTTCAATCACATCATCCGAATACACTAAGTGTTAGGAAGAGTATATCATCAAACGTTGACTCTTTAGACAACCCCTTAGAACCAGTAGCTCCATTATTGCCTCTGGCTCGCTAACTGCACTAAAAATGTCTGTTCGAAGACTTCGTTGGAATAGTATGGTGAATTCGCTTGGTCGCCTAAGTTGAATTAAAGTTTGATTGGTGGAATCTATTGAGATGTATGGCAGTATTACTCCAAAAACACTAAGTGTCAAAACAGCAGATCACACGTGTTGCAATAGTGCCCAGAGAGAAATTTGCAACAGTTCGTTGTTACCTTGTGATATGCATGTCAGGAACGACCCTGCCTAATACTGCAGCCACTCTAACATTGGAACTTACAACAGCCATTCATGCAGCTTGGCTCATGAAACGCACGTTGGGAGAACTGAACACACATCGATCGGATAGTCTGAAGTATGGAGTCTATAAGAGCATCGTGTTACACCTGTAGTATGTCAACGCGTTTTTGAGTGTTCGCCGCAAACAGAGTAAGAGTAATGTGGGAGTACATATCCATACCACAATGAAGACACGTTCCAGGCGGGTCAAATCCAGCTGACGAAGCATTAAGATGAACTCTACACTCGGCTTTATAGCCCGGGATTTCTATCACATTCATGAGGTGGCTGGCCTATACCTTCATTTTCTGGCACGTTTTATGATGGTGACCCCGAAGTAAAGCATGCTTTGACTGTGCAAGTTACCTGAGCAAAAAACCTTACCTTGGTTGTCTAGTACCGCGATACTTCACTTGCGTGAAAGTGTAAAAGGTTGTGGTTTGGTTGTCACGCTTCGATAATACAGGAGGACTTTGCTAGGATGAAGTTATTCAGTGTGTTATTTATAGCTAACAAGTAACAAGCTGTTTATGCCTGTCCAAAGAGAGATGTCAAAATCTCACAAGAAAATCTCTAACAACAGACATCGTACAGATGGTCTACCCGAACGAAGACCAACCCCATTAGCTGGCTTTAAATGTCTTTGAAAAAGATTAAATGGGATATTGTACAAAATAATAGGAAACGTATTATTCAATCTTCACAAGGTAGATTATTTAGGTCCTGTTCGGAGATTTACAGATAAATGGGAGTCACGTGTGCACTTAAATATGTCTATAGAGAATTCTGGATAATGGAGGATACAGTAACTATTAAGCCTGTGGTCAACAGTGATTCAGAGGCAAGGTGTTGTTCGTTAAACCATATGATCATGTGATAAAGCGTTTGGCTACCGAAGTAATTAAAATTATCATCATCATCACAGACAAAAATAGATCAGTGAACAAAAGGAGGGAACTATTTTAATAGTTAGCTGGATACTGGCATCAGACTCATCTGTAAGTTATGAACCACTTACTTATGTTTGGAATTGAAACGCATAACTGTTGACCGTCCACCAGTACCTGTGTATAGTGATTCCCAATGTCCTAAGGCAATACCTCAGTTAAAGTCAGACTGTTCGGCGTATAATTATACGCCGAACACTCACGCACTGATGATGTCACCTCGCTTGGTGATGAAACGTTTGCAACCTAAATGCCAAGCTCGGCGAACATATCAATATCAGTTGATGTGATCTGAAAGCAGTAGCGACCTGAGTACTCTCTCTGACCACGGATTCATTGGAATTGAATCAGCGTCTCAATCGGTGCGCGGATAGCAGATGTCTTCTCTTTTTGCGATACATGCTTCTCGGGCCGTTTGGCCAAAACACGGAGTAACAGGTAGGTCTTCAGGGTTAGAAGACAACGAGGGAAAATTGGTCGTAAAAAGATCATAAGTTTTGAGGCATACTATTACATCACTGCGCCTTCCGGAGTTGTAACAGAAAATAGTACTGTTAGACGAATGATCAAATCTTTCTGCAATCGTCCGATAACATACTTGGGTCTATTTTACAGAAGGTCCAGCTGGGGCATTCTAAATCTCCAGGAGTGACTTAACACTGACCGTTAATGGTCTTGACTCACTGAGACCATCATACAATGCGATTCTTGCTCAAGCAAACACGAACAAAGTTCGTAACGACACTATTTTGGCTTCCAATTAGAAGCTACTAAATTGTCGAGATGCGACAAAACAGATGGGACGACCCGAGTCAACATCAAATTACCTTCTTATTGGTTTGGACGCGTACGGTAGATACAGTCGAAGCTGCCAAGGCGAGTGTGTTCAGGAGAAAATTGTGCGAAAAGGGTTTCAGTAGCACACTGGGTGCAGGCAACGTTAAAAAATGACCTCTAGAATTCAGTTGTTCAGGAAAAATTGCCCATAGACTGATGGAACACACACGTCACTTCTGGTTAGATAGCAGCTTGGTGAAGTCGTACAGTTGACTGTATACCATAATACCCTACTACTAGTATGGATGGATAGATAAGTGGAAGAAAGTAACCGAGAGTGATGAAGGCAAATCAAATTTCGATGAATTTGACTGACTAGCATGAGGTGAAAAAGAATCAGGCATAGTCGGTTCCGGCTTGGGTGTGGTTCACAGATAGTCCGGGTAGCTCTCAGTTTCACTAGCGAGTAGAACGCGGTTTTTTGGAAGGGAAACAATGTATGCAATCTCAAGCAATCGCAAGTTCACATCACTTTGAATCGTTCATGGTTCTGATGTACACTGTAGATAGAACGTTCAATACATACTAATGAAGTGGCAAACAGGAAACAAACAGCAGAACATGAACACAAGTTGCTTTCTGTATAGGCTAGAGTGAACCCAATTGAGAAAATTTTAGTTGTATCGAGTATAAAAGCGTATGGAAGCGGACGTGCTCATGCAAGCAAACTGGAGTTTACGAATGGAATTCAAGACGATTAGCATGAAATTCCACAAAACCATCTGAACTCACTGATTAGGAACACAAGGAGACGATGCGTAGAAAATCTCAGGAGAAAACAGAATGCACATTCTAGCTCAAAGTCCCTTAGTTCGCTTTGGAAGAGACGTCCTTGTACTGATAAGTGGTAATTTTGATTCATTTTACCGGTTCAGGTGTTTCTAAACAGTTAATGCATAACTATGCACAATTTCCAACTGCACGTGGACGCAAATAAGAGAGATGCACGACGAATTCTGATATTCGGATACCAAGTGAGTGAAGTGTATTGCAGGTTATCACTAATTACAGGCGCCAGTATCAGGTATCCGTTTAATTTTCGCTCATTTTGAGGAACGGGGTCCTCATTAACGTTGACTTCTACCGGTTGAATTTCCCACCACCTCAGCTTCAACGAAATCACAAATTTGATCAGCGAGACATTACGCTTATCTGATAATCCAGAGAAACACGAAACTCGTCAAGGAGGTTGAGAAAGGAAAAAAACCGCTTTTACATACAAAACACAAGTTACCTGATAGATCAACACACTTGATATTCAAATATCCTTTCGTAGTGCGTTATACTGCGTAGACTTAAATGAGAGCTCTCAACCATATCTTGAAAATGTAAATGAATACATTGTTTATATCAAGCCAACGTGGTCACGTTTGGTAAGAATAATATTTCCAATTTCCTTCGATACGACACGTAGCTAACCTTCAACAATGATGTATGCATTTACTTACCGCTGTCGAAAAAGCTTTTTCGCGTTACCGGGGGTCGATATTGATATACGGCTGTCATATGGCCATAACAGTGAGAGGGAACATTCTGAGTATGCAGACGAAAGACAGGAGAGATATAGGATTTATCCAACAAAAATCCAAGTCAAAAATCGAAACAAGTGCCAAATTAAGGGTGCCTATACCCTAAAAGTAAACAACCAGGTCGTTAACGTGGCTAGAAAAACATCTTCATAGTTCACCGCCTCACTTTTCATGGTCTCACAGACTGCGTCACACAATGGCAACTGTCGCTCTCGATTAGCAGCCACCAACTCTAATATTTTTACTCAGACTGTGTGGGTCACGAAAGCTGTCTGCGATGTTCTATCCAGTCATAATTTGATCACGAAGCACCTTGAACCAGTCCGTCATGGTAGGGATTCAGCGAAAAAATGTGAAACGTAGAGTCTTTAACGCTAGACTGACCTTCGAAGTGTTGTCATCTCCCCGCACGTGTGCATACGCGTCAGTTGGCAACTAACCGGAAACCGAGACGGCACCTCCACATACTTCTGTAGACTGTTTGAATAGAAGTCGCAGTGTCAAACGGTATTGGCGAGTCAAAACCACCTACGGTCGACGTTAATTCACTCCTAAAGATTCAGTGTAATCCGCACAGTGGCATGTAATCGACGAACCAGTAACATCGATTCAGACAGTCGAGTCAACCCGATTATCAAACAAGTCCGTGCACGTAAAGAAAGACGATCAAAATGATTGCAATTTGTACTTCAACATTGAAAAAAAAACCATGAAAATTTTTTCCCCACATTTAATGTGAATTAGATGAGCTCCTAAAATGTCCATCAGAGAAAGCGTTAGAAACAGCAGACCAGGGACCTCAATAAATGACCGACGAAAATGAGCCCATCAAAATAATCACTTCCAGATTAATATATTGGCGTCGATAACTAGTAAATTAACAACCCTTCAGTAAAAAGGTGGAAACTGAGAGTCACATTCCTGCGTACATCCATGGTACAAAGTTAATTTTGATTTTGCACTGCAGCCGTCCAAAAGTTAAGTGTTGGGAAGGTCTACATTGCCCAAAATCGGCTAGGTTTTGAGGTTTATTTGACAAGTATTTTTCTGTTTAAAATTTTATTTTTTCGTGCCATAACATATCGAAACTCTATTTCAGTGCATGTTTCTCCTCTGTCATCTGACCGGTTCATTCCACTTTTATTGGGATGTCGGAGGATAAGCCAAAGTTGATATATACGCACAAGTCAGTCGTACGAATATAGTAGTACCTGACTGAAACGTGAACGCTCAAGTAAACAGGCTCAGAATGACTAAACTGGTCCGCAAATGTAGTCGTTAAGCAAACGATGATAAGCCTAGGTTATAGCAATGTGTTGATGGGTCTAATTTCAGCGAGTACTAATTTCTATTGTAATCTAGTTATTCACGGATTTGGACAGACCATAGAACGGTTGACCATCAGTTAGTCAGCAACATCAATTGCACGAAAAACTGGTGACATCTAGTTTAGTCATCATTTAGTCAGACTGCCTCGAAGCGCAGTGGACCTATACAAAGTCAGTGATTCACATCATTCTGTTGAGACGACTGCAAACCCACGGTGTCCTCAAAACAGTTCATTCGATTCTCAATATCATTCAGGTAGCACAGCCACACGTGTGACATGCAAAGATGCCGACAGTAGATTGCGGGGTCTGGTAGGCACAAGCCACTATCAGGATGTTACATCGAGTTCGCCCTAGTACTCCTTTAGTGGATAACGTAAAAAAACAAAATCTGATAATGTGATTTAGTGGTGAACAAAACCGGAGCATAAACGGTTATAAGTAGTGTTCATAATACAGGTCAATTAGATGGAGAAATTTAGACAAACCCGACAACCATTGTTTGCGGTCAGCGGGAAGGCACAGATGGAACAACAATGGTTGGTATAGTGGTTATGCGGTTTAACCATGGAAGGCGCGCAGACTTCGAGCATGACAATCGAAGCCGAACCGCTATGAGACATTGGGCCACATAGGTCGTCAGTTGGAAACGCTCTCTCGCTTGGCGGTATGCGATAGTCACTGAATAAACTGTATCCATGCAAATGTTCAATTTTTTTTTATTGAGTTCTGTTGTTCTACTCACTTGTTTTTTGCACGAAATAATTGTCGTTTCGTGGGCTGTTGTACAAGTAAAAGTCGGTCTGTACCTTAGTGCCTACGCGACGGCTTAAAATACGGACGTGGTATGATAATACTTGAAGGCCGAGGTATTCAACCCACCAGAACCACCGTTGGCTCGCTTCAATGATGCGAAGCTGGCCCGTATTAAGGAGATGAGCAGCGTTGGTTCGGACAATAAAAGTAAACGGATACATCCAAAAGATCGGGAGTTCACAAACACTCCCCGTTACAAGAAAAAGAAAAGACGGGCATCGAGGGGTTCACATGGCACACACTGACTCAAGGGTATTTGTCAGTAGGTTCGTACCTGGCTCTGTGTTGACTGGGGACACGACGTGTTCGCAGAGTTAACATGATCATACTACCGCCAAGAATAGTGGAGCAGGCTTTTCTCTTTTTCGAAGTTACGGTCAATCCATGTGCACACTAATGTTGAAAAACGCAATTAATACAAACTCTCAATAAAGGTTGCTTTCTCAGCATCGGATTGAACAAAAATTCAGTTAACAGATCTTGCATCCAAAGAACGTCTACGAAAACAGTTCGAGCTACGCAAATCTGTAGCTTACCATCAACCTTTACTACCTGGAATACGACAAGTTAAAGGTAAATCAGACTCACGTAATCAGCACAACTCGAGGAAGCAACGAAATCGGCAGCAGCTTGTAACTAACTAATTATCATGAATCGCAGGAGGTAATCTAGATATATCAACGCCAACTGATGAGATCCCACATAATGCAGGAGAAATCCGGATATCATCTATGCTCATGGGAAAAACATGAAGATAATGTGGTCGTCCTGATACCTTTTACATGAACCGGTTCAATGATCGTTGGGAACGCTCAATGGATATGTGTTTGATGACTAGTCAAAACGGGGCATAGTCGAACCCGGTTCACACAAGGTCACCGAAGCAAACAAAGAGCTCATCCTTTACTCTAAAACGCTGTCTATCACATATGTACGGTCAGTATATCTAAAGCTAATCTTTGTAATCGACCTCGTTAGACGCGGAGTCCACTATAGTAACAACGATCAACGTCATTTGCGTGCCCCCAGGATGAGTAAACCATATCGTCAGCTAGGCATAATGGTCTCGTAGCAAGGTCAAGAAGCACAGGGGCAATAAAGTTCGTGTTGTACAAAAGCATTATGTCAATAAAATTTCATTCCCTTTTCTCAAGTGTCTTCCAGTACCCCAATCTGCTCATTACAATCTAGGTGCTTTTACTTCTGTTTACTGAGTTACCGATATCGACCACTTTATACAAGACTAATTATTAACTGTGAGCAACCAAAAAACAATGGATGTCCGGTAGACGCACACAAACTGCATGACATGCACCAAAATTATGAAAACTCGAAAACCACAAAAACAAACGATTTAAAAAATGACTTTGAGTACCACTTACACTCGACCCCACAAGATTATAAAATCAAGAAAACTGTTCATCAAGTCCCTTAGAAAAGGTTCTAATAGGAGCGCTGCCCTTGGAAGAAGCTAATTGGGAGTTCTGTTTGAACGCGGAGGCTGCGATCAAGTGAGACAAAATTTCCAAGTGATATCAATCAAAATCCATAACCACGAACTAGTAAATAGGTCAAAAATCGCCGTATGCGTGTTCTGAAAGACGTGTTTACTCCCTTAGAAAAGAACAAATTCTGTAACGATTCCCGAAACTGGTACAGTAGGCTTATGAGAGTGAAAAGCAGAGTTCGTGAGGATTAGGTTGAACGGACTTCGAGCAATTGTGTTTAATAAATGAAAGAATAGAAAATCATAAACCTTCGAAAACTGCTGTGTGAACGGGCAATCTGGATTCAACAAAATGTAAGAGGAAGGCATTCAAAACAATACAAATTATTCAGTCTAAAACGCTGAGACATGAATGAACGGCATCCATGGTGTCAACGTCCACCAGATCGGTACACAATGAATCAGAAGATACTCAGCAAAAAAGCTGAGGGAGGGAGGCACACAACTAGACAAGAGTTAGTGCACAAGGTTCGAGATTTGACAAAAGTCAAATTTACGAAAAGCTTTCAATAAAAAAAAACAAGAGGCACGTCAGCACTCAACAAATCATATTTGTGTATATCACAGTTGTAAAGCAAACCGGTAAAAACTGAAAGATATGGGTCTGATATGCCTGAAACCGAGGGCTGAGCGATGGAAGGCGAAATTGAAGTCTGGTCTCATCAGATTGAGGAGGGAATGGACTGGACTAATTTTGAGGGACCGGTAACGAATACTAGTTTCGCGTCTGATCTGGAGGCATGAATGGTTTTCGACTGAACTTCCATCGTTGACGCACCGAACCGTTGCAGGTGGTCAGGACCAGAGATCGGTTGTCTTCTGACAATTGCAAACACTGTCCATGGTGTGTGATCTTATCATCCTATTAATGTGAAACGAAAACATAATTTATCATCAATGGCTTATCGATAGTGATGAGCAGGCTAACCCTATTTAAACACACCTTCTGCAGATTAAGTTTTCTATGAGCCAAGTTTAGTACACCATGAATCAATTGAAGCCTGCTGTACTCAAGATAAGATCACCAACTCAGCTGAGACTAGTGCCTAATCAAGACTTTCTTATTCGACATTTGGCAGCAAGAGGCACGAATTCACCATCTCCATGTGTGTGACGCAGTGTGCACAGGTAAGTCACCTGAAATATGTAAAATTTGGTTATGAAATGGTTGAACAATCTAGCATGTCCATGGTAGACTCACTGAAAAAGTTACTTGCGCACAATGGTTTCGAATGTACTTTGACTAAAAATCCTGGTAGATATGTAATTAACCTGTCTTCAGTGCGGCTGACTACACTACAGCTCGAAGTACTGTGATGTGGGCAGAAATTTTGCATTCCACCGACGAAATGCAACAGCACTGACACAAGAGCTCAATTTGAAGTCGTTTTTGGTCAACTCTCAAAACTGATCTCAAACTTTAGTGACAATGAATAAAGCAAAATTAGTCGATCTTGAAAAACACTATCGTACAACAAGTTCCAGACACGAATGTACGCTCACACCAAAACACATTGATGCTTTGGAAGAGCTTAGAATGATTTTGTATTCGGATGAAGAGTCAGAAACAGTATCGTTTGACAAGTCAAGCTGCCTATTTTGAATGATAGTTCCAAGCTCATGGTTGTTGATATCCCTGATACTCCTAGTGAGTTCGAAGAAAGAATATTAGAAACAATTTACACTCGCAACAAATGAACTTAATCAACTCAACAACAGCGAAGGTTTCACGGAATAGAGGTTTCTTGTACGCCACAGCTTTATGGGCTGCTCAACCTTTACTAGGAAAACGTGCCCCTGCGACCAGTTTCGTCGATTTCCAACTCACTTCAACAAAAGCTAGCAAAGTGGCTGGTAGGGATATTAGAACCAGTGAAGCAGTCAATGTGTGGACATTCGCCGAATGGCAACTTTCAGCTTGGTGAACTCTTTAACAAGGTCCATCCTCATAAGAAATACGTGACTAGCACAGGTATCAATTCGTTATTCAGAAAAGTACTTCTACATGAAACTAATCGAGGCACATGTGAATACGTCAATATGAACCAACTCGAATTACCCATTCTAACGTATGAACTTGAAGGCTTCCATATTTTACGCACCTCGAATGTAAACTTCCATTTCCAGCACAAAGGCTACAGGTAAATGGATGACGTAGCCTCAGGAAATCCCTTGGAACCTATCTTGGCTGGTGTTTTTATGGTCCATCTAGAAAATCGAGCGGGAGGAACTATCTATAAAAGAGACTTATTGCTCCCACATGTGTACAATGTGTTAGTTGTGAATGATAGTGAAGAACATACTGAAGTTCTGACGGTATTCAGTGGACTGCATACTAACACTACGTTGAATTCCGAACATCAGTGTAACGATTCTCTTCCATTCCTGGATATCCGTCTTACTCGAAGGACTGGCGGTTCGGTGTAACGCTGAGTTTATCGCAATTACACTTGCACTTTAATATCTCCATGCTAAGGCTTTATAAATCAGGCCTTATCAAAACGTTGTTCAATATAGCTAGAAAGATTTGCACTCAAGACACAACCCAGAGTGGACTGCAACTGATTAGTCAAGTTCTCTTGGACAACGGGTACCCGTAATCATTGATCTCAGTTTGCCAAACAAAAATCACACAAGCAAACAGAGATGGTGCCAAAGATGAAAGCCTTTTTACAACTGTCGTTCAAAGATGGTGTCGGCACGTCGCTACAGCACCGATCGAAGGCCGCTGTATTACGAACGTACAACGCAGCCTAGGTCGTGTTACCGTACACCACAAAACGGGTGCCTATACCACCTCTAAAACCTCAGAGACATCTGTTCGTCAGATCCCACATCATTTGCCGATTTTCATACAGTCACCAGGTTGATTACATTGGCATGACGGAACGACAGTCTCCGATCTCGAAACACATCCTAGCGTGGTTGAGGAAACACGTGGTGCACATATAAACTGATACCCACGTGTGTACCCAGCAACCGCCACACAGACCACCGGCATCAGTGGTCGCTCTTCATCTCTTGGAGAGCCATTACCAAGTGGATCCCACACAGGCATTCACAGTTGCTTGCGCAATTGATAAGCCTCGGTTGTTAGGATATACTGAGGCAGTTGTTCTGAGGCGTTGGTGTCCCCTTTTGTGTGTACAAAAAGACTCTTGTTAGTTTAGCACTCCTATGGTTATAATGCTGCTAACTGATTACCGGATAGATCTGCTGTATGTTGCCTCCTATACGTTTAATTTCACATTTCATCCCTGTTTTCCGCTCTATACTCTCCTGCTCTTTAGTACGTGCTTGAAATATGCAGAGAAATTTGCCAGACCATAAATCGTGTGCATTTAAGTTTCTGACTGGTCTACTGAAATTTGTTTTGGGAAAATGCTTCTTTACATTTCATCTTGAAATGATGTATACATCGATTGGACTTCACGCATAATTCGAATTGTGTGAATCGGCTGATCAGACTTGTACGGTACGTGTGGCCCACCACGTCCTGACAATTGTTACACATGAATATTTCCATCCCTGAATATGTCACTGACTCTGATTAATGATACGGAACTCAGATTTCTGCACTTTACTAACCTTAATCAAAACATTTTCAAACCGAGCATATGGGTTGGGATAGAAGACATAAATGGACACATACCTCTGGCGATTTATCTGCTGGGCAGTATAACTACAGATACATCCTTCTTGGGTTAAAATTCGGATGTCACGGCTTCTAAAATGTATATGATACGCTAAACATACTGTACAAGTATGACTAGCCAATCCACACAAATTGAACTGTGTGTGAAGTCCAATCGATGTGCGTATCATTTCGAGATGAGTATCAGCCTGCGCAGACTAGGTCACAGCAGGCATCTCTGTTTACTTCGGTCAACTGGATTCACGACCTTCTACCTACAACCTACATACTGGCAGCTGATAAACACGGATAGTCTCAGGTTCGCTCGCTGCGAGTGGTCAGTAAGTTCGGTGTGTAGATGTTGAATTTTAGTTACAGCTAAACTCTTCCAGTTGTCGTATCGCCCATCATTATAGTTTATATCCCTTCGGCTATCGTGGTTCACACTGAGACGATGAAGTCCTGCCTCTTGCTGCCAAATGTCCAATGAGAAAGTCGCGGTTAGGCACTAGTCCCAACTGAGGTGGTAACTACATCATGGGTACAGCAAACTTCAACTGATTCACGGAGAACGTGGACCGCGAAAGGCATGGTTCCACTAATGTCTAATGAGAAAAAGTGGAACTAATACGTCGACCACATCTGACCAACAGGATGCATATTGCAAAATTACATTAACAGATTGTTATGGACGTGAATGAAAATGCTACAAAATTTTGAAGGTTACATGATATAAGTAACAAACGCAGAGACGGTGAATTTACGAACATCGGACCGCTGAGCAAATCAAGCGCGTTGCTGCCCTAGTGTTATTAGTAAATGATTGTTCACAATTAAGTAGGCTCACCCTAACGGAATGTGAACATGTGATGTCAAGAAGGGATCTAGGTATAATGAAGTTGAATTCAGACTTAATCGTTTTAAGGATTTTGGGCAGCGAAAGTGTACAGACTTACCGCAGTGTAATCGAATTGCTGATTGCCCTTAGCGCCGTGGCAGTCAATAAATGAAACGCGACCAACTTCAACTCCGCTATCCCAGCACTTATTTTCACGACGAATCTCACCCGTTGGAGACAACAGCCAAAACTTTAAGAATGTAAGAATGGAGATAGACAGTTTCAGCCACAGTTTTCCGAATATTAAACATACACATAATACAAAAGAAAAGTTATTTCAAACTGAAGAACGCCCATAAGTGAATAGAGTTTTTGTAATCCAGCTGACTGGAAAGCGGATCACTGTTGAGGAGAAATGCTGAACTCAAGCTACGGTTTATTTTGGAGATCATCAGAATGGCTTATGCTTGCCAGGACTAGAAGATTAATTGCAGTGCAGATGTTAGTCACTGTACGAGGGACGACCCAATATAATTAGGCACAGCAGACTACGTATAAGCAACTACAGGTATTGCTCTGCAGGTGAAGGTAAATCGGCCATACCCGCCACTCTATCGGTAAAACTTTATTAAGGCATTTAACGTGTCTTGATTTCCTCCTCCGTTCCGTACGGGAGACTAAATAGGTGTCTCAGGACTGGTGCATATTCAGTCATTCCCATTTTCAAAGTGTCAGGACATCATGTGAAAACCATGTATAGGACTTGGCTCTATCGTATCTGCTCACAGGTCTCCTAATACAGCAGCTTTCGCAACACAGAGAACCAACTGAGAGAAGAACACGACTCCGTACCGAACGTGAGGGTATCGACGTTACAACAGATATTGAAGCGTCGCCACTCTTTTTCTCAACCAACAGTAATGATATTTTCAGAACAGACTGCTTTCTATACGGTTGCCCGAAACACCTTCCGAGCCACCTTCGTTGTAGAGGGAGCATGTGACTTTAGTGAAGTTGTTGCATATCAGCTCTAGACACTACACAAATCGTACTCTACTTCAAGTGGTGCTCGGTATGGGGTAGCTGATCTTCCTCTTTCTTTTGAACTACATGATGGATGGTATACCGGAACGAGCACTTGGAGGTTTTGAGGACCTCAAAATGGAGCTTCTGTGGGGTGGTAAGCTGACTGATATTGAACATGTGGACGACATTGCATTGCCTAATTCTTCTGCAGAGAATATGCAGATCATGTTGAACTGTCCGATTGACAAGGTCTGTTTCTAGTGTATGCACGCTGCATCTCCAAAAATGCTGCAACAAGATTCGGTTGACACCGATCCCAATTCTGCTACCGCAGGGCAGCCCGCTTAAGATTGTCGATTAATTCATTCATCCAAATAGTGTTATCTCATTAGGTCGACCACAAGGAGACGTACACAATACATCCTCCGTCACTTGTGATTTCGTAAAGATGTTCATTCCTCGACTAAAGGCTGGCTTTACAATGCGTTTATGTACTCAGTTTTTCTCCATGGGTCAGAGGCAGCCCACTCGTGAGCAGGGAGCAGCTACACTCAGTATGCGACCAGTGTTGTCTGTGTCAGTTAGCCAGCATCAATTGAGCTGACAACGCGAGCAACGCAAACGTCTGCCGGCGAGCATCAGGGAGGCAAACAAGTTCACGACGGAGCCGTATCGAACAACGTTCAGTGTAGCTGTTGATGATTGAAAGAAACCGAGAGACGGTAAGGTAATGACATGACCATGGGCTGTGAAACCCTTGACCGACCAGGGCAGTAAAGTTGTTAGGTGCGGCTTACCTGGTTTGAAGGCTTGCGACCAATCACGAGGCTGGTTGGAAGTACTCTGATATGGTGGCGCGCAACAGTCAAGGACGAGCCTGTATCCGCAAAGTTGGTGACTTTTCATTATGATACACTAGCTATTCCTCGTATATCTGTGTTTATTATTCTGCCAATTTATGGAACATTATCAGAACAAATAACAGCCAGGATCACAGTATCTAACAATTCCACTCAAAGTTATAAATGGTGACGATCATGCACCAAAACGATCTAATGCCCGTGTGGTACATACAATCGTTCACAGATGATACCTCGGCCATAAAACACTGAAAACACATTGAAACAAGTGGTCTACCACGCCCATTGACGTCAGGTACGGGGTGGCCAGTCAGTGACCTGGCAAAAGAGAAGCAAAACAACTACCAAAAAGTTATAAAAGGTAGGCCGTGTTAGCTTTCCGAGATATGGATGATGCGTACAGCTTTCGTCTCAGCCGGAGTTAGGGGAAATCTGGGCAATCCAGTTTAATAGAGTGAAAGTTACCACTGTTTGACCAAGTTTTCCAGCAAACAGGCGGAGTAGTGAAGTCTTCAAAGGCCTCGTGAAAAATACTGTCCTGCATTTGCAATCAACGTGGCTCTAACTTTGTATGACATTGATACGTTGTTTGCTAGAGTTGTTGTATGGGTATCGAAAGATTTTAGATAGATTCATTCTAGTGTATCACCTCCCCGTGATATGCACTCTCGGAATGCAAAGTGTTTCTGCAAAATTACTGCGATTACGCAAATCTAATGTTAGCTATTAAAGTCATGAAGATTGTTGACCGGTTTGTGTACCTGGGATAGTGCATCAGTGACGACGGTGGTGTGAAAAATAAGACAAAATCGCGTATCTCTGAGGCTAGGGCGGTTTTCCCAAACTGGGACACCTCCGGTGAGAGATAGGCATCTCTGATACTTGAAGGTCGTGCTTATAAGGCAACAGTGAGAGCTGTACTACAGTACAGCAGCGAAACTGGGCTGCTCACAGAAGAGGACGTGAACCATCTACAAGTACTTGACCGCCGATTTCTGCGTTCGAACGCACTTATCGGATGACACCATCTGTCTTGTTGATGACGCTTCACTTTCACCTACAGCTCGCTTGTTTCTTTGCAAGGTGTGGGCACCTTGATGTTGTGTTTGAATATACACGTAGCTATTTTTTTGTAGTTAGGTACCTCCTCTTCCCATTCTTTCTTTTTAGTTCTCTTTCTTGGTTTCTTCTTCTTCCTCACAGTTGTGTGGCAGTTAAGCATCAGGGTAAACCGCTGACGTGTGGCTGTTTTTGATGATATAGTTGATTGCTGTTGGTGCTGATGCTACTAATGATGATGATGGGCCACTCATAAAATCTTGGTCTTCAAAAATACACCAACGAACAACTACGATGGGTTGTTACAAAAGTCGATCAGCGAAGATGTCAGCTGTGGAATCGCTAACCGGAAACCCTACAGTTCGTCATCATCATCATTATCACAAGCGGCAATATATCAGAGGTTCGCACTGATGCCGAACTGCCACAGAACTGAAGAGGAAAGAAAACTCCATATAGGAACAGAAGGGAAAAAGAAGGGAACAGGAAGGGACATAACTGCTGAATAAAACAGCTGGGCCTATGTTCGAACATTCAACATCCGGGTGCCAACATCTTACAAACAAACAACCGAACTGTCAGTGAAAGTAAGGCATCAACAGCAAGACAGATTTCTTACCGCTTTCACTGTCCCGCGTCATTAAATACACTCATTTCATAAAGAACTCGGCTAACCAACGAGAGTTCGCGAAAATTTCACATCAGATGATATCTTAACTAGGTGGTTTCCGCCAAGCTAACACGCAAAGGTACCCAGGTGCACGGCGCATTAGAAGCAGCGTTATAAACGGCATATCTGGAGAATTTATCACAAATGGACCTGTTGATGCCAATTGGGACGAAATGGTTCACTCACACAGATAGAGTGTACATTCAAGTAGTGAATGCTCGAATTTCATCAAACTGACTTCAGATTGACTGATTCAGAAAAGCGGATTGAGAGGACACTTTGGCTAGGTGCAGATAATTCCCTTTCCATTAAATGAGAAACTTATCGAGAAATCCACACCTTCCATTGTAAACAGGTAATCGTGGGGACAGAGTTAAGAGGTAATAAAAAAATTCCAATATAGAATGGCGACCGTGTGAGCCGAGTGTAACAGTCAAGGATGGATCACGAAATTACACTCGCCTGATTGCCGCCCTGTTTGTGACACGGCCAGATGCCAACCAAATGCTTTCCTTCTTTTGGCGCCTTCAGTGGAGCGTCTACACAGTGCGCGCCAGCGTAGGATACAATCTACAGAAAACACAGGTAAACCAAACATACGACCTGCAATGGCAATAGTAATGATAACAGTAATCATAAACACAACTAAATCCACACATCAGAACTGTTACCCATATTTCTGTGTTCATTGACAGTGCATGCAAACAAATGTCATCCAACTGTGGAAGGACACTGTTTCAGTTTTTCCTCAACATTGTAGGAAGAGGCTTAAAATTTTAGACTGAACAACGCCCATACTCGACAGAAGCTTTGAAAGTGGATAGACTACCCAAGAAGCATGTTCAGAGGAGAATGAATATACGCGACTTACTCTCCTGTAACAGACCACCGATAGTGCAGAACACTGAAACGACTGTGAGTCGACATGCAGTCTACATTTTCGGGGTGGGGTTGGGGGTAAATGTCTTGTCTGCTGATTCGTTGACTTCAAAGCACACACCGCCGGATTATCGCAAAGAACGCTCTGACTGAAGAGTCACGCTAGCGTACTAGTAAGAAATATGACACGAGTGAAATAGCTGCATTTTCCTTAGTGTTTACTAGACACTGTCGTATTGGCCAAATTAAATCCAAAGCGGTAAACGTAGCTACAAGAAAATGTACATGATCCATTACTATGCGGACTCTACCACTACTAGAGTGACGAAACGTTGAGGAGCACAGAAGAGAATTGCGTTTTCCCACAAATGATCACCTCGACGTATCGAAGAAAAAGGCAGCAGACGTGTGGGGTTCATGATGTGTTCCCGATAAGTGCCGTATGATACCTAGTATGAAGAAGTACGCGTGGATCGAGTACTTCCAGATTAAGTAAATACAGAAGAGAAATTAAGTGGTTTCGAAAGTGTGACCGAATAACTGACAATGAGAGGCGTTACCACACGGCTATCGTGATTTATATCATGAAAAATGAATAAGGTATATTGTATATGTTACAAAAGTAAATCAAAATATCCTTAATTGGATTGCGTATCATGGTGTGACTTACATCGCCAGATGCCAGCGCATTTGAGGGAACGAACAACTCGGGATAGACGTTGTCCAGATACCATTTGAAGGACTTACATTTTAGTCTTGTGCGAATGGCTTTCCTTTCGGATACATCACCATAATCCCCCTGAATAAAATTATTGGAAACACCAATGGAGCATTGAATGAGCAGAACATACAATGAGCTTATAGAAGAATACACCCGGTTTCATGAAGCATATCCAAGTGCAACAAAACGACGAACATAGAAAACAATACAGGAGCATAGAGTAGGTATGCGAACGTGATTGCATCGCAACAGTATTGTTTTCCCAAATATATGGTGGGGTTGAGATATAGCAAAAGGAGTGGCCAATTGGACAAGCAATGTCGCCAATTCACACAAGCATATATTCCAACTTACTATGTTACGTTCATTAAATTCGGACAAAGAACACCTTTGGAAAGGTAATTAACGCCACGTTGAAATGTGTGCATAATGACTAGGTTACCTCTACCTCTGATCAAAAAGCAAATGCATGTGTTTCTACCAGCCATTGTGTCTGTAAGTTTTCCCGCGGCTGCGGAAACATACATTAGTAGAAGAGAAAGGATGCTTAAAACTGTGGCTAACGAACACGTCCCAAAGCGGTTGACTGTTGCACCAATCAGTAACACTCAGCGAGGACGAAACGCCGCCTCACTTATTGCAAAGCACTTATAGACCACAGGTCAGTCTCAATAATGTATGTTCGTTTAAGGTCTTGATGATTGTTCACAGCCCAGAAACTCTCGAGCATATCGAGGCATTGCTGATCAGCCATCGACAGCCGGTTTTATGCACACAAAAACAACTGAATGTCAAACCTTGTTTACCGTGGGTTTAGCCGTGAGTACCAATCACGATCCAACCCGATTTCTACTGTATTCGTTCCATTCAAGTCTTATTGGTTCCGTTTTCACGTTACTCACACGTTTACGACTGCCGAGAGTGTGCGAAATGAATTCATATAAGCATTTCGTGTCTTCTAATTATTCTATTCAGATGCTCCAGAGACTCAATGCTTCGAAAAATCGAAAGTTCACGAATTCATTAAGTGGCGTTCTATCGATGGGTGGTCATTTTGAATGTGGGGAATGTGTCAAAAACAGGAGATTTAGCATGTTTTGCATAAACGTCCACGCAGTTTCTAAGCCCATGGCACAGTTCCATTGAGTTAAGTTCAAAGGAATAATGATTGCGTTTGAATGATTAATGGAAATTTCCAACTGCGGAAACAAGACGTAGAAAATGAGTAGGCGAGCTGGAGTTGTTTCAAGCTCATTACATCTAGTTCAGTGTATGGACAACCTTACGCCTCACGTGTAGTGCCTGTGCAACAAAACCTCTGTGACAAAGCTACCTACCTTTTGGTTCTAGGTGAATGGCGTCACTAGAAAAGCCTCTGCACCACTCTTCGCGGTTGAAGACTCAGATTGTCAAAAATGGACATTGAGATGTAAACATCATAGAATGCATATATTTGTACAGAACATAAATGCAACCTGATACAATTAAAACAAATGATAAATTAGCTCCAGATTGCTATTCTTCGCTGTACTTTTCACACTATCCATTTGGGATGATTGTACATTCTGAATCACATGCTAGGGCATGTCTGTTCATTGTTGCACATAAGACGGATGGTCATCACTTTGTGGAAAGATCAGCTGGTGTATTATAATGGTATAATCACAAACGTGTATTTTTCACCTTTTCGACGTATCTTTTGAGTCACCTGCACAAGAGAGGTCGGTCAACTTCGAGTTCTTTATTGAAAGATGCAGCCACAGTGATGTTCACGAACTTTTGTGCTGCCGTGGTGTTGTCTGATTATAAGTATACATCCCTCCAAAAAAGAATCAGCCATTAGGTTGAACAGACCGGAAACCGACAGCGCACAAACTGTGAAAGGATAAGTGCACCTGATTTAGTTTATCCAGTAGCAGGCACTTAAAACACAAGCCCCTATCAGAACATTTGGCCAACGTCAACCAGTACAAGAATAACCTGAGATGCTTAGAGTATGCCACTTTAACGGCGCTGACAAATCTGTGATCGTATAAGCACGGTTTAACGAAATAGTATTTGCACCCTGATTGGCCATGTGCGATCGGCTATCCGATCCACTGGTACTCCGTATGAACCGCTATCACGAAACTTTGTTAGCATAAGTTTAATGATTTGTAAGTCAAAACAACGGCCTATACAACTTCAAGGGGATCCTAGGGCGGTAGTTTGATTGCATCTATAAAACGATGAGTCATCGCGTCGCCTGAAAAGGATACACACTACTGAAGAGCGCTAACAAAAGTACAGCGCTTTCTTCCCAAAGGGGCTGGTTGGAAAGTCTGTGGGAATGTAACAGCTCTGATCACCTGAGTGTTGTTTAATTTATATACACCAAATTCTTCTATTTACTAGTACGAAAAGTATCGTTCAACAAGTTAGCGAATTCTGTGTTTTCAACTCGGAGAGAAGTCCTCACCAAGGGGTCATCGGTTGGAATTAACAGGACAGTTGCTCTGCCTCCTCTAGAGACGATAAAGTAACCTGATCATTACTCACAAGCCAATGTGGTTGTGTGTTCGTATATGATGATTTAATCGTGCCAAATGTGAGGTGAATGGCGCAGTGGTCAACACGGTTGCCCCGTGAAAGCGAGGCCTGAGTTCTGGTCTCGGCCGTGACGAAGGTACGTAATACGGACGAGCTCAACAAAGGCACCTTCAAAGAAAGCTACACTGTTCCAGCAAAAAGTGGCCACTAGCAGAAACTGCTTCATTTTTAAAGTACTGATGGAAGTTTTTTTTAGTAAAGTTCATCTCGTACCTTTCTAATGTCCTCCGATGCTTTGCAAATCAACGATGCCAGAGAGTCTGCAACGTCATCAAACCTCGAGTTTCGTCACGATCACTATGAATTTACATAGGTCGACCATTTTAGCGCCTACTGCTGCGCCCGGCCGTGCTAGAACTGACGACTGTCGGGCTACCCAAACCCACAGAGGGAGGAGCAGCCGTGAAAGGTGGGACACTGGTGTACGGCAATGTGATCAGCATTCGGCACCGCCAAGCTAAATTACTTCGAGATGCACAAAAAATTAGGATCGATCGAACAAGACCCTAAATAAAGTGAGGAAAACAAACGTAACTCACACGAAAATCGGCTCTAAATTTTTGAACTGGCTAATTGACGTATTTGACACCCGTAGGTCGTTTACAAATCACAGTTCTGACCTGTTGACCCTTGAGCGCAAAATGGTATGATCGACATCCGCTACAAAAATCCAACATAAATTCACCGCAGAACATGAACCCAAACGGTACCCGACAAACAGACATCTGCACACGAGAAAAACTCAAACTGCGATCAGCAGTTAAGATGCAACCGAACGCCGATTATTGCTGGGGATTAGCAGCCGCACAGACACGAAAATAAAAAATACCAGTCTAGAGACTAAAAGAGGAGCGCATGAAGCCCCGATTCAGAAAGCCTCTCATTTAAGCTCAGGTGATCACGAACATGATGGCCGAACCTTGTCAACAAGCAACCCATTTGCATGTAACATAAAGCGGCATCTGTGAGACAGCCTGCTATCTGAAATTCTGAAGGGACCAATCTGAAGGATGGTAACATATTCGTATCGCTGACTCCGAAAAGTCATCAACATCTATGACGTGTCCAGTCAAGAACGCTGAGTCAAGAGTGCCCCAGTTTCGGAGATTAACATGAACTAAAGCCACAAACTGCTGGCGGCTACAAATCACAGTACAAACAATTGCTTCAATCGTTTCTTTGCACAGCTCCGAAGAGGTCATGCCAAAAGAGGGTCTCGGTCATTAAATAATGCCAGTATGAACGTGTGTACTAATGATTTGTAGGCCGCGAGATAATTGCATCGATTTGAGCATCGATTCGTGGTGCAATTTCGCACAAACCGGGTCGATCTGGTCCACATGAATTCATTCGAAGGGAGGTGAATCAAATTAACTGACCAAGCACATACAGTCTGAGAACATACACACACACACACAAATGGCAAGAGAGATACAGAACTCTTTGAGATGATTTAATTCCACACATTTCAGGCTCTGCAATTCTGAGGAATGAAATTTCACGTAAAAGAGTCACACAATCACAGGTCAGAGAGAACGTGCGTGAATAAATTCTAACTGTCTGAACGAATGGTGTGAACCAATGATCAGCCCAGACACCTATTAACCGTGTTGGAAGCATGTGCGGTTGAAAACAATTCACTATATATCGTCAGACTTTGTTTCCCTATCTTATGGATTGAAGCAAACACGGAAAAAGATAAATCTAAAACCTATGCACACATCTGTACTATTTTTGTCGGTAACTTTTTCGTCCAACAGTCATTTTGAACCTTGGGAATGTGTTCATTTTTTCACGGGGTGTTTACTGGTACAGTCTTCGGTCATCTGTTGTCCTTCATAAACTGTGTATTTGAACGCGAAAGCACCGTCAATGAAGCGGAAAACGTGCAGGGCATCAACAGAGAGAAAGTAATCCTGGAAAACATACCCCCGTTGAGATGCAGCGTCAAGAGTTTACAGTGAGTTACTTGCCAGTATCTGGAGCGTAAGTCCAATATCGTGAACAAATTGGCCCGTTGCAACTTAACAAAAATATCAGCGACGGACAGTATTGGCATAACTGTGTTCTGCGCTACTTTGTTCAGCCGTCTAAATCCACAAAAACGGTAATTCCCGTTAGATTCCTTCATCAGGAGGACGGGTCAGTTGTACAGACCGTTGGCTTGTTCGATAACATCCTCATCCAGCATACTTTGTATTTGCCAATCCCCTTTCTCTTCCAAATGAACGGATATCCCACGGGGAACGTGAGGTCGAAATGTTCCGATTGTTGGTGTTTCATGCCCAATCCAGTTGCAGAACCCATACAGATCATCGCCGATCGTGGATAACTCCGCGTACTTCTCGACCGTAGACTGCACCAATGGGGCTGTGCAAATAGGGGTTTCTGCCATCCGTAACTGAATGATCCTATTCTGTTGCTGTCCTGTGAATGTCAGGGAGTCATACTTGGGTGACAGCTTTTTGAGATTCAGGTCAATCACAGCATCTGTTGCAGCAGGGAAACCGGCTTCAAAGATGGTTTGCCTAGGTTCTGGAGACTTGATGAAATGGTACTTCACGGTACGACTGCCAGTAGACACCCTGATCTCTTGCACATCATCAAATACCACGTTACGACCCCCAACTTTCCAGATCATCAGACTTTTGTTCTACGTTTTGGTTCGCTGCACGAGCAACCAACAAAACAGTCGCCCCGTATCGACCATGCATTATTCTATCTCCCTGTCAACCCCAATCCTAGTATGTACGCCCTCTCTTTCAATGGCTCCCATTAGTAGTTGACCCACTAAACAAACAGGACAACCATGGAACAGTGTGGTTAGACCTCTTAACCCAGCGAGTTGGGCAATCCTTCTTCCACTGTCCTTCTTCACTACAGCTGAAGCAACTTCCAACGTTCCTCCAGGGTGCTGTTCTCAATGCAGCCACATCCGCTGCCAGCTGTCCCACTGCTTTCTCCATTGCTTCCAGTGTCTTCTTGTCCGTACTGTCATTCACATTCATCGAGATCACGGATACAACTCCCAACTCCGTCGTCACCTTCTCAAGCTCAAGGCTCATCCGTCAGTCGATATACTCGATAGGAACTTGGTCGTGAACCATCATCGGGAGACCTTTAATAAATTGCTCCGTCAACAACTGCCGTCGTGATTGTTGATCAAATTCTTACAATGCCCTGTCCAGCAATCCTTGCAGAGTGGCAACGAGCAAGGACGGATCCGCCCCTTGTCCAATCCTGAGCGCAGCCGCAATGGTAGATTGAATCCTTGTTAACAACAGACTTTGTGCCATCCGTTTGGCAGGTTTTGTTAAGGCCTGCTCTAGATGCGAAATCTTCGAGAATCTCTTCGTCATATCTGTTTATGTTCCAACTGACTGTGGAGACATCGGTGTCAACGACGCCTTCCACCCGAATCTGGTCGCTGTTCTTCGGTCGATACATGGTTCTGATGTAACTATTTAGACCGTAGATAAAAACGACCAGATCAGCCACCAGGGTGAGATCGAGGCTCGTTTAGGTAGCAGGTTTGGGATAACATCATATCGCTAAAACAATAGGGAGCAACCGTTAAAGCTGCGCGCTGAACACAAACTATTTTAGGCGTATCACCGGTATACTTGATGCCTGCATTCACCAAATCAGGCTTGGTTTCAAACAGACTAAATAGCTTTCAGTTACAGCTAAGAAAGCTGTCATAGCAGTGCGAATTCAGAAGATCTTAACAGCTGATAGACAAAAGTCTCATACGATATTAACGACGCAGGTACGATGTCATGCGGTGCAGAAGTACATAGGTTGAACACATATTGAATCTCGAAGAAAACACTGGGGATGTTAGAAGTTAGACGGAAGACACCTCCAGGCAGTTCAAACAACACGTCTGGGAGAGATGTCCGTAGGAAACTGACACGTGGTCTAGAGGCTGATCGTGAGCCTTGGTTAATGAAAGGAAGTTAAGAATAGGGGAACAGCTTCTGTTCCAAGGGACACCGGCATACTCTCCAAGCTTATCCGTGAAACTGGACCCAGTCAACCATCTGTTAGTGAAGCTATCAGCGAGGCAGATGGCACACACCCGTAATAAGTCCAGAAGGTTAGTGCGATGGGCGGAACACTTCAAGGGGCAATTCAACTGGCCTCCTCTTTATACTGATTCATCTTATGTGGGCAACGGAGACCATCCCTACGTGCCAGGGTCACTCGACAATAGTTCCCACATTCAAGAAAGGTGACCGGGGCTCTGGCAAAACCACTGGTAAATTAGCTTGAACCCAATCGTAACGAGGATTATAACGTCCATTATATTTCATCGACTCACTACTTCTCGGAAGGCAAACACTAGGGCAGAACAGGCAAGGTTGCGCCCTGGGCTCGGATGCATCGATCACATTCTTACTCTACGTCAAATTCTGGAACAAAGTCACGTGTACCACCGGCCAACAATTGCCGTATTCCCCGGCTTTTAGGGTGTTTCGATTCGGTGGATGGATCTGTACTCTTAGAATCGCTTAAATGCTGCACTGTACCGACCAAGTGTGTGAACACACTCTCAGTGCTCTATCCCCATACTTCAGCTCAGGTTAGGGTTTACGGTGAACCGTCTGACAGTTTCAGCACCAGCAATAGCCTAAGTCAAAGCTGTCCATTTTCATCATTTTTGTTTAATTTTATCACATACGAAATAATGGAGGACTGTCTCCGACACTCACAAGATACTGGCGTGGACCTCCTACTTGTTGAAACACTGACTGATCTTGATTATGGTGACGACAGGGTGTTGCTGTTTGACACTTTCCGAACAGAACAAGCAACGCTGGACGCAAATTTCGCGTTCTGCTAAAAACTTCGGAATGCGCTTTGCAGTCTCTGCAAGATTGTTGGGATTACGTTGACCTAACGTTAGATGATGAAATCGTGAAGGTTGCTGACCGTTTTGTGCATTCGGGAAGTTTTATCAGCGGCGACGGAGGTGTACCTAATGAAACGGAAGCACACATCTCTAAGGATATGGCGGTATTCATTATCACCATCATAAACAGCAATACATCAATGGTCCACACTGATGCTTAACTGTTACACAAGCACGAAGCAAAGAACAAAACTTTTATAGAAAGAGAAAAGGAAAGATGACTGGAAGAGACCTGACTACTAAAAAAATAACTGTCTATATTGAAACATTCAGTATCAAGATGTCTACATCATGAGAACAAACAGACAAACCGAAAGCGAAAGTAAGGCGTCAATAGTAGAACAACTTCCCGGCAGATTTCACTGCCCCACCTTATTAAATACAGTCACTTCACAGAGAACTCGACCAAACAACAACAACGTTCATGCCACTGAGCACGATTGGCCACCATCTCACCTAACATTGCCAACCATCGACGCCGTTGGTCCCGCGGGCTGCAGCCCCGGGGACGAATCCGATCTAAAGTGGGCGAACCCTCCGTGAACGACTTCATTTGCATACGCCAGGTCATCATCTGTCCACCGCGCGCCTCACGCCTGTCGGTGTAACAGGCGACTAGCTGGCATCTTTAATACATGACCTAGCCATCTAGGTCTGTGTAAAGGTGAGGGGTGTACGAAAGCAGTCGTTTCACAATCACTACCAAATGCCCGCTTCCCAACCTTCTTGTTTCTCACCCGTTGGTGTCACCCGATACGAACTATAAACAGCAGAAATCGGTGGTCAAGTACTTGTAGACGGTTCACGTCCTCTTCTGTGAGCAGCCCAGTTTCGCTGCTGAGATGTAGTACAGCTCTCACTGTCGCCTTATAATCACGACCTTCAAGGGTCAGAGATGCCTATCTCTCACCAGATGTGTCCCAGACTGGCCAATACCACCGAGTTGTCTGCGAAGTGACTGCGTTTGATGAGGCCGGGTAGTGAAAGCCGTAAGGAAGTGACCAGGTCTTCCTGATGACACCTTATTTTAAACACAGACGTAGCTATTTTCTTAGTAGCTAGTTCCCTTCCCCTTCCCTTCTTTTTCCTCCTCTGTTTTCTCGCTCCTGGTTGTGTGGCATTTAAACACCAGTGTAGACCACAGAAGTATTGTTGGCTTTGATGAGGATAAGGGTGTAAGGGAGTCCGCAGCACAACTGTTGTGAATATAGTTTAATGTTTCAAAACATAGGTGTTATTATTGAAGTCAATGTCCATATTTATGTTTAGGTTCATAGGAGATGACAGCGAGGAATAACCATGGCTAGCCTCATTCTTGAGGGACCTCAGTGAAGCGAAATAGTAACACAACGATTTCTCACAAAGTAACCAACGATTCTGTTATGCAGTAGACGAAATTCCATCAGCCGGCGCTTCAAAGAGGAGTACATAACCCGAAAACTGGACTTCACGTCAATGCTTCGCATGGTAAGTCCTCTGTGAACGATAGTGTGTTGCGGTTTGAGCTTCGTTGGTTAAAGCATGAAAATGGGCTCTTTCCGACATCGCAGAATTTTTCCCAAGCATATCAGGATAAAAGACTTGCATAGGTATGCAAACAAGATGAAACCTTTAGTGAGGACAAAAATGAAAGGTACAAAGACAGAAAAAGTATTCCAAATAGGCTTGCGCGATTAAACTTGAACACAAATGCGATTAAACAGTGACAAACACCCACGCACATCATCATCATCATAGACAGCAATACATCGGTGGTTCACACTAATGCTTAACTGCCACACAACCATGAAGAAACAGCAAACCCTATATAGAAAGAGAGAAGGAAAAAGAAGGGGACGGGAAGGGACCTAACTACTG
>QNGE01000532.1:0-68397 GCA_008508345.1 Paragonimus westermani | reverse complement strand
AAGTAATACGGCCCTCACCGTTGTCTTATATACACGACCTTTAAGCTTCAGAGAAATACACCTCTGTCGCCAGAGATGCCTCAAGTTAGCGAATACCGCCCTAGCCTTAGAGATACGCGCTTCTATTTCATTCCCTCCATCTCCACCGCCGACGTTGATGCAGCTTCCTAGGTATACAAACCCGTCAACAACCTCTATGACTACATTATCTAACATCAAATCTACGTGGTCACAGCAATCCTGCAGAAGCACGCACAACACATCAGTCGTGCGCATGACAGAATCTGAATTAATGGATAAAGTGCGCACATAAAACAGGGTCAGGGACGCTAGCTCAGCAAAGTCTGGTGCGTAACCGGCCATGGAAAACAACACGCCTAACGAGTTGGCACCAGAGATGGGAACCAGAGGTAAAAGCGAAACACACCCAACATGTTGGAGCAGCTGGATCACAAACTGACCATAATGAGAATATTGGTAATCATGTAAACGAAGAAAGATACTAACCAATTGGAAGCCGATTTGCGCGTAGTAGAACCGCTTATAATCATCCAACCATACTTCTGCCAGACGGATTGAGTTGCGACGTAGCGGTGATTCGAATTTAGACTCCCACTTGTATGGCGATCGAGAACGGAATACGTGGCCCACGTGGCTACACAAAACAGTCTCCAGTTGACCACCACACATCCACGTCTGGACCGCACATGTGATTTTATGATCCAATGGCCGGTGGGCGGATGGAGTGAAGGAATAAGGTACGACGAAAGACAAATAAGAATGGGGAATAAACGGCGGAAACTAGAAGTGAATAAATAAAAAAACACCCAAACAGCAAGTGAAGTCTGGGCGGTCGACGAAAAACGACTGATGCTTACGCGGCACTCAAGAGCAGGCGTTGACTAATAACATTCAACACAGATTAACTGGGTGGTTACAACCTGCTTTTCATTAATGTTCATTAAATTAAGGCAACTTGGAGAAAAGCGCATACCCTGAACAAAATGAAGCTAAAAACAAGAGACGTCCAAGTGTTTACCCACAGATATTTACATAATCAGCCAAAAAACGCCTAAAAGCTGATCAAAAAGTGACCTCATGAACAGTATCTACGAACGTGGGAATATTAAAATTGCATCTAGTGGGAAGTAGACCTTTACTCAGAGGAAGTTCCATGAGTCGCCCAGATTTAGGCATGAGATCAAACAGAAGTGACTGCTGTAGAAAGGTGATTCATGCCGAAAGCGTCGTTTAGCCCTAGGACAAATGTGCATGCATGAAAAAAACTCTATTCGGAGGCGTATCTTAACATCCGGCGAATGTACCACGATGCGACTGTTCGGTTGAAAATTAGGCTACTACCACGTAAGCATAAATACATCTATCCATAAATTTTCAGATCTGTGCTATACCCATGGTACTGTGGCTCGTACTACTGTTGATCTTGACAGTAATCCACTAAATGGCCGATTGCTAAATAAGTACAAATGCACGGATAAAAACAAGTAAAAATGTTAGAAATATCTTGTTGGGTGTAGTAATCATTTTGTGTGGAATTCCGTTCTTACCTGAGTCTTACTCCTACACTATAGCAACCGCAACCTTAGAAGAGTTGTGGAATTTCCGTCCAAACACAATGTTCTTCAATCAGTGTCATCTAAATTACCGCATGAAACCACAGACAAATATTTCGCTTCCATTACTCGAACTGGTTCAAACAAGTCAACGTTTTCACAACCAAACACTAACAGGCAGTAGCTGTAATTGATTTTGTACTGGTTTGGGTCGCCAATAAACCATTTTATCGACCGTTGTCCTTTGCTGTCCCAGATGGAAGGGAGTTGCGAGGGACACAGAATAACAAAGAACACGATTTCATGGACTTTAAGTTGTCATTGACTGGGATACACTGTAATGCCCGATATTAATTCTAACCAGTGATATGAACGGTCAGTTATTCCCTAACCTTGTTCAGCAGGATGGTCGGGGTCTTGACAGCGCTCAACCACAAAACCTTTAGCTACCGGTCATCGGTAGCCGCAATTAATAATGTGCGATGTGGCAGACGCTCCGTTGGCATACAGAGAACACGCTTCATCCAACGAAAACTGTGCATTTTCATCATTAGCCGCGTAATCACAATTTCAAAATACACATCAATGGTCTGTCCTATTGCTAAGGCAAATCCAAGTCATTTGATACAAGTTAACTGGTGAAGGCAACCGTGGCGAGGCGACCAGCGCTTACTTGCAATTGCCACATGAGCAGCCCACGTCTTTGAACCAAGGAGCAAAATGGGGCATGTGTGGGCACTGCAAAACCTCCTCATGTAACAGACCAATGCCCTGAGCAGCCCAGTTTCGTTGCTGTCATATAGTACAGCTCTCACTGTCGCCTTATAAACACGACCTTAAAGGGTCAGAGATGCCTATCTCTCACCAGAGGTGTCCCAGATTGACCAATTCCGCCGAGTTGTCTGCGAAGTGACTGCATTTAATGGGGTGGGGTAGTGAAAGCCGTAAGGAAGTGATCAGATCTTGCTGATGACATCTTACTTTCTCTTACAGCTCGCTTGTTCGTTTGCAAGGTGTAGGCACCTTGATACAGTATGTTTAAATACAGACGTAGCTATTTTCTTAGTAGCTAGTTCCCTTACCCTCCCCTGCGTTTTCTTTCTCTGTTTAGGTGTAGATCGAACAACACGAAGACAACCGGCTAAGACAGAGTATGGATATTCGAGTTTGTCTATCGAAAGGTTAAAATACGATCGATATTCTCACGACCTGGGCGCTTTTTCTGTTTGAGAAGTCCCACACATGTGAGATCTGAATGCCTTGGGTGATAGAAGCCAATTTAGAATCTCTGTGATTCACACATAGTGTGAATGTACCTAACTGAAGATGGGAATAATCAATGGAGTAATTAATGATTGGTGCTACCCAGAAGGCATCTTTTCAGTTATTTGTATGCGGCAAAAAAAGTCAATTCAGTCACCGATTATCACTGTATTTGAAAACGTCTGAATATATGAGAAATGGCGTTCGCGTTGCGTTTCCGCAAATTAATTTCAAAAGTCCACTCGGTTACCGATAAAGGATCTCTGAGACTATAATGACCGAGCATATCCCAATGGCTAACAGACGAGTGAGCCGGCGCAGATCAGTAGGTCATTAGGGTGTAAGCGAAGATCTTTTCCTGGACAAGAGGAAGAAGAAAATGGAGTGATCGTTGTTTCTATTTTTGGGCAGTGTTTCCAAAGACAGTGAACCAATGGAAGAATTTAAGTGACGAAACAAATGATCATTATTAGGCAGACGGTCACTGCCGTGTGTTCTAGTCGATGTAGCATGAGTGCCGGAGAGCAGATCGTTTGTTGGACATCTAGGAAGAGGAGGATAGGTTCGAGATTGAGTTGATGAGTTGATTGAGCCGATGACCATGAGTACAAATCATAGGGAGTGTTAATCCTGAAAAATAAGTTGGCAGTCAAGCTGTGTTTAGATTGAGGTTATTTTGTGTACGAGCTTTCAAAAGAATTGATTAACCATTAGTCTTAGTCTTACAAGTTGGAAGAACTCTGATGAGACATGTTACAATTTCAATGACGACCAGACGATCTGTAATAGTTAGTAATAAAATACGTTTTGTGTAAGATAATAAAAATACGGTAAGTCCCGACAATAAACGCTCTGAAACATAGCAACAGATTTCAACAGTAGTGAATGCCGATTTACAAGACACATTAAGAAATCGAACAATCCAAGTTACCGAACTACGGCCATCAGTGGGACAAAAAGACAAAAGATTGTTGGATTTAATTTGTCATCGAATTTCGAAATCTTCCGATGGCATTTACTAAACAGCTGGCTCATCATCATCATCATGGACAGTGATACATCAGTAGTTCACACTGATGCTTCACTGTCATTGGCTCCATTTACGTTAATTCAACGGCACTGACCATGAAGTACCCGCTCCACTTAAACCAGCCCAGTCGACCGATTAGACATCCGAGATAACATTAAAAAGTTTGGGCGAGCGAAACTCAGCTGGCTTGTTCGCGTCAACGCGCTGTGGTAGGGCCCTGAGCAGATGGGCCACAATTCGCCAGTCCACTCTTCGTTCCATAGGCCACGGATCTCATTTGACTTACGCCTCACAAACGGTTGTGCTGTCTGTTATTCGAATGGGGACACTTCATCAGCATTGCTTGTTTAGAAAGGTTGCATGATAAATTTGAATGATTGGAGCGGAACATTCTTACTCTTATCAGTATGTTGTAAAACAAATCGATGTGTCAAAAAAGTGGCCTGTTTGGTCAGTATGCTACAACAAGTAGGAAACCAAATGACCTGGCTAACGCAGACAGCGTTACAGCCTTAACAGATACCTCAATGGAATTGTGAACCTTAAACATTCATTATGCTTCTTGTAGCAGGAATAATTGGAGTTGCTTGAAGCGGCACACGAAAAGAGGGCAGCTCATTTCTTCTTGAGGAATAATTTGGTGATATTGTTAACTTTTCTTTAATCAAGAGGTAGTTTAACAAATATGATAATTTGGAATGAATCCAGTTTCGAAAGTCTGAGCTTCGGTCGGATTCAAACCAATGACATAAAAGACACGCAAACATAGCGAGCGCTCTCCCACCTCAGCTACGTATCCACGTCGGGATATCATATGTTTCAAGCTTAGAGCTAGTCACCAACCTAACGCACTATGCCACACGAAATCCACAAAGCGATCCAAGGGGTTCACTGCTCAAACAAGATTACTTGAACAATCCGGTTTTGAGTCTATCGACGTCACTATCGAACACTGAAACTGCAATAATGGCACGTAGTGATTCAGTCAGAATGTGACATTTCTGGGCTGCCAATTCAAATTCGTAGGTCGGCTTGTAGAGTACTTGCTGCGTTTTGGTATGTTATTTGTGTTGATGGTTTGAGTGCAGCCTAAGACCAGATTTTCCAGTACAGGCAATATTATTCTTGGACAATTCTTTGAAAAATCGACCCCTTCTTCAACCACCAACGGGAAAGGTAGAGTTTCGAATCTCGATGTACAAGGGAAATCGGGTGTCGGGCACTCAACTGCTAATTCAAAATGCTCAGGGCAGTTCGTAACAAACTGAACGGTTGACTGAAGAGCTGCCTAGTGACCGAAATCAGCACTCAATATCAACAAGAACTGTTGGCATTTAAACATCGGTCTTCATCTTGAAGGGTTCACCAAACGAGGTGTTGTCGGACTGCGAACATTCTATCCTCAGACAAAGTGACACTTTCAATGTGCAGACGGCTAACTTTTGAGTTGAGATGTCCACGGATTGATGAGACCAACACTTGTGACGCGGACGTGTTTACAGTCCAAATATCAACTGGAAACCAAAATTTTCACCTCAACATACTAAACCCGCCGATACTCTCAACTTCCTGGAAACTTAGTCGACATTGCTATCTAACAGAGCCACAATTCCGTATTTTCAATTCGTCGATGTGGCTGTGGAACATGTACCTCAACTAGTACACAACAAAAAAACAGGTTGTAAAAAATCATTCAACAAATAGTGGTTATTGAATGAAAACTGCACATCATTTGTAAATCACGCGTGGCCTCAAGCACGTCCGGTTGCTTTCCCAATTGAAAAAGACATGATAAAACCAATCCTAGTTAGGTTGTCTGTAGTAGTTTAAACACTTACTTAAATCATAAAGTGATTTACTCCTTGGTCTTCAAGGAAATCGCCCATATAGTGAGTTCTATTAACTCATTATATCATCGGAACAGCTAGGTTACACGGTAGTCCAAGAACACTCACTCGTTGCTGACAGCAATACCGTATACTCGTTTATTACCACAGAATATCTCAAAAAGCATATGTTCCGCGTCTCGTTGAAGTGTATCGACGTTTCTATTAAAAGTATCAGTATATCTGACTTTTACTAACTTTTTACAATAAGTAAATAATTGATCAGACAGAAATATTCATCTTTCTTATGTGATTCTGAAACGACGGTTTGAAGCGTAGAGAAGCTGTTACCCTCTCTTCTACAATCGCTTTCAGTCCATACTGTGGGGTACACCAGAAAAGACCTACAAAACCCAGCAAATATGACTATAACAGCTGCTGATAGGTGACTGGTAGAGTGCCATTGAACTCCCACGTTGTTTATAAGTTGAATCAATCAAATGATTAATACATAGCGAACCACACGCATGAACACAATAAGCTATAAGGCTGCTCATGCATATTACAACAATACATAGACTGATACGTCATGATTGAGGGAAGGTGCGTTCAACGCCTAACGTTGATTGCTTACTCGGATGAAACATCCAGCTGGTGACACTAGGTCGTCCCAATTACAATTACGTACCATATGGCTTGATTCCCAGCACGAGATGAACACATGAGCATCAACATTCATTGGAAACGAACCAATCCAACATAACAGAAGCTGGCTGACAAGTAATCATCATGCAAAGCAGTTAGGACGGAAAATGACTCAGATGCGACGACTAAACATGGAAGGTGTGGTGTTAGGAGGAGTCAGATCATGAGAGCGTCAGCCAGGAAGTATAGGTCAGAGAGTAAACGTATAGACGTTCAATCACACAGCTGCAATCTGATTGGCCAATTGGAATAGCGCAGAACTATTCGCTCGACACTGAATCTGTCCCAGACAATGTGGACCGAAATTTTACAGTAACACACCAAGAAGTTAACGTTTGATTCTACCTGCAGGTTCGCAAAATCTCAATGACTGATATCCCCGACCCCGAATCTAAATGCGTTGTGCGATCTGCATTTCATTCTTCCTTACGAGATACGCATCATAACAAGGAATTTCAGTTGGATGTGTTCATGTATTTTTTACAAAAAGACTGTTTAAGTGGAAGTTTTACGAAATTAGTCTTATACACGAATGATCAAACTGAATGCAAGTAGTATTTACAACTAGATGGGGGCTTTTGAAGAGGTCTGGTTGGATACTGTCCTATGGATCGGAAACTGATTAATAAAAAACTGCAACTAGTACCAACATTTGACTACATTGCTTTAATTCTCCAGAAAAAGCAACCAAAAGATTTAAACACCTGTCCGACCTACTCCCTCATGACAATTCTCTCGTGAATTGACTTGAACGAACGATTACCGTTGACTTTTACACAAAATACGAACACCACGATTGCTCCGTTGGGTAAAGCAGGCAGGTGTCGACTGTTCGGATCGGGACAACAAGACCAATTAAACCGTCAGTTAAAAAGAAACGTCCAAGATATGGCATACCGCATCAAGTGAAATGTGTGTAGTCACAGAATTTTAAGTTATTTTGGTTAGCCTTATTTTACCCAACGTTTCTATTCTTGAATACTGTTTCCATATCATTCTTGTGGCGAACGGTGGCTCGAGTCACAGTACGCTCTGATAACCTTAGACTTTAAAAAGATAGCCCACAATATAAGCATACGGGTTCCACTAGGCTTTATTTCGAGGCCAGATATTTTGCTACTAGGGTATGATGAAATGCAAAAATGTAGAATGCACTTGAAGCCATCACAATGGAAGTAGTGACTGGTGAAATGCGATAATCACCATTGTGGACCATGCCCGAATAGCTATAATGCGTCTGTCAAGCCCAGTGGATAACACGTTTTATGTACCAGAGAGGTGGATATTCAGCTGTTTGTGTAGTCATATCTTCGGCAAATGTAGAGCACTTAAAAGTGTGTTTGAATCATAAAATACTAATAATTATAATAAATCTCATTAAAAGATTGACAAGCGGTCACAATCGGCAATGAGTGAAAAATAACTTGTTGGTTCTGTTCAGATGGTAAACTCAAGACTAAGAAGGTTAGATTTGCGCAAATGTTCGATGGAGTATGAAGGAAAATGCAGCAATACATCTACACAGACCCAAACAAACAAGGTGAGTTTTTTCAGTCAGGATTCTAGTCGAAAAGTTTTTGCACATTGTGCATTGATAAGAAACACTGAAATCTGCGAACTGTTTACGGAGAATACTACTCCACAAAGTGAGAGATACTTGAGTAGTCCTTCCATTACAATTCAGGGCAATCAATTGGTAACAATACATTCAGCGAGGGAGTAAACAAGCAGTATGAAGAAAGATTTTAAAAGCCCGACATAAAACAAGTGAAAATATCAGTATCACAAAGTGATCATGCCATGTTGTTCCTCTAAATCATTTCCAGATATTTAACAAAAGAAATTCTAGACAAATGCTTATCATGTGCACGAAGAGATCAGCAGGTATAGGGAGGTTCTTCCTATCTACCAAGGGACATACTGTGAGACTATGACCAGCTTTATAGTTCGGATAAACTGTTCAGGAGGATGGGCGAAGAAAATCGATCAGGATGAATGGTGTCCAGCTCCACACTATCTGCACAGTTGACAACAAAAGTGTTATGGACTGGTATGAATGTGGAATGGAGTGAGAATAAGAGCGGATAGAAGATTTCACGTCGTAGAACATCAGAAACAGTGGTAAGTGTTGGAATGGCTTGATCAGATAAATCGACTATCATTCGTAGGGTAATCACGTGAAATAGAGACAGTTAGGGTTTGAATGGAAAACTCTTCAGGAACTTGAAGTAGCGTTTCTGTGTTAACGCTCACAAAAACATTGCCGCAGATTACTGATAGTCGAATAACACATGCGAACAGTTCTAGATTTTCACCAAGTCACGGTAAGCGAGAGCATCAAAAGTTACGTATGGGCGAAGACTGACGAACGGACTGGAATCTGTATTAGCAATCAGAGTTCCTATTCGAGAGGGGGTTTAGTAATACAGAAGACGTGCATGAAATCGAATGAACTTTGACTTGGTAAACAGGTTGACAGTTTCACAACACAATAATGAGAACCCAGATATCATCGGAAGTTCATTGAAGTTTTTCACTAACCGTATCTTAAGAAACAACAAGCGCAATCAGAGCAGAATGAAAAGGTCTCGCAACACCCTCCTGCTTTAGTAAGTAAACGAACCTCAATGTATCAACAGGATTAGTACTGAAGCGTTTGAAATTGATTTCTTCAATCAGGAATCATCATGAAGAGGAAACTGACACTGCGAGATGTTAACATCACGTTCGTCCTCGTCAGTTGAATACGCAAAACAATGACAGTTGGTGTTCTAGTCGCAACAAAAATAATTATCATCATTCTTTCCAGCTTTCATCCAAACCTGTAGGTACAATGACTCGGGTTGGGCCGGTCCTGGCAATGTTCCACACAGTTACAGTAATAAACAAATATAAGGATATAGCGAAGAAAAGGAACAGGAAGAAAAAACTCCGCAGGTTGTGGGTACACCAGTGTAATGAAGATTACAAAAATAGCGTTTCATAATGATGTCACTTTTTAAGTTCTCCGATTTTTCACAATATTAGACTGCCGATATGAATAATTGTGATAAAATCAAGCTGCAGATAACAAAGCTGTGTGGATCTGCTCGTCACAACGACCAGAAACAAAAGGTCACCTGCGCAAATGTCACTTTCAGCGACATACGGTGCCCATTTGTGAACCTACTCACACACTCCCTATGATGTAAACTTGATAGACTATGGTCAGTGAACGGATGATAAATGTGGGGTCCTTACTACTGACATCCACTAGGTTGGGTCACAAGCGTATGTGCGTTAAATACAGTTGATTGTTGGCTGAGCATACTTACTCTTCCACCTTGCAGGCAGTTTTGACGTGCCGCAAAACGCTAATGAACCATGTGAGTTAAGTATTGAGAACCCCCTGTCCAGGTGACCAGCATAGTAAGAAGAAAGACATTGCGAGACGCTTACAACTTTACTACCCTCGTCCGTCACTTACGGAGAACAGTATAGAGCCTAGCAGACTGTAGAACCAATCACAGAAAAACATTCAGCAAACTGATCAATTCAAACAACTGTCTTGTCACGACAGACATTCTTATGTTGCGTTGATACCTACCTTTTGAGTAACCCTTTGGGGAGGTATTCGGATATTCGCAGTTATGAACTTTGTTCCGTTCTGACAAAATATACATGATTTCAACCGCACCGGAGGTAGTGAGTTAAGTGAAATGATAAAAGATTCCGTTGATTACGGGCAAACGCATGCATAAATCAGTGACGGCACAAATGTGTTTCAGAACAGATCAATTAGCTAGGGTCGGTGGGAAGGAACAAAACAACAATTACTTTCACGGATTGTGTTGCCTATTCTAAAAAAGGTAGTGATGAGACTGGAAAACACTAGTCGTCTTAGTGGCTGCAAAAGTCTGTTCCAGACACAAGGAGTGATAAAGTGCTTTATATGCGATATGCGACTGCCAATAAACCCGGATAGGCAAACCAGTGGAAGTCAGTTATTTGCCGTTACGTGCAGACCATATCCACTTGGCTGTTTCGCGTGTACGCCCGATAAAAAAGAAGTTGTTAACACTCCAGAAAAGTTACCTTCTTACCGTACTGGTTATCTGGATCAAGAACACCCAATGTTTTTATCTATTATTCACCCGCTTGGATGAACTGGGTAGCTGCATACATCAAGTACCTGAGTTAACTGACACCTTTGGGAATCATGGACATGCTGGGAGTATGAGCATGACTTCAACTGTGTTCTGACCACGTGCAATGTGGTTTAAAAGTGGCCGTTTTTGTTTGGCCATTAGAAAAGTGATTCCCGTGGATGAAACTAATGCAGAAAATAAACTTCAAGAATACGGAGAATAAGAAACCTATAACTGTGTTCAAATAAAGGCATAGCATACTTTGAACGAGAGTTCCAAGTTTTCTCCTCCCCATACTTCCATGCCCTCGTCGTAGTAGCCAAGTTCTCTGAAAAAGTCACGTGAAATGCTGAACAACCCGCCTGCCATTGTGGGAGTTCTGGAAGGAAATAGGAAGAAAAGTGACGCAATCTAATACACAACAGATACACAGAGGAAGCATGACTGAAAGAAAATGTACACGGGGGTATATGCAAGACCAGGAATCTTCGTGGCAATGTCAGAGGACAATTCTCTACTACAAGAGCTTTCAGACGAATGTCCAAAAATCAAAAGCGGGAAAGTGGCTGACCTAAATAAAACTTTTTGGCTATAGAAGACACGTACGTTCCACTTGATACTCAGAGTCAGAAGAGGAACGCCACTGACGAATTGGTTCGTATAGTCAAGTGCAGACTGATGATGTGATAGAGTGAAAGTGGATCAGTGGGAGAACCAAGACAACAATGTTAGACGGTTGAATGTCAGAACTTCAGCCTCAAAATGCAATCGCTGCAAAGTGTACACAGACGAAATTCTTAACAGACGGCTAGTCAATTATTTCGGTGAGGTTACAGACAATCAATGTCCGCTACCACACCAAACTAGTAGGTCACCTAATCCAATCATGGCCATATTCAGGTGCAACATCAAATTCGACATAATGACCACCGAGTGGTTGAGTGTGTCAAGAGGCAAACAGAACAAAGTCAATCATCAGACAAACTTAGACTTCGAGGTCAAATGAACTGTCTAACTCTATTACTACTTCTTCGTTACAACCGAGAGAAAAAATATTACGCTACGTTGACAATTCGTTCGTTCTCATCAGGAAGCTATATACGACAGACAAATAGAGACACACAGGTTACGGGCACGTATGCATTCATACCAACTAGAATGTCAACACCACGGCAACTTAGTGGATTGCCTCAGCCACTTCTGTGGACAAAACACCGATTGACGAAGTCTGCTGTCAGAGCTGCATTGTGCAAACGGCGTGTTGATCGCATCTTGATGCTTACCAATATTGGACATTTTGATGTTTTTTAATCTCTCCAACTCCATTCATATAAGTCAATCCTTATCTTCTGAAACTAAATCAAACGGCAATTTAGCTTTTTAGAAGTACTCATCAGTCAGCTTGATGATAGAACATTAAAGCGATCTGCCCATTGTAAAACAAAATAGGGTAGACAGTATCTGTAGGTCCATAGTTTTGTCCGATAACAAACGTGTTTGAGCAAAAACCCTATTTCACAGAGCCAGGGATATTTGCATTCGTGAACATGTGCAGACAGATATAATAGGGAGAGCTTTATTGACAGATGAATATCCCGAACAATTCATAAAAACTCACAACGTGTTGAACGAGTGCAATGAACCAGTTTTCAAACGGCTCAAGAGACAGGTCTTTTTATTTTTACAATTCAAAGGGAACCACATGGCAAACGACATCAAAACAAATTTAACTCTGCCCTATCCCGTACGCATGCGGTTGCCCAGTTGCGCTTGGTTTCAATCACGAAAGATCCAGTTCTAAATGATCAATAACGCAGTTTATCGAACTTTTATATCTCTTACGTTGCTTACCAGTTCACTTGCAGCCGCAGTGATGTTTATGGACAGAATGAATTGACAATTACCTCATCAAGTAACAGAACATGTCCGGAAATGGCTGAAACAACTGACGCCACAGCAACCTCAAATCGGTGAATCCGCTAGTGGAAGTCTTGTGTCACCGAACACTAGACACCTCATAGCCAAGTGTCACCAGGTTGGACCGGCTAGCTCATTCAAAGTATTGTTACGCAATCAGAACCCGAAGCTACTGGCCTTTGGCGAAGGTGCGTTGAACAGAACTCACCAGTTGGCGTTGGGAGCACAGAACTGGCTAGGTCGCGGTGATTTTAATGGCATAACACTTGGTGTGAATGAATGCTTCTTCATAGCCTATTTGTCTCTGTCTCTCGTATGTAACCTGTAAACTTGCAAGTTTGTCAGTGATGAAAGTGAACCAAATGCTAACAAATCGCAACATAGATCTTTTCTCTGCTGCTTCCTGTTCAGAAAATGACCGATGGAGACCCAGTAGAATTGAGAATGATTAATGCCACTAGTGCTGTATTTTCCCTTTCATTTGGTGAAACGGCAAGTCTCCAAAAAGAGGCATGGTGTGAAAAACATGGCGGCAGAACATATGGTGCAGTTTTCTCATAAATGTGAAAAAGGTTCTGCCGAATGTTTCGGGTCATGGTTTCATATTCATAAAACAGGAAAAGTGTTATTGTAATTCACGAATCGAAACATTGAGGACGGTTTTCTGTGCTAACGAGGTTCAGCTAGACTGCAAAGCCGCTGATCAAGGTGAGTGATAAATAGACCAACTTGCAATACACCTTGCAGGGCAATGGTTTCTGATTACGATAGGTAGCCTGTTTGATTGTATGGTAAGTTAGCTTCCATGTCACAATGTATTTGCCTCTGTCACATACTGTACTCGTTCACACGTGAACTCGGTAATGTTAGACCGAATAAAGTAAACAAGTGGACGAGACAAGCAAGAATGGAACCAGATAACAAACATGTGACACGTGGGATTGTCAACATCAAACTGTTATGTGGAGTAGTGTGATAACAATAGTGTGCGAAACAACTACAACGTTGTTCCTTCGTGTATCATATTGATTAATTTTCAACCAAGGCTCGGTTTTTGCATAAACGTTCCAAAAATACGGAGTACAACATTTCACGATTAAATCAATGAGAAACCAATAGTAACTATAAAGTATAAAAGGTACATGCAATATAGTGACAAGGCACTTAGACTAGCCAGTAATTCTTTGCAACCGCGTTATTTTGTGTCACGGCTGGGTGAATGACGCTCATTATTTAATCGATGCCTAGCATGTCTTCTCCTTGTGGACTACATGAACAAGGCTTACTGCATGATCTATACATGAGGACAGCGGCTGGCTTCTCATTTTTGAGTGTAGTTATGCCACGTGGAATGCACCTATCACAACAGGAGAAAAAGAAACGCATTAGAATGACAACCCGTCTGAGAAGATCCAAATAAAATCGACCCACGTGGGCAGGACACGACGTTAATTGTGGTGACTGTTACTCTCACACAGATTTTGCAGGCCACGTTGAAATTACTAATGAAAAACTTGACCTAAGAGAGGTACAATGACCAGTAGTTGGTGGATTGAGGACGAAGACCTTCTGAAAGAACAATAGAGAAAGTAGTGCCGCACAGAATTCGGACGTCAGCTTCTTACATTACTAGGACTGGAACATGCCTATCGCTTTCGTCGCAGCAATGTGATAAAGGGAACTTTGTCCTCCAACAAGATTTCCTCTAAATTGGTCGGTACGATACCTTAATCTGAACTCCATAGAGAACCGAAGAATATAATGGGGAAAAAATGGACGAACCTTTCATCAGATGGAACGGCTGTGAGAAGTGGACTTGTAAAAATTGCCGGATACCGTGAAATAGTAACTTTCCCAGGAAAAAGGCTATAACGAGTGCCGATTTAACTTCTAAAAACAAATGAAAGACAAACTTAGCTGACCTTTTTAGATCTCGACCCAAAACGCTGACCTCCAATATAGTCGTATAGTCAGTTCTTACTCGATTTCTATGTTTCGACTAATGTTGGCGCGATTTTCTTATAATTATGAAGACAATTGTACGAAACGTTTCGGGTCACTGATCATATTTTTCATAGACACGCTCCCTAACTCGACACATTTACTTTTTTTAATGCAGTTTCAGTTTGTCCGTCGAGAAAAAGCAAGGGCACGTTCCCATAACGAACAAGAAGCCCAACGCCCGCAGGATACGGGTAAGATCGATGACTGTATTAAGACCGTGCCCACATATGAAGCCGAAAAGTAGATTTCAATTGAACCCTTGCTCGACCACGCTTACAAACAGTGCCAGAGCTACGTAAATCACCTAGTCAAACTATTTCTCGTTCCCGAGGCGTCGACCAACAAACTGTGTGTGAGCATGCAGTCAGCTGAGAAACAACAGTCACCTGTGGCAGGAGAAAAGACACCAAAGTTTTACTAAGCACATGAAAACAATGCTTGCATCGTGATATCCAGCCGTATACGGACTATGTAGTGTCAAGACATTCACATTCACGCGTAGAGTAGCGTTCGAGATGGCCCCAACTGGATTCTATCAAAAGAACCACTAGCTACTGAGTTACAAGGTGTCTGCGAGCATGACACAGAGACGTGGGCTGAACACTGTCAAGCCGTCCAAACCTAAGCGGAAACAATCGAGGTGAGCGAGGCTCGATCTCGCAGCCGTGTGTTTAATCGTCGGGCTACGTTACCAATGAGACTGTGAAGACTAGATTCAATGCCCGTGAAGGTTAATGCGAACCATCTACATCAACAGTCGCCGGTATCGTTGTTTAACTGTCACGATGAGAAGTAACACACTCTAGTTTGAATAAAAAACGGAAAAACGGAACTTAAACAAAATTCAGCATCAGGGTGTCTAAACCTTGGAAACAAACAAGTGACTAAGACTAATTCCACTGCAAGGCTTCATTAACTGCCCTTACTAGTGTTGTGAAACAGGCAGTTTCGTTTTGAGTAGTATACTGCTCACAAGTAGTATATTACACACAGGCGACATTCAGGAACAAGAGGACAAGCCCCGAACGCGACTGACAAGAAGAGACTATCGGAACAGTGTATACGTGCTGTGTGAGAACTTTCGCCAAAGCGAATGACAACGTACTGTCACGCAATGTATATCAGTGCATGTCTGCCGTGCGGATTGCTCCTTTGTGCGTGCTTGCGATGCCGTCAGATTACGTTTGGCTCTTCTCTTTCGGCAACCAATTCTTTAGTGGAATCAATACGCTCTGGCCATATTCCAATGTCTTGATCAACCGGAATTCGAGGGGTTCCACCGTACATCAATTGAAATGGAGATTTCTTCGTGCTCGCCTGCACAGTCGCCCGGTAGGCCAATAACACCGGTGGCAACGCAGACTCCAAGTCTCCTCATTTGGCTGATAATCATTCTTTGACCGTTCGGTTTTTACGTTTAGTTAGGCCATTCGTTGGTGGGTGATACGACGTCGTTCGAATGCGCTTGATTCCCAGTTGTTGCATGCGTGTTCGAAACTCATCGCTTTCGAATCATGGCCCCTGACCCGTCAAGATCGCCTTTGGTACACCGTGGTTTGCTACAATGTGCTTCATCACCATATCTCCCACCGTAGATGCTTTCTGATCCGGAACGCCGGTCGCTCCGATCCAACGGATAAAGTGTTCTGTCATGACCAGAACGTACTGGTTACCGCGGGCGCTCAGTGGAAATGGGCCCATTAGATTCATAGACCAGAGTTCACCGATTTCGGAGAATGGTATTGGTTGTAAGAGCTGTTGGGCTCCCCGATTGTCGCCTTTCAGTAACTGACACTGTTGGCATGCAAGCACGTAAGCTGTCACATCCTCTTTCATCTTTGGCCAATATGCTCTTTGTTGCAGCAGATCGTACGTCCGGTGTGTGCCATTTCATGGCAGTCTGCCACCACTTTCCTCCTCAGTTGTCTCAGGATGACTACCACACACGGGCGCCCAACGCCACGCTGTCATGTCAATACGCCTGCACTGTTTAAGCCAACTTTTCGCCATTGAGATGCGATTATTTTCAGCTCCTCATCCTCAGTGTTTGCGGGGATTCTCACGCCTCTTGCCAGAGCTTCAATCACTTTCCGGAGGACCTTATCTTGACGTTGTAGACGTACTAGCGTTTGTGGGTTCTGCTCCATCATTGAGCCGTTGACTCCAAAGGTCACTTTGGGGATTTGGTTGTCTACTTGTGATCGAGAAAGAAAATCCACGACGCAATTGCTCAAACCAGCCACATGGTTGATCGTGAAGTCATATTCCTGTAAACGTAATGCCCATCGGGCTAATTTGCCTCTCGGGTCCTTCACAGTCATGATCCACTCCAGGAGTTTGTGATCCATCTCCACGTGGAACTGTTGACCCAACAGGTATGGCCTCCACTTGTCCAGTGCCCAGACGATTGCCAAACATCCATTTTCAATGGTCGAATACTTCTGATCCGTTGGAGTCAGGACTCTGCTGGCATACTCGATTACTCTTTCCTTTTGCTTGAGTACTGCCCCAATGCCACGGTCACTGGCATCTGTTGCTACGATGAACGGTTCTTTTATATTCGGTAGTTACAGCGTCAGTTGTTGCTCGTTAATCGCTTGTTCGCCCTCGCTTAAACGCCCTCTGGGCATCGTCGGTCCATTCAAATTTCTTGTCTTCTCGAAGGAGTTCGTACAATGGTGATGTAATGGAGTGAAAATTTTTCACGAACCGATGTAGTACCCTGCTTGACCCAAAAATTGTCTCAGGGTTCGTTTGGAATTCGGAGCCACGGCCTCTCCACTTGTCAATATTTTCTCCGGCAGAGGCTTGATTTCACGTTGGCCCACCTTGTGTCCCAGTAATACCACCGATGATCGTCCGATTTGTGACTTATCGGCATTGGTCCGGAGTTCTGAGTTCTTAATACGATTCAAGACAGCATCTATATGGGCAGCATGTTCCGATTCTGTGTTACTGTACGTTACGATATCATCTCCATATACCGCCGCATTATATAGTCGTTTTACCAGCTGAACCACCAGGCGTGGAAATGTGAACGGTGCCCCGGATTGGCCAAACGGCATGCGCTTGAACTGATACTGTTTTTCGTCCATCGTGAATGCGGTCTTCGAACGACCCGTGGGTTTAACTGGTGGAGGAATAAGTCAAACAACCTTGACCTGTAATGCTACCTTGAAGTGGTGGTCAGACTTGCATGCTGTTTTGATCCGGTGGGCTATGCTGACTAAGACTTCAGTCCTTCCAGGTGCAATCTTGTCAGACAGGTCAAAGGGGAGCAGTCAGACGAAAAGCAGTTGCACTCATAGTACTGTATGTCGCACTACTGACTGCGCAAGAGTGCGTAGGTAGCAAAGTAATCTGTACCTTGTTGTCTCGCAGGTCAGACCTATGAGTCAGATATTCGGGTGAGGTACCTCAAGTCAACCTACTGCGGTGTAAAAGACCGGGATGTATCAGAAGTTACCGTTCCCTTGACAGTGACAATATTCACCGAACACGACTTTCTCCTCTCCGGGTGATAACTGTTTTCTGAGGACAACACAACAGACAAACATTGACGTCTACAATATCCGCACTTTCCGACAGATCGGTCGACAAACTGCTCCGGCAAGTACTCTCTCAAGTTCAGAGCTCGATGTGTACCGATGGTAGAAGACGTGAATTTACGATTTTAGAACCGTTATCAACTTGAGCTCATCTCTAGATAACTGTCGACCCAAGAGCTTCTCACTCGGGGCCTCCGGTGACTCTAAAGCTGAATCTTGGGGTCAAGCTGGAGTGACAATCGCAATGAGTTCCAGAGCAGAGCAATGTTCACTCGACTGAATCCCAGTGAATAGTCGCTTGTGCGTTATCAGACTCAGTACATCAGTTAAAGACTGTGAACGCAAATCGGAAAAGCGCTGTTTTCATCATATTGACGCATGCTCCAACGGACGGCTGTTTGGATGCTACCAAAGATGCATTCCATGAAGCCCTCGTTGACCTTCTGAGGCAGGCTGGACACTCTGAAATCGTTATATTGGCGGGCGATTTGAATGCTCAGCTCGGTGTACTCCGTACCCGGGCACAAAGCCCCGATAACGGCAAAAAACTACTGCATCTGCGCGCATCCCACGGTCTTTAAAGTTCGGGCACCGCATTCCAACACAAGAAAAGGCATTGTGTTACAGAGACCACCGTATGCTTCTCAGCCGTGGACACAAATCTATAACACAGCAGTCAGTTACAGGTGTCACCATTTGACTAAGGAATGTTGGGCATTTTGGAGCAACCACCTGGACTCGAACCATGCTGCTGTGCGTGACCGAGGACGCCCCCCCACTGGAAGCAGAAGTGGGCCTGCTCCTCAATTTATCGAAGCGCAACAACGTTCCTAGACCAGATCTCCTCCCCCCTTTTCTCTTCAACGATGTCCAGGGGAGGTCGACATCAGGACGACTGCGGAAACTGAGGAAGTACCTTGTGATCAGCGCCTATCAACAGTAATTCCTGTTTTCAAAAATGAGGCTCGAATTTTATATGACAACTACAGAAGCATGAGCCTAGTGTCTGTTGCGACCACATTACCCGCTGACCTCATTTTAGGTCGACTCACTAAGCCCAGAGGAAATCACACACGTGACGAACAGAAAGGATTCCGATCCGGTGGAGAGTGTGTTGATCACATTTTTACCCTGCAACGGATCTTGGAACATCGGCACTCATACAGACATCCGACGGCCGTGACCTTTTTAGACCTGAAGGGTGCTTTCGATTCGAATGTTCGTAACGTTCCCTAAAACTGTTTTCTCCGCAAGTAAGAATCAAGAGAATAATTGAACTTATCGAGATCACAAGCAGGGTGAGAGCCTATGGGCAACTGTCTAGGGCGTTCGTCATTTTTAGTGGTGCTTATAAAGGCTGTCAGACTTCTCCCTTCTTGTTCAACTTGTCATGGACAACGTGTTGGAAAGTGCGCTGGAGGAGTCCAGTGAGCATGATGTGAAGCTTCTTCCTGGCGCTCAACTGGCCTATCTAGAGTACAAGTACGACACTGTCTTATTCAGCCCTTCTGCCAAAACATGCAAACCGTTCTGGACAAGGTGAGTGATCGAGCCGGTTCATATGGAATGCGTTTCTCACCTTCAAAGTGTACAGTGCAGCTTCAAGATTGGGGCGTTTCCATTCCTACTTCCCTCAGTGCAGACAATTCACTTGAAACTGAATACTTTCACACACTTTGGTAGCTTGTAACACTGCTGATTAGATATCAGCGAGGACAGAAAAGGCACGAGTTGCCTTAATAAGCCTGCACCATCTGTGGGGTCGAAATGGCGCTAAAAGGAAGGGTATGTTATACTTGTGTAAGTTCTGTTTTGTTCCATGGATCGGAAACGTGGGATGTTCGCAACGAAGTTATCAACAGACTTGATGTGTTTGACCATCGTTGTCTCCGCCAATTAGCTCACACTAAATGGACTGGTTGCGTGATCAGTATGGTCGTTCGCGGTCGCGTATCCCGGAACGCTCAAGATGCGCGATCAAATGGTCAGCTGATCACGTTGCACAGTCCACGATGATTCGGTCACGTACTCAATATGCCGGATGGGCGTTTACCCTACTGAGCATTATATACTTAGATCACCAACAGTTAGGTGAAATCACTTGGTGGTCGGGTAAAAAGGCGGTCACAAAGTACGAAGAACCTGACTGTTTCATCAAGTAAAGCGGGTAGGCGTCGCCTGTCTAGCTGGGGATCTTGTGATCACTCAAATCGCCGGTTAGAAACGCTATCCGACGTGGTGGTGCGCTGCAGTCAACGGTGTATTTGCATACACACCATTTCTAGCTTTTCCGCTTAGTCTTCTCTCATTAATTTTCAACCTTATCAGTAAGGTTTTCATTTCAGGATATTCCACATCACCGTTGAGGAGAGCGGTGTCCTGAACCACAGTACCACCTGATCAGGTTCATGACTGCCATCATGATGGTGATGATGAAGTCAAACAGCGGCAACATTCGGACCGAAGAACTCAACAGAACTCATTTCTTCAAACACTGACTCTGAGTAGCAAGTGCATCAGTTCGTGAATTGTGAGATTCGATAATGAGCTTACAGATGTGTGGGACTTGTAAAATTTGTTACGAGAACACTAGAACCGAAGTGTATTTCACGGACGACTCACCGCACACTACTGCATACTAAGTCGACGTAATGTGCAGAAAATTTTTAATCTGTGTTATCAAACACCACAAGACGGATCACTTCTTCCACCCTGAGCAGCCCACTTTCGCTGCCGTAATGTAATACAGCACTCACTGTCGCATTATGTACGCGACTTCCAAGTATCAGAGAAATATCTCTCTATCGCCAAAGGTGCTCCAGATTGCCGAACAGCGCGCTAGCCTGAGTGATAAGCGCTTCCGTTTCATTCCCTACACCTCCACCGAAATTGATGCGGCTTCCCAAGTACACAAACCGGTCAACAACCTCCATGACTTCATCATCTAACGTTAGGTCAACGTAATCCCAACAATCTTGCAGAAACACTTCGCTTTCAGAGGCTGCAAAGCGCATTCCGAAGTATTTAGCAGAACGCGAAATTTGCGTCCAGCGTTGGTTGTTCTGTTCGGAAAGTGTCAAACAGCAACACCCTGTCGTCACCATAATCAAGATCAGTCAGTGTTTCAACAAGTAGGAGGTCCACGCCAGTATCTTGTGAGTGTCGGAGACAGTCCTCCATTATTTCGTATGTGATAAAATTAAACAAAAATGGTGAAAATGGACAGCCTTGACTTAGGCCATTGTTGGTGCTGAAACTGTCAGACGGTTCACCGTAAACCTTAACCTGAGCTGAAGTATGGGGATAGAGTACTGAGAGTGTGTTCACACACTTGGTCGGTACAGTGCAGCATTTAAACGATTCTAAGAGTACAGATCCATCCACCGAATCGAACACACCCTAAAAGCCGGGGAATACGGCAATTGTTGGCCGGTGGTACACGTGACGCTGTTAGGGTCATTCGATAATAGATCCCATATTCAAGAAAGGTAACCGGGGATCTTGCAAAACCACAGGGAAATTAGTCTGGACCCAGTCATTACTGGGATTATGGCATCAATTATACTTCGTTGACTCACTACAGCTCGGGAGGCAAACATTAGGGAAGAACAGCAGGGTTGCGTCAAATTCTGGGGCAGCGTCACGTGTGAGATGGCAGTTGTTCGAGCTCAGTGGCTTGAAAGTTGTCGCTGTTCAGTCAGGTTCTTTGTGAAGTGGGAGCATTTATTGACGCAGGGTAGTGAGAGGCGTGAACAAGCGATCAAGTCTTGCTGATGACGCCTTACTTTCAATTCCACTTACAGCTCGATTGTTTGTTCGCAAGGTGTAGGCACCTTGATGTTGCACGTTTGAATATAGTCGTAGGTATCGTTTTTAGCAATTGGGTCCCTTTTGGTCCCCTTCGTTTTGTCATTCTGTTCCCATATAGAGTTGTGTGGCAGTTAAACATCAGTGTGAACCAATGATGTATCGCTGTCTGTGATGATGATGAAAATCTGTGTGGATTATAGGGACACGTGTGTCAGGATCTGAGTCGTGTGTAACACGTCTGGTCGCTCGTTATCGTGTATCGGATCCACCACACCTCCTGCATTTGGGATACTACGGTCACCCAGTGGATAAGTGATGATAAGAAACATCGTAATATAAATCACTGACCTTAGTGGCGAGTACGGTGCTCCAGGTCGGAGTTTGTCTGCCATCGGAGGTTGATGCCAATGAAAGATGAGATTCCAATCGAATCCACCAACTTGCACCGACTGTGCAGCGGCTCCATGGTATTTGAAATCTTTGTCGCTGATCACCTCAATGATAGGCACAACAACGTTTGTTTTATTAGCTTTGATTCGATCAAGAAGCGGTTCTAACCAGCCTGGTCGGGTGGACAGCCGGAGAGGGAAACAGATATGAGACAAATCAGATGTATGGACAGTTGACGCACAAAAACATAAACACAAAAACCCATGAGTCACGTGGAACGGTGCACAAGCAAGTTGGGGGTGGAGCACTGAGGTGTCATGTCTCCGTACTGAGGAAAACCATGAAAACTGAGGAAACCAGCTTGTCTGGACGCTTCATTTCGAGTGTAAGTACATGCTTACGTAAAATTCATGGTGCAAGCGTAAACCAAACGGTACTTGGAGATCAAAAACCAAAGATACGGGTAAACAGACGTGAATGATAGACATACCTTTGGTGCACTCAACATGCGAATCGAGGAAAGTTATCACTTCAGCCGTGGAAGCTCGAGTACCTAACATGCGAGCTCGAATAAGACCCTCACGTTGTTTGGCTCGCACGATTTTGACAATTTTCAGTCGGGCCATATATTCTTCTAACGCCTCACGAAGATAACCTGATTAGTAAACAACAAACACTGAATGAAATCAAGTTAAGAATCAGTTAGAGATGATGATGGATTAGAAAGATGAAGAGATTTTTTCACAAAAACAGTCATAGTTCTTATAAGGTGGGAGTTAACAACCTAAGACCTGCGGGATGAATCCGGTCACCAACCAAAATAATCCGACCTGAAGGTTTTATAACCACTATTATTATTGGTTGTACGCGAGGCTGAGGACAGATGGAGTATTAGTTCTGCACCAGAAAACAAGCAACCTATTAGAGGAGACAGGGAGCAAAGAGCACAGAGAGAAGTAGAACAAAAATAACGAAAATTCCTCTACCAATCCGCACTGCATGCGATGCAGTTCATCTGTTTTTCTTTCCCGAAAAGAAAATGTCTTATAGTCATACTGTTCGACGTTTCTAGCAGACACTCAACACATATTACACCGCAACCGGGGAACCGGATAAAGCCAACGGGAACCAAACTTGAGGCATCCCTAAGCCGATTCATAGGTTGCTCACCGCGCTCTCCCTGTGAGTCCCACTCAAAGAGCGCAAATAAGGTGGGATATGATAGGCATGCGTAAAACGTGTCCGAACCACCAGAACCAATGAAACACAACTATTTCACGCGAAGGAAAGCTCTTCGTTTTCGACACACGACGCCACATGATGTCAGCACTATCTCGTGGTCTCACAGCGGGTAGTAATGTTGCGCAGGCAGCGATTGTCAAAAAGGTAACCAGCGAACGTCGTCGACATGGAGCAATACAACCAAAACATTCATTTTCAAACATGTAGGTAGCCTTGTACTGGATGATAATGGATAACATAGTCAACAATCACTGTCTTGATTTCGCTATTCATGCAATGTATTATCGCGAAGTGTCGGGGGTAGCCTTAAGGCGATACAGGGTCTATACTGTAGTGTCCACAAAGCTAACAGGCTACTTGCTTGACCAATCTGACAGCATCCGGTAACATCGTACAAGGCTCGAAAGCAGGCGTTTCTGGTTTTTGACAGATATACCTCTTTGGAGTGGTGGTTTCCTCAACAGGGAAGATAATACAAGTGGGTCTTGCGAGGGGAAAGTCATTAAGAGGCGACTGTTATATATACATATATATTGCAAGCTATGTAGACACGGCGTATGATTACTTCAGGACCAACAGCAGCCCAAGTCACAGTACGTAGGGATACGGCTTAGAATCGGAGATGATTATGATGCAACAAGAGCGAAACTCATTCACAGCGTGCTCCTCGAGTTCACCTAAATAGCACCATTGTGTAAGGTTGTACTGTTTCGGAAACACACATTCAATTGAACACAACAGAAGATGCATCTCATGTTGAGCTCCTTGTCTCAACTTGCACAAACGTCAAAGTGAACACCAGACCATAGACTACTTCATCAGACAAACGACAAAACGAAGCTGATGATTAGATGCGGTTATAGTTTCGATCACTTCGCGGACGAGATTTTTTCACTGTCATGACGTCCAACAGTAAGAATCAATGGCTGATTACGTTGTTAAATCATGCGTGATAGTGATACAACTTGACTTCCAAAAGCAGATACAGTGTGCCATCAATATGGAACAACGCATTTATTGGATGAGGTTCAACTGAAATGCGCACGTGAATAAATCAGTTCAGGAGACACATAGCATCTACGAAAAAAACTGAAAAATAAGTTTTATGAACATTTACATCACCCGATATCTTCTATGTACTCGCAAATGCTTGTGATCATTCAATCAGTCTGATTACCGTCCTACAGAATGCTGTAGTCAGTAAAATTCCATAGAAAAGCATGGCCAGCTCACATACGTTCACCTCGTTCGGTTCACGAAAATGAACAAACCAACCGACGAGATGGCTAAATCATCAGCTACAACACATTTTTTCTTTGGCTGTTGCATCACGACACACATACACCCGAACGTAAACGGCACAGTTCAACGAATGCGTCCATAGATCGCCGAGCTCATGCACCATGGCTCAAGCCGACGGATAGTAAAAGGTAGTTATATGACTGATTACCCTGTGAACAGTTTAGTAAGCATCGAATACAATGCAAAACAATGCATATTGCTAGATTAACGAACGAGGTCAATTATGAACGGTTCTGTGGAATCGTTCAAATTTTACATGTTAGAGATACACAGCGTTTATGTACACATGGCTTAATGCCATACTATATTAAAAGAGCAATATAAAAGAACAGCGATGTTCCAGAAATAGTAAGGACCATAGAAACATGAAATCTAACGAGGCAAAAATGAAATTTGAGTACAGAGAAGAAAGAATAACACGAATATGAACAAGCAAACACGAAATAAGCACATCGTAATAGGCGATGACTTGTTAGGACTGATAACACTTAAAGTTATCTACAGATGTCACTGTTATAACAGATATCGGTAACGTCCCAAAGGTAATAAACCCTAACGTGCTATAAACCACTCATCAGGTGTAGCAGCTTCAGCGAGTGGCCTTGAGACAATAATTCGGATAAACGTAAGAAAACACCTCAAATGATTTGACGATTAAGCAAAGCATGCACATCAAAATGGATATGCAACTAACATGCCAATACAACATGGAGAATGGGCTGATTCTTCAAAGTTCAGCAAAACTTCGGAGCAGTAATATGACTGAAGCGTTAAAACACGCGTTGTAGCATTAGTTTTTACTCTATCAGTCAACCAATTACTTCACATAAGGTACACTTGTTATGTTTGAACATAAGCTCGAGAGAGCGAGATATCACTGAATTGGATATCAAGTATTGGTGTTAGCCGCTTGTCATCCAGATGGAGTTAGGAGACACCTGGACAGAGTATCGTTCCTAGACCTTGCTCTTGAACAGTGGTGCTTGTTTTCTTGCCTGTTAAAAAGTACTTAATAGACGATAGGTGATAAACACATCCATTTGCATTTAGAACAGATAAATGGAATTCGAGGTGTTGTGGTTCGACAGTTAGAAGTGTTCAGATCACGTTGGGATTTTTCCTTTTTGTATTAAAATAGCGGTCACTGTGACAATCGGTTAGACATGCTGGATAAGTTCCATACACCGTAAAGTTCACTTTATTGAATACTTTGAGAGATAGAGAGAGAGATAACACAGAGATAACGTCTACTGGCTTACCTCCATCAGCCGCTTTAGTGCATTGCATAACAGGTTCAAATGGGTTGACTGACCAATGAGCAGCTCTTTCAAAACTTGCCAGGCAACAGTGTGCCATGTACAAGGTAAGCTCATAAGTGGTCATCGGTGAAGTTTTCCACGACCTTCGGGATAATAAGTAATAAGGAGTTTGGCAGACTCGATAATTTAGACCTATTTGGGAAGAACGTGGAATTTAGTTGGATTCCAACCAGGGACGGAAACAACATGTTCAGACGCGGCAAATACTCTACCACTTGAGTTGAGGAGCCACATCGGAAGCTCAGAAATATCACACTTGTACCTAGTTGCTCACTCAACCAAATGTCGTATGGAACCCATCAAATGACCACGAAAACTGACTACCCAAGCAGGATTTCCCGACCAGTATACACTGGAATCCACGAGCGCCATCGATGAGCATTGAGATTGTGGTACTGATGAGTAAACTAATCGGGGAATACCGCTTGGCTAGCCAATCTCCGGGATCACCTGATGGATTTCATATGACAGTTAGCTGGGTAGGCAAATAGGTCCAAGTGTGGCATTTCTGAGCTTCCGGTGTGGCTTCTCAACTGAACTAGTTGAGTATTTGCCGCTTCCGAGCATGTTGTATCTGTCGCTGGTTCGAATCCAGCTGAAGTACAGATTTCTTCCCATTGAGTCACTTCTGTACGGACAATAAGGCAACCAGCCCGCACTTGGCAGATTCATTGCTACAAGTTCCCAATACGTTCGGAAGCATATCATGGATTGTAGAATGACTGAGAAACCTGCTTAATAGTCAAGTCACCTTCCTTAAACGGCTTTTCAGCACCACTGGGAAAATTGGGCCAAAGAGAAACGATTTACGGTCAAGAGGCTTCCCCAGCTAATGTAACACGGTGCACGGAACGATCGTTATAATCGTGAGGTAACCGACAGTATTAACCATAACGGTAACTGGTTTACCTCCCTGATTTCCGAGAGAAAAACGTTACCACACTGTATCCGAAAAACAATAGCCACTTCCGATCAAACGTTGCAATACTATCTCTGTCCAGCAATCGTAGAACCGCAAAACAATTGTCGGTGCGTAAAATTACAGTGCTGTGTACTGAGTTCGGGTGATCTCCAAATGATGTGAATACCAGGCTGGTCTTTTAGAGATTAGAAGCTATACGGTGCAGAACCCAGACAGATTTTGCCATCTATGTAGTTCCGTTCGTTCTACAGGGACAAACGTAACACAGCATCCGTGAACTGCTAATGATTGTCAAACACAAGGCTGTTGGGGCTTTTAAGGAAATAAACGGGTGAAATGGGCACAAACAAAGGTAATGAATATGTTGGCACACCACGGATTAAGCATACGAGTGATGAACACCCTGCCATTTTGAAAAAACATGATTGGAATATAAACTAAAACTGCGGCTTATCAATAGTTTTCATTTGCAAATGGGTTGGGTTTTTACATATTCTACTAGTAACCTGTCTTTCACAGAACTGGATTACCGGCACACAATACAAATGGAGCAAAAGAAGCACAAGCCGCCAATTACTTAACGGTGCCAAAACCAATCGATGAGTGTAAGTGTCCAGGATGAACGGAAACACGTCCCAACCTGTGTCATCTATGGGGTCGAAAAGACGCGTGGTTATCGCTGGAAGGTAAGGTATGTAATGCCTATGTGCATTTTGTTTTGCCTTATGGTTCGGAAACGTGCGTACGCGACTAAGCCGTTAACCGACTTATGTTTGACCACTGTTGTCTCCGCCAGTCAGTCTACGTCAGGTAGATTGGACGCGTGAGCAACACGGACGTTCGGCAGCGTGTATTTCCGATCGCTCGGAGTGTGCGGTCGATTAGCCAATTAATCAGGCTGCACAGTCTGCAATGGCTGGGTCACGTGCTACCCATGCCAGTGGGGCGTTTACTGCATTGGTTACTACAAGCCGAGACCACAAACACTTGGGTTAGACGATGTGGTGGGCAAGGTGATCGTGAAATGTGAAAAACCTGATCGTTTCATTCAGTAAAGCGCGTAAGTGTCACCTGCCTGGCTGAGGTCTTCGTGATCAGTTAAATCGCTGGCTAGAAACGTTGTCCGAAATGGCAGTGTTGCAGCCAACGAAGTACCTGCACTCACACCATCCCTGTTAACTTTTGACCATCTTGGCAACGTTTTCTTCCCGGATATTCCATATAACTGTTGAGGTGAGCGGCGTCACATTGTCTGCTAATCAAGCTCTAGGCCACTGTGATGATGATGAATGAGTATCACAAGTACTGTGCTTCTACCTTTCCACTAATAAGTGACCATAATCGCTGCGGTAGTGCATGTTGCACAATGCAATCAACTGGTAAGACATACAACAAACTGTTTCAAGTTGGTGATACGTTGCAAGTGGAACGTATACTCGGTCAACTTGTGTCTCACTAATAAATACTGGCCACAAAAAACAGGGCGTACTGAACGCGAAAATTTTCGCACACGTCCTGATGATCATCATACTACGGAAATATCCTTAAAACCCATTAATGCTAAAGAATCCTGCTTATATCGTACTGTTATTTACACATTTAAAAACGTGTTCGTACGATAGGCAGATGTGACTCAACTGATAGGAGCAGGTTTATGATGAATCGCCAGTCGGTATATAAAGTGAAAACCAAACAAACACAGTACCGAAATACAGACGGATGCGCCTGCAAACAACAAAACAATACATACTCGCACACACCGGTGAGCACACAAATGGGCAAGGTGGATCTATGGTAGAGACTTGTGTGCGTGTATTACAGTCCATAGGTCTTGTGTAGTTGTGATGCTGACCTGTGCGTGCCCGTTCGATAAGGAACGAATTCTTCGAACAAAATGTGCACACAATGAATTGGAAAATGGAAAAAAAGTGTAGTGAAACCCAGCAGATCGACACGGTTCAATAGGTTGACAGACAACATTTTACACACAGCCCCAGTGAACAAAAACAAGGATAGCGATAGTTACAAATAATGGGCACATAATGGTCACTAACGAGTGAAAGAAAAAGATTGTGGTATCGTTACAATAGTACTTTTATCAGAAGTTCTGATGATCAGGTAGGTATACGAACATGAAAGACTGGAACACTGCCGAGCCCCAATTCCACCTGGAAAAAACTACCTATCATTATCGTCATTTTCAGCTGCGAACCGTACCAGTTAGTACCATGGTGGTATTGACATTTGTTGATCCGGACGATGGCCCGAGAAGTAACACAGTAATAAATGAGTACAAACTTATGGAGAAGAACAGTTAGTCAAAGTGGACCTGAAAAAAATTCTCAAAGCGAAACATTAAATGGTATATATATGGGGGAGAGATGTGGCGGTTATCAAATGTAACAAAAGCCTTCGCTACAAACGAAGACAGTTAGAAAACAATTTCCACAGTGATCAAGGCAGACAATCGCTGATCGTCACACTCCAAAAGTTCGAATGAAGACAGGTATACGTACATGATTACACATGACTGCCAATTCATCGCCACGAAACAACTGAACCTAACAAAAGGAAAATGGACAGTCGTGTTGTGACTACAACCTACCAAACACATTATTCTGCATCCGTTAAAATCTCGCGATTGTCAGCGTTACACGGAATTCGTAAAATGTGCTACAAAATCGTCCACAATGGGCTTAGAAACCAGTTCTGCATGTGTGATATTTAAAAATGTGTGAAAACCTGTCTGCGTTCGTATGCGCATATGCTTGACCATTCTCTGCCATGATGACTACCTCGATGAATCAGCACAGGAAGCACCGAACAACGCACACACATACATATAGTTATAAACATTTGCACCACCACTGTCATAGCAACGACCACACAATGGACCCGGTATACCAACCAAGATGATTGGATCATCAATTTTTATTCGATCGGATTTCCGACCGGTTTAAAAGCGTACTGTGTGAATCACGAGAGTAGAGTTGATTGTAAGGATGTTGTAATCCAGAAAACATACAGATCAAGTACATGCGTTAAACGAAAATACTGAATTGCACAAAATCGGTGGACAATAGGGCGCACATCACATGTGCATGGTTTCGGAATACGGTCACATTAACATCACTCTACGTGGCACAAGCTAATTTGCATTTAAGCCTAATTGTGTGCACAATAGCACAACAAGCCAGTGATTGCCCGAATGAGTCAGGGTACGCAGAACATCTCTTAGTCCGAAGAAAATCTGGTGCAAACTATGGCGCGAACTATGTACGCTGGAGATCTTGGGGAATGCAAAATTTTCCACGAAATTCCTCGTATCGGTAAAGCTAATTTTAAATTTACCGTGAATCTTGTCAAACCCATCCCTAAAAAAATACGCTGCTATGAAACAGGTGTTTGCAAACACCCGCTGTATAGCGTACCACTGTAACCTTTCACCCTGATCATTAGGAAAATTAACAAATAGGACGGTGAAAGTTGCATCACGAATGCGATCTCATTTACAACCTGGTTGTAGGTCTGGTAGATGTAGATGGTATTTTGCTATTAACTGTCTGTGATGTATTTACGATGAACTGGGTACTAAGCTTTTTTCTGTTCTGATCCCAAATATATAAGATTTTTCAAATTTGGAAGGAGGCATGACGGCTGAGCATCAATGCCAACCACTTACATGGAAATATCGCTAATATCGTTGGTAATCACAGTGAGGCGCCACGAACCTCAAATACATATATACATATATATATATATGCAAATGATCAAGTGCAAAAGACAAAGACTTAGTGGATATATACATATATATATATATATAAACCACAAAAACAGATGACTAGCAAATACACTAATTGCTTACCGCGATCAGAGAAGTCGTCCACCAAAACAATCTCTTTCAGCAATTCCGGTGGCGAATTGTCAATCACGGAGTGTACGGATCGCAGTAAAACAGACCATGCCTCGTTATGGAAACAAATCACAACGGCAGTTTGCGGAAGATTTCGTTGAAACGTTTGCGTCTTACAACTGTTTGTGAAAAAAACGTAATAGTGTTACGTGTGCAGATTATCTGAAGATGTGATTACCATACGATACATAAACCGTAATCCAAGATGGATGGTGTACATCCACACCAACGGGATGTGGACAAGTTACACATGAAGAGACCAATCATTTTTACAAAGTATACCCTAAACAGGTAGTTAGTGGTGAGCTTGTTGTCGCACAATTTACCTGGCTTACACACCTAAAATAAGATACATTTTGGTAGCAAAAAACTAACACCGGACAACATATTGGTTGTTGAACATCCGAAACAATCAACAGCAGTGTTTGGTCGTGGACTAGTAGATGATGGTTTTCGTGAGTCACTCACGATTAACGCTAGCTAATCAGTATGTTAGAACCAAAGTATACACTTATTTGTGTCGGATAAACAACACTGGGTGTCCCAGGAAAGAGTATAACTGGAGACGGTGTACTTTGTAACTTGCGCTGAAAACTCAATACGGCATCAACTGAAGACTTCTTCTAAGTCAGTTTGCAGCGACAGCGAGCGCTCATCAAGGCAACGCAACAGAAGTTGGTCGAGACAATGACACATAATACAACGATACAAGAACTTCTGACGCTAGAACATAAGCGCATTTCTTGATACATTTGATCAATCCACCTTGAAAAAACTGGAACAAAACACCGAAGTGGCGCTCTGGAAGACTATGATCGGATGCAAGAAGTTGGTCAACCTGAAACGCTAAATCAAGACTATTGAGTTGACTATGAAGCTTTCGAAGTTATTTAATCGGTGCGTACTGGACAGCCTTATCCTGAAAACGTGTAATCAACTGAACCTGAGCGATCTACGATAAAGCCATTGACCTCCATTGATAATGTGATGACGGATATCACGTGAACACGAGCCGGAAATATACCCGTGGAGCTGGTCACTGCCAAGAAAAAATGAAGCGGAACAGTAGCCTTGATTGAAGATCCAGGGCCGACGGTAACAGAAGCATGCCCGCCGAGTCAGGTTAGTCTTCGCCACATTTCTGACCGAGTATGGCTCTAGAAGGGAATTTGTTATTGTGACTCTGAGTGGCACTTCATTTCGGTTGCGATTGCATACTAAAACGGACATCACGATCCGCTCGAGGCGGACAACGAACAAGATGAGCCGACTAGCCGTGAAAGTAACCCTCCGCAATGTCAGCAATGCATTCTGTGGGATCCTGAAAACTGCCTTAATAATCACCCTCGGTCAAGCTCACACCGCAAACCGCCGTTTTCTCATAAACCATTCAGAGCTGGATTAGCCAGGGCTGTACTAGACTGACAAGCGCAATCCTTCGGAGACACCCGAGAGTCACTGAAACAGTGGACTACCCGAAGAAGCATACAGCGTAGCGCATCACGCGGCCAGTTCTTCCGACATTTCTGACGTTGTTGGATAAAAGCTGGAGAATTTCAAGAGTTAGGGTACAACTTTAAAGCTAATGTTGTTTATTATTTACCTTCGGTAGTTTATTTTGTCAGTCGAAGTGTCCAACCACAATGCTACTTTGATATTTGCAGACAGAAAACTGGGCCGTCTACAGGGAATTAGTGTCCTAAAAACAATGAAATAATCCGCTTGGGTTGAATCAATCGCTCACGTGATGAGGTCATGTGGGTGTGAGAGAAGCAGTGCCTATTTCTCCAATCATTTCAGTGCAGCAACGCATACACGTCAGCATTCCCACTTGTTGCCTAAAAATCGCGGAGATAAGCAGCAGCGAATGCCTCCGGAAGGTGAACCTAACACGTTTCTATTAACAAATGGAAGTGACAAAATTTTCGAGTTCTTAGCCATCAACAGTCATCGCGGTCCGCTCCAGTGCTTGCGATTTCCATTTGACTGCACCAACTGCACCGACAGTCCCCAAAAATATAACGGACACAAAACCGGCCTGAGTTCCGAATACGGCCGCCTAGTTGGATGTCTGGTGATGAAAAATAACTGACACAGTGCTTCGACAAGACCCCTCGGTGCTAAGTCGACTACGGTTTTCTTTATGCAATCAATCAAATATACGGGTTACATCAACCACCACGACTGTCTCAGTCAACACCACAACATTCAGACTGTGTATATGTCACCACCATCTGATGTACCAACCCTCCGACCATTGTTGAGCTTCGTCAACCACTATGGCCCCTTCTGCTCCTAAACACAGAACTGACCATAGATGTCCTCTGGAAATGGCTTACTGAATGTCAGTGCTGAGCCGAAGAAGTAAAGCTGATGTCTAGCTCACGCAATTTTCTGATGCATTTCGTGCCACAGACTAGTAAAACACCGACAAATCAAAGCAAGCAACATTCACCTCAACTGGCCAAATACAGAAGAACGGTTGGCAAGGCCATAATAGCATATGTGTTTCGACATCCAATGAACTACCAGAGGTACTGCTTTATTCTTGGCCTGTGCGGATCACGAAACGGTCTAGTAAGCAGTTGAATTTCTCCGGACCTCTCTAAATCCAGAGCTTCTTGGATGCTGTCTATGCCTAAGGCAAGTCGTCAAGTTGTCCACACAGAGGCAACGAACAATCAACCTTCAACAATTCGACTGCCAAGAAACGAACACAAGTGACACTGAGACAAAGTGCAAATCAGCAACTGTCGATACAATCCACAATCGGTCGCCGCTTTTTCACTCCCAAACCAACGGTCAGACAGAGTGGTTTGTGGACGCGTCCAAACAAGTGCTTTCGAAACAGTGAAGGAAAAGACCGTGAAAACTGTGAAAACAATCACAGCGCATTACTAAGTAACATCTAGTATAAAAACGCCAGTCACTGTGAGACGGAAAATTCGTTTACAGCCACAGGGTCTTCGGCTTTCATTCACCGTATCAGGGGCCCACAGCCCAGTAAGGGGAGAGAACTTCAACTGAGAGCATAAAGCGAGAATTTGACAATTCAAAGCCGGTCAGACAGTACTGACACGTGCTTTTCGGAACAACTTCCTCGAATGGGCCGCAAGCGCCACCCACAAAAAATCAAGACGCGTAATCTGCAAAGAGCAAGCCAAAACGGACGCTTGGATTTACCACGACTGGGAGGAAACGATGCGCAATCGGAGCCTCGGAATGATACCTTTAGCCTCCAACAGCCGAACTCTGTCGCAATGTCGGACACTCTTTTGGATTCGACGCTGTATGACCTACTATCTCGAAGCTGGCGCGACTGAGCAAAACGATCGAGTAAAATGTTGAAGGTGAGCCTTCGACTTCATTCGAACGCGTAACATCCACAAACGGGAAGTAACGCGGTTAGTGAATCTACAAACAAGGCGAATCTGAAGTCGTATCCGGATCAATTCAAGTGTTTTTTTATATATGAACCATTGGTAAATTTAAGCATGACTTTCCGCGCTCAGTAAAGGAAGGGTGATCAAGAAACACTCTGCTGCACAGCAACCGTTGACCGTTTACCAATGTCAAACCATTCGTATCGGTTGCTCCAGGATGGACTGTAACGGCAGTTATGTACAATAGGTGCCTCATAGTACATATATATATATATATATATATATANTTGCTCCAGGATGGACTGTAACGGCAGTTATGTACAATAGGTGCCTCATAGTATATATATATATATATATATATATATATATATACATACATATATATATATGGCATACATGTTTAACACATCTCGGATCAGAAGCTGAATGCACGTTATGTGCAAAACATTTAGCCTGATTTAAAAATCGCAGTGGGGATTGAGTAAAAAGAACTACAATGCGTATCATTTGCTTAACGCATATTGCTGCCAGGCAATCCTTATTGTGCATTTCAGAATGGGTATTGATAGGAAAAGCCGACTGATAGCCAAGACAATTAATGCACGCATACGAAGTAGCCATTCGCCGGAATAAGGAGCAGGTTCGATTGCACTACAAGTAAAATCTCGCCAAGAATAATCAGTTATTGACTCAAATATGGTTGACGGCATCCATTTCCAGGATACTCAAAGGGCACCTACCTAAGTACTTCATCCCAGGCGGCTTGCGGTTCCATTCGCAAACCTTGTACCCACTGTAGATCCGAAGGACTAAGGCTATGAATCGTGTGAGCGAAGGACTTTGTAATCCAGCCGGCTAACGTCGGTTAGCCGGATAGTAGGCTAGTATGGAAGTGAGCCCATATTTCCCGGGAAACAAAAAACACACTTTATGATTAAGATCTATGCTGAAAAAACACTGAAAATATAAGACAGAATTTCAACACAAGACTATACGTGGCAGTACGCTCTGGATAGAACTAAAGATATAAATAAAACTGAGCTCGAAGTGAGAAACCTTCAGCATACAGTACATCGGCAAAGCTGAACACACGTCAGCGCGCGAGCACGTGCAACTTACATAGCTGTTACAGGTTGATAGCCATCTAGCATACGTCTAACCATACATCGACATCACAAAACATTCTGGTACTAAACGGTTTGTATTCTCTATACACGTCAGTTAGCAGAAAAAACGAGTATTGTGGTTGTCCGACACACTTATGAACAGAACTTAGTGGTGAAAACTGGTGAGTAGAAGACAAGAACAGTGTGGCACCAAAATTTCCATTTGTCGGCAGCCAATGAATTCGTAACGAGTACACCTTTCTCGGATAAACAACACCCGATGGCTAATAAGCAGAAATTAACACTGTTATCTACCTAGTCAGCGAATTTAAGTCGAAAGAAAAGGTCTGGAGTGAAGCACAGTGGACCGACCTTAACGTACTCCACCACGTTCTGCAAAAAAGTATTACGTATCAAACACAAAAGAAAGAGGGACAAGTGGTCAAGACCATCAGAATGAGTTGAATGAAAAGTCCATCAAAAACTGAAAGCTGTGACTAAATGTGAGTAGTGTTCCATCTACAGCGTGAAAAGCACAAACGTCCACAAAGCAAACAGTGCAAATAGATAAACCGTCTGTGAGATGCCTCTGTATAACAAGCCCTCACACGAAACACAGGTGTACAGATATTTCCCTACGTTAATAATAGAATGACGTCGATGAGGAACGAAAGCCTGTTCGATCGGCTTGGTGAATAGACGTAGAAACGAATAAAAACTGAACAGGAAATTGCTTGGAGCTCTCAAATAAAGTCACTCCGACTAACAGAAGGGTAGAGGAGGTAATTCAAGTTTCATTACAACCAGATCGGACTTTTACGCGGTTTGACGGCTTGCGCACCTCGATGATCGATTGGACTAAACCCGACAGCATGGCGACCACACTGACAGGGGCACTTATACCACGCAGGCCAATAGGTAGGCGTCTGACAAACCACAATCTGAGGATGAAGAAAGGCTGATAACCTTTTCCGTAAGAAGTACCCATTCTGGTACACTACCACCCACCCACTGCTTTGCGGTGAAGGCTTTTTAGCCAAAAGCTTTGGTTCAGAACGCTAACCGTTCCACTGTCTAGGTCAGGGCATCTAGGCAGTATCTCAGCCCACATACAACCACGAATACTCACATCATCAGGGATTCCATTGCATTCGCCGTCTCGCAGTGCAAACCGAGTTGCCCTATCTGCTACATGCAGTGGGGTGGATAGGCAAAAACATGCCAATACTGACCAATCCCCACCATCCTATCAAATTCAGCTCTGGGGACCTCGTGACTCACAGAATCGGTGACTGCAGACGTTAGGTGAGATCGCGGCTAATCGAGCTCAGTGGCGTGAACGTTGCCGTTGTTTGGCCGAGGTGTCTGTAAAGTGAGTGCATTTAATGACGCGGAGAAGTGAAAACCGTAAGCAATCGACCAGTTCTTGCTGATGACTTCCTACTTTCACTTACACTTATGGCTCGGTTGTTTGTTTGCAAGGTGTAGATATCTTCGTGCTGAATGTTGGAATATAGACGAAACAAGTTTTAGTGATTAGGTCTCACCTCTTCTCTTCCCTTTCTTCCTCCCTCTTCTTGTACATGGTTTGCTTTCTTTCATGGTTGTGTGGCAGTTAATCGTCAGTGAGAACCGGTGAGGTATTGCTGTTTGTGATGATGATGATGATGATGATGATGATGNACACTTATGGCTCGGTTGTTTGTTTGCAAGGTGTAGATATCTTCGTGCTGAATGTTGAAATATAGACGAAACAAGTTTTAGTGATTAGGTCTCACCTCTTCTCTTCCCTTTCTTCCTCCCTCTTCTTGTACATGGTTTGCTTTCTTTCATGGTTGTGTGGCAGTTAATCGTCAGTGAGAACCGGTGAGGTATTGCTGTTTGTGATGATGATGATGATGATGATGATGATGAAGTAGTTCGGGTTAATCAGCAAGGTTACTTTCGATGTTTCGCAGATTGATGCTATTCGAAGAATAAGCTGGTTCGACAAGCGACTTGATATATACAAACTTCAACGCTGCGGATTGCAAACAACTTTCTGAGCAGGATTCTGAAGATACAAGGTTGTCTGATAATGTGCTGAGGACGAAAGATCTGGATCTCGACATCGAACATCCAATAACCACACAAACTGCAAGGCTGAAAGGAAATACCTTAAACCACAATAGACAACGAGAGTGGTTTCCGACAGATGAGGTCAAGTGACCGACGGAATTGTGTGAAGCCCAAATACGTCTCGACTAGCGAGGTGCAAACACTGGCTTCATTCAGCCTGATGAAAATTAGTGTCGAAACTTGGGTTCGATTCAGACAGCTTGACAAACTACTTTTAAACCGAAATTCCGCGGCCGGTTCCGCGGAGAGTGAAGACATTGGGAGTTACACTCTAACGTCAAAGTTTAACGTACTTTACCCGGATGACTTTCATGATCTTATCCAACACAACCTCGAACGATTACTGTAGTGCACAAGAGATAAAGTGCAAAATAATGTCGGTTCGTAAAATGCGTATAGTGGGTACACAACTTCAACCTGACGTAGGTCAGGTGAATTCACATAAAAACGGACCACAAAATAGGGCAGAAAACCGGAACCGCAACCGTTTACTTTCATTTCAAAGTGATTCAAACATGAAAGTCTAGGGGTCACGATTAAAACGTCGCAGATGCCACGGAAATCACGACATAATCAACTTTCTGCAGTATCCTACAACGAACACGATGGACCGTGAAAAAGATATCGCCTAACAAACTGTTTTCGTCCCTCTGACTGCCTCGCCAAAACTGTACAAGTTAGTTCGATCCCATTGTCATACAGTGTAATAGCAACGATGGTGACCAATCGTCAAACTCCGCTTCACACAGCTGCTCGGTAAAAAACAATGAAGTGAGTAACCACATCGAAATATCCTCTCCAGCTGTGGCACCATAATTTCGGATACACGTGTTCGTCTGGTTTCGTATACATATAACTTTGTAGAGGCGAAGTATTGTAGAAGACATTCGTATTGAACCTTACCTCTAACTTTTGTTAGTTCATGTTTTACAGACGAAAAACGCAGAATTTCCCATACAGACGGAAAAGTTCCCGGGAGAGCAGTGCTTAAAAATACGATCTTTCGGTTAAGGTGGCTGTCAGTAAAATATCATTTCTATTGGATTACATGATTACTATGTAAATTTATACATCTACGGAGACATGTCAGACGAGTTTACCACAAAAAGAATGTCACATTAAAACTTGCACACAGACACAATTTCAGCGCTGTTGTTAAGGCATAAATTCATCCGACATATAAAGTAAAGGAAGCTTCGAAATGATAAAGTCGGAGCAGAGTGCAGAATTTCCAGATAATTTAGCTATTTCAAACAAAATCACTGCAGAAGTAAAAGTGCACTGTTGTCCGACAAATGTAACATAAGACACGCTGCAGCTTTCGACGGTAACTCACAGGGTCATATGAAAAAGTTATTTGAAAAGAACGTTTCACAAACAAAAGCCGAAAAAGGTGAATAAATAAATCAGAACATTCATAATCAGCCCACAGCAAAAAAAGTCACCAAAACATGGTTTTAAGCTGAGCAACATCATCCACAGATGATCACGGCTCTCTTGTTTGAATGGACGTTTCCGCAAGCCTCTTTCAAATCAAGCACTCGAATCAAGTTCACATTCTCATAAGGCAGGCACACTGACCATCAAACCATCGGCCTCACTTCAGACACAACCTAATTTCACCCTTGCATGTTCATCCGTAACTACTTGTGGTCTCGGAGAGAAATGCAGCAAATGTCAAGTTAACCGTAAATGGTAGGCCGACGATCAGAAAATCTCGACTTAGTTGCAACAAGCGTTCACATCTAAGTTGCAACAGTCCGATATTCACCAGTCCACAGGTACTCACAAATGTGGAACAGCGGCAGTAAACACCTTCCGGTGAAAAATATGGAACTGAGGGCGAACAGGTCTGAAAACTTTTGTCCAATTAGCACACAGTGGAGACACTTGGCTGTCGTATTTCAAACAGGAGGTCCAACAGATTGGCGTGAGCCGTGCTAAATGGGCTCAGCAGCACGGATTTTAAAAAAATTCACTTCGTGTAATTCAACAAGTTAACATGAAAACGTTACGTTGATCAGTGATTTTCGTCACACTGCACTTTATAAATTCCTGGCCTGAAACCTTTATCGTACTCTAAATTAGTTGAGTCAACGTCTTTCCAATGGGAGCAGATAAGTACTGTAGAGTTCATTCTCTCTATGGACTTCATGTGACCCGTCCAAGTGTGGCGAGTCTTTTGTCACAAAACAGCTGTTGTCTGAACCGGCAACTCTTCATTCCTCACCACCTCAGTGAGTCACAACATCGAGGACCTGATGACGCAACGTGTGAAGGATTCAACAGTCTACATTCAAAACAAACGTACGCTACGGTAGGTTGAGCAACTTGCAATCAGGGACCGCCACCTAATTCGACGAAAATAAAACTGATTGTGATGTTGATGCCACCGTAGTAGCAACCCAACGAGTTTTAAGTTTCGATTTTTCGTGATTGTTTTGTTGTTTGGAATTTTGTAGACCTCGTCTGTCTGTATACCCGTCTGTCGGAAACCAGTACAAACGCAGCGAAATCCGTGTCAGGTTTATTCCATTCAAATTTGCAACATTATATGTGTAGCTGACCAAGTTAAACTGCGGTTTTCGTACCGAAAGGTATCCACTTGCGGTAAACACCAAGCAAGTAGGCACAGTGTGTCTAAACGACTAGGAAGTAGCAACTAAAACTTAAGACTACGTCCGCCCCCGGGGTGTATGTTCTATCACCAAGGCAACATATTAGCAAGAACATTATGTCCTTATTGATCTTCGTGCAAATTCCTTAATAGGAACTAGGTAATTTTGGTTAAAGTTTGAAGCCCAAACGTCTGTGCGCTTCACCGCTCAGAGTCGTTCAATGTTACAAGCACCCACGATAACCGCATTATGATACACCGTTTTTATTTAACTCATTTGAGACCATGGCAAAAGACTACATGACCTGTTCACGAATAATTCATGAATAATTTTATATCAACTGAATACAAATGTTATGTGCCTCTGTATGCATCTCTGTACAGGCAATCAATGATGGGTTCTAGTGTAGAATGTAAAATGCATGAGAACGGTATGTTCAGATACAGGAAGGGAAAAAAATAACAGAAATTTTGTGACTGTGACTTTCATCAGTCAGAGACGTGACAAGGACAACAGTGAATGTGACCTGATAAAAACCATTTTCACTTAAAACAAAAAAATCTTTTGGTTCGCTATGATTGTCAAGGTGGAAAACGATAGCGACAATTGACCCATCACAAGAACCGCGATGAATATGAAACAGTTTGATGAACACATTCTAGTTCAGTTGTACAGGGAGACCATGAAATCCAGTTGAAACAGTTCAGTAAACGGAACTACGTTTGGACATCGGTGACTTCGTAAGTGAGGAGAAAGATATGTATCACGCTTCAAGAAACAGAAGCAACTGAAGGAGGCGGAGACCAAATTTCAAGCTAGTTTCCGTTTCCGGATCATACATCATAGTGTTTGGAAGGATCTCACATACGTGGACTGGAAACTTTCAAGTCACCTAAACCTAGGTAGTGGCTGCTGCACTACCCAAGCCGCAATCCACGACTACTTACCTGACTGTCAGTCAGCGACGTTACCCCGTGGTAACCGCGGGCGCTCAAATCTATGTCCATGAGACCATTAATCGACAGTATTCTTGCTGGTTTGACTTGAGTTAAGTTTGTAACAGTACACTGGTGTTAAATACTTATGCTATCGCATGACCATGAAGTGGTAGGGGAGAGAGAAGTTTAATCGAAATAGTTGTACATCGTAATCTGAAAAGCGGACAAAAAAATCTACGACCTTGCAGTCTATTACCGAGACAGAGTCTACGCGAGTTAAGTTTCTCAAAGTTCAATAAGGATAGCAAAAATAGTGTATTAGACCCCATCCACCACGACCATCATGTAACTAATTTTGCACAAAAGAAACCACATTATCAGCTTTAAGAAAAATGACGAGATTTCAAAGGATAGTGTTTGTTTGTGATTACGCAAGTTGTTAGAAATAATCTTCATCTTATGATAATAATTGTTTTTCTCCTAACACCGTTTCACTAACGCCTTCCTCGTTCTGGTTACTGCTGTTAAGTTTAATACCATATACCAGGTTTGGTCTATCAGTTCCAAAAAAAGATCACTTCGGATAAAAGCAAACAATGAGCCTTGTTTGAATGTGGTTTTTAGTCCAGGTAAAAGTCGTGTGTCATAATCGTGGACGGCTATCAGTTTATATGTTCGTTTAATTTCAAACGTATTAGTGTCTCCTTGGTCACTGTCAATCCTCGAAGATCCTCACAGGAGTGTAGCACACACTGACGCACTGGAAACTACCAAGCGTTTGTTTGATTACTGTGATTACTTCACATAAACTGGTGTGCTCAACATTCGGTACGCTTCCAGGCTCGTGTAGTAGTCCAGTTTTATCTACCAAGATATTTTCATTCGATTGACATACCATACAGTATACAACTCAAAATGAAACTTGCTATTTGTCTGGGTGTACCGTTCGAACTGGCAAAAAAATAGCAAAAAGGCTAATATGTCCCAGTCTCAGAATATTGGGAGTGGAAAGCAGCTGCAATAATTTTTGAGAAATTTGATGCAGCCAGAACACACCTTACAAAGAACAGTGATGATACTGTGTGGAATACCATTCATTCACGAAGTTTTATTTGACAAATCGCATCCGACGTGTCTGCCCAGAAGACTTTTGGTGAAAACAAACAAAATATTTACTTTTCAAAAACTCCGCCGACAAGTTTTGGGAACTCCATGCACACCGCACGGTACTGAAGTCTGCACTTGTGTGGGAGCGATAGGTTTTCTTCCAACGATTCAGCACAGCAGTGCTATCAGTGTTCCTCTCTGAGCTCCATGATGTGTGGCGCTGTTGACCTTTCGTAAGCAACGTCCAGAAAAACAGTGCGCTCACATCACAGCCAGGGAGGTAGTAGCCTAGTCCATATTTAACCTTACGTATTACCAAAACACTCCGGGGTGCATTATTATACACCCCTATAATAAAACTATTGTCATATATTCTCAATATTTGCGTCTTCCTAGCTTACGATTTGTTTGTAGAACTTCGCAATTTCGGTTTCCGAGATCACAGTTTCATTTCCACACTAGCCTACGAACTGGTTAATCAGTATTGGGCGGATAGACTTCAAAGGCTCCCAGTTACACGCATTACAGTCCTACGGTGCAGCACAAACCGATTTGGATAACACGTGCTAAAATGTCCACGACAGGCAAATCTGGAAACAGACACCATTAATCATACGCGCACGTTTTACCACAATTACGAACATCTTCCAACGAACAACCCGCGGCATGTCCATCACATCTGATCATCAACAACAACATTCGGAAGAAGCAAAAGTTTGCTGAAACCGCGTTACCTTTTTGCATCTTAAATGCTAATCGTCGTTGATAACGAAGTTTAAGATGTCAACAATTTCAACAATACCCGCAGACATTATGATACAGGGCATTACTAAAGACCCAATGACACTGAGCGCATACAGATGATAGTCCGAGGCGATTGGTATCCGAGGCCAGAAACGTCTCAAATTGTGATTTATCGTCCCGCCATTACGTGACTCTTTTGCTTGGTCGTATTCACGTGAATCGCCGATTTCAGAACTGGTAAATTTGGTGGATTCAGCATTGAGGCTTATTGTTATCTCTTCCCATGCACCTTAGCATCATATCAATAAGAAACTTTCCATTACGAACGCCTTCACTTTTGGGTCAGAATCAGTTGCTTTGCAGGATTCGGTTTTATGGACGCCCGCTGCATCACAGACGCGGCTAGTCTAAATACAGCCTATTGATGGACGTCACGCGTAGACTGAGTGTGGTTCCATGAATCACTAGACGTCCAGGATCAAAACGAATAGAGGCATTAATGACCAGAAGAATCGGTATTGGACGCCAGAAACGGTCGGAAGGGTTCGACGACGACAGTGCGGCTATCTCCAGTTACGTAAAAGGGATGGACCCGGACAATGAGGAAAAGAGAGCGACATTTCGAAATACTCTTCGTCAACTAGCCGAACGTGTTTGCGGAGTCATAGACGACAGGTGGTGGGGACGGTGTAAGCAGGTGCAAGGCTACGCCGACCACTGACAACGCAAGCAGATCTACGATTCGCTTAAAGCGATTTTCGGTCCACTGGTCCAGTCTACCAAAGCACTGGTTGACGTGGACACTGGTTCTTCCAGTCAGAGAACAGCGTGAAAGTCTGGCGCAAAAACACTTTGGTGGCCTGCCAAACCATCCTGCTACCACTGATTAGGTGACCCTGAACAGCCCACTGCAACAGTCTATCAAATCTTGGTTTGCTTTTCCCCGGATTTACCAGAGGTGCAGAGAGCGATTGGACAGTTGTAAATTGGAAGGACTGCATGAGAGGATGGATTGCTAGGTGAAACACTGAAGAATGGTAAACCGCCGTCGAAACGCGCTTTGCTCCAGCTCGCTCATTTCATCCGACAGCAGAAAATAATGTCACAAAATTTCAGGGATGTCATTCTAGTGCTTTTGTTCAAAGGTAAGGATAACAAGCAATGCCCCAACGAATATCGGGGTATCAGTCCATTACGCTATGCAGGTTAGGTGTTCGCAATAACCCTTTTGAACCGACTGAATGCAGATGTTTTGGGAGTCAATGTTCCCGAGGAGCAATGTGAATTTCAGACTAGTCATAGTACGATCGACCTGATGCTTGCTGCTAAACACATCTAGGAGGAATGCTGGAAATGCAGCCAGTCCCTGTATAGTCTTCTTGGACTCTACTGGGGCGTTTGATTCCGTGAACCGCAAGGCGTTGTAGACAGTGGTTGATAAGTTTGGATATCAAGGTAAGTTCGTCATTGTGATCAGAATGTTGCATGTGGGTATGAAGGTGAAAGTATAGTCGTGTGGATCGACCTGTGGTAATTTAACGTGATTACTGACGTAAGACAAGGTTGCGTCCTAGCCCCAATCCTATTTAGTTTATATACGACTGCCGTGCTAACAGTTGCTCTTCATGACTCGGTGGAGGACGACATTGAGGATGAATACAGGACGGGTAGGCTCCTACTGAATATTCGACCCTTGAACACCCCAAGCAGGCTAAACACCTCAACAATGTGCATATTCCTGTTCGCAGATGACAGCGCGATGTTCGCGTATGATGAAGACAAACCACAGCGACTGGCCAAGGCTCTCGCGGTTGCAGCACCCGAGTTTGGATTGGATATCAACATACGTAAGACATTCTCTTTCTTCTAGCTTTCTCCAGGTGGAGGTGTTGTTCTTCCACATGCACCTCAAATTCGTGTCAATAAAGACGCTTTCATCAGCTGGGCGGACTTCTGCTACTTGGGTTGCAATTTGTCCACAGATCTGTCTGCCGACCGTGAGCAACCAGGTTGTGTGAAGCAGGCCAGTGTTGCTCTTGGACAATTTGAAAGACTTGTCTGGAAGAACCGCAACTTGAATATTGCCGTTGAGCTCCGCTTCTACCGCTCAACGCTGCTGTCTATATTGCTGCACGGTAGTGAAACTTGGACGCCGTATCAATGGAAGAGGCGCTCCCTGAGCTTTTTCCATATGTAATGTGCAATATGCACCTTGGGTATTTGGTGGCCGTCATGGTTCCGAACACTGGGGTACTGCGGTGGACGGAAATGGTTGGGATGTATGTCATGCTAATGCTCAGTACGCATTGCTGGCTAGGTCACATTCGTTGGATGCACGATGACTGTATTCTAAAACATCTGCTGTACGGGTAGGTGAAATCGAGTATGCAAAATCCTGGTGACCGAAAACTGAGATGCCAGGACGTTATCCAGGTAAGTCTTTCGCGTTGCAACGTTGATGTTAGATTTTAGGGAGACAGGGTTAAACCGAACGGCCCGGAGAATTATGACTCGGACGGAGATCCGCGAGCTCATTAAGTAACTGCTGCGCCACCGATAGCGGAGGCGTGCGGTACGCAAGGGAACAATCGGTGCCATAGGTCGTGGTGGCATGACTATATGGCTTTGTGATGTGTGCGGTCGCGTATGCACTGGCCATTTGGGATTAGTAGGTCACGAACGTAGTCACAATACATCGTCGGCCCAGAGACAGCAAGAACATTAGACTTAAGCAGGTTATCTCAGTTATATCCATTTGTTGTTCGCATCGACCAACAATCACCGTCGTTTGGCAACTCATCAGCTCCTGTTTTCAGAAACCTGGGTGTCCGTCGCCTTCCACTTTTCTTTTCTTCAGCTTTGTTGGTGTGCTGTACGGCGAATGCTTTGTCTGTTTCCGTCCTGTCCAACCTCGAGTTTCGTTTTGTCTCTATATCCTCCCTATAGTGCACTAACATGTAATCGTATAATGGATCACTTCTTGCATTACATTTTCAATATTTCACTTCCCAGTTTAGATCTTACCACTGCAGTCTCTCTCTATTTTCCATGAGATAAGGGTTTCAGTTTAGTGCCAGCCTAGCAATTGGTTAGCCAATATTAGTCGTCTAGTCAAACACCCTCTGATCTTATTCCTTGGGGTTTATACTGGACACGTGATGTTTGAGTGTGACAATACGTGGTGCGGTGCAAGCCATTTGTGGTTATGGTTAAGCAGAGGCGTCCTTTGGCTTCGGTCAGTGTGACAGGTTAGTCTGAAACGGATGCCACCAACCACTATAATCCAGTCGTTCCTAATTTAAGGTTAACGGTACAGCGGTCAATACAGTTGGCTCATGAAAGCGTGGTCCAGTTCCAGGTTTGGACGTGGCAAGGACATGCACTGCTGACGAGCTCCAATAAGAACGAAACCCGAGCGCAGTGATTCCAATTGAAAGGAGCTGTTTGAAAGCGCTGCGGGAATGCGATATCGACCATCAAACTTAAATGAGGTTACATATATGTATGTATACATATATACATATATATATATATATATAGGGAGGGAGAGTTATTCCCCGCGAACGATTACCTATGGGCAAACTATATATATATATATATATATATATATATATCACTATGTTCGTTAGACAACCCAAGGACGTGTGTTACCACAAATGGTGCTACGGCAAACACGTTACAACAGCACACGATTACTGTGAAGATTGAGTCAAGAGGTGATCCGCAAAAGCCGCAATAAAAATTTGTCCCATCAATGCATATGCTACAGACATCGTTAGTGTGTGGCAGTGCAAAAAAACCTGATCGATTCTCGAAACGGGTGATAGTAAACAGAGCGACTGATGTGCATTTCAGGCTATGAAACATGGTATATACGGATCTTTTCATGACTTACGTGCCCTCCCGATAATCCGGTAGATAGCGTCTAACGCTGATCAAATCGCTGACATACTGATTGAACGCGTTATCCTGAAACCCTTGATCATACTTCACTTGTTCCTCCTTACTCAGTGAGTCTCGTTTCACAGAGTAACCAGCACCACCCTCACCTGTTTTGAGCGGACATAGGAGAGATGAACGAAGGCGTCAGTGAGTGTAAAAAAACCGAGACAAAAAAAGTATAGCCACCAGTTGTGAAGTCGACAACTGTCACTGTTCACAAAAACAAACGAGCAAAACCTACTGGAAAACAGTGGATCGAAGATTGTCTGAAAAGTTTATCAAAGGCTAACGATACAGTTGCAACAAAATTACGTCTCACCAAGACTGACCCTTATTATCTTTAGGTTGAAGTACTGGCGTAACGTTAGCCAACTACACAGTCTGCAGGTAGCTTTAGAATTGAGTATGTGTCATCGCACGATCTGTTTCAGCTGCCCGGCCGTCTGGCCAGTCTGAAAGTTAAATTAGTGTTACATAACCAAACTCCCATAAAGTGTACACTTGCTCCGTCTACATCCTACACCAAGCAGGTGGCTGGACAAAGGATGGAGTGGACGATACAAATTTCTCCCACAAGGCTCCGGTGATCCAGATATATCACGCACTAACTAAGAAGAACAAAGAAGTGCGTGCACGCAAGGTGAAGGGAAAACTAAGCATCTTATTAAATCCAGAAAGATTGGGAGTGTTAGACTCAGTCTTTGATAGAGTAAGGATTGCTTCAAAACTCATAATACCCCAAGTGAACCATTCCACAGCATCTTCAGTGCACCAAGAACGCAAAACAAAACTCCGTGGTTGGTATCACTGACAAAATCTTCCGATGGGCGAGGTGCGGTTAAATCGATGTACTAACAATAGGCGACAGCTGAATGTACAGGAGTTAGCAACAGCTTTTTGATGTGAAACATTCATATTAGATGATAATCAAGACGCTCATTTATGGGCAGAAGCTGGAACACTTTCTGCTGTTCTCAATTTCTTCACGGTGGCAGGAGACTAATCTGGCAAAATAATCTTCCAATTGATACGCTCAATCATTTCATTCAGGTCTTGGAGTGTTGGACTTACAAATATGGAATCCTTACCTCAAATCAAAAGATCTGTAGGGCACACTGACTTGTCAATCACACAAAGATTCTATGGTGTGCAACTAGACCGACGAATTGGCGCTTGATTCGGAACTACTATGCGGTGTTGAATGATACCATACAATTCGTCTGTGAACAGCAAGCCGAGTATCATTCAGAAAAAACCCAACTCGACCATTTTAGACATACGAAGGGCCCCTCTGTCGAGTCTTCCAGCCCAACTTTCTATTATTGTTCTCATGTCCTCGAAATGCCCTTTAGGGAACATTCCCAACGCAGAGAAACACTGGGATAAGCAAGGAAAGTAATGGTGAGCCACACACCAAGTCAATCAATAGTGATTGGTCACCTCGGTTACTCTAAAACAAACCACACATTTCTTCGGTTTGTAAGATATGACCTTAAAAATAAACGTCTTTTTGAAAGCCCATCAAAGTAAGGCACTAGAGTGATGATTCGCCTGAGGCCAGTGAATTTTAACGGCATAGTAGTACAGTGAGAGTAAATTGAAAAAAGGACGTAACCGATCCAAAACAACAGCTCATGCTCCAGTGCTACTGTATAAATATGATGGAAATTAAAACAATCGAACACAATCGTGTACAATGCATAACCCGTTCGTTGTAAAATTCGTGGTATCACTTGAGACAAACATAGCACAATGCTGGTTAGCATACAACTGAGTATCGATTAGATAGAAGTGTGTCAATAGAGATATGTATCTGCCGGAGTCTGTACAATCAGAGTTTGCATGCTGTTCGGATGTTAAAACCACTTTTCAATGAATCCAGTATCTCGCCTCATTCTTGGAATATTATCTAGTTTCACATTAAATACAACTGCTGCCAATGAGAGTTAGCCCAAAATCCTAATGTACTTTACTTTATGTCGACTATTTATTCTTCATCCGATCTTACTACCAAGCATTTTATTCACTCTGATTCTCTCATATCACCTTCAGGCAAGAAGCCGCAGACAGGTTTTGGTGGCCTGTTTGTTAGTTTAGGTACATGTACATTAAGTCGAACAGTTTTGCTTTGAAAGAGTACTGATTATTCTCAGATATATTGGAAAGCTTTTCAAGTTAAACGGACGAACTCCGGTTCCATCAAAATTAGCTGACTAGAATTCAAGAGAGTTACATAAACAGAGGATAAACAAAAACGAAACCAAAGTTAGATGAAGTATAAAAGAATTTAAAGGTTATCATTCAACTGTAACCGAAACAGCAAATTGTTCCTGTCCTTCAAGGTTTATCGAGAAAAACCAACAGCTGAGTAAAACTGATATGAGAACAATAATTGGAACTGAGGGAAATGCACTCGCCAGACTGTTAAAGCAACATCAAATGCAAAGAATTTGATGATCTATTACGCCACTCAACTTCAAACAATGCAACTGTTGACGTCAATCATGGAAATATTCAAAGTGGTCTAATCAGTTACCATGTCAGGTATAGTCGTCATGCAGGGGAGGGTGGCGTTTTACATTGACGACTGCTTGAATTCTGGTGGCCGTTTTAGTGAGCACATTCTATTAAGAGCAAATCCCAAAAATGGGCCAACTCAGAGTCACTTTTTATCGTTGCGCTTCAATTTGTACGTGTTTTTGGCCGCTAAGCATTTGCTCGCGAAGCGGAGGAAACAGCATATTACCCTCACGAAGACTACAAGTCCGTGGGATAGGAGGGTGAACTCTTGACAAAGGAGACCGCAATTCGAAATTCCGAAGAACGAAACCAATGGATTATTTAAGGCTGAAAAAGATTTTTGGGTAAGTAGAAACGGACTCGGTGGTAGACCCTGCGATAAATTTTCAGGCTGGGATGGTACCTGCAGACACTGTGGCTCGGGCAGTGCGTTGGCAGTGGTTCAAGAAGCAAGAGAGTAACAAGTGCAGGTGTGTGGAAAAACAAACAACACAATAACTAAGCACAATGAACCAAACTGGTAAGACAGCTGAATCTTGTAATCACGCTATTTAAATGGTCGTAAGGTACAAATGTTAAATACAAATCCCGTGTGAAACACACCTTCAATGCCCAACATAATTAATCAACCTCGCGATTGAACCAATGAGTTTTGCATACTGGCGAGAACGTAATATTGTGTCGTGTGTCCTGTTCCGCCAGCCTGATTATCAACGAATCATCTAGTTGCTGTGTTCATTTCCAATAAAGGTTCATGAGCTTTGAAAAGCACATTCCTTATAAGTTAAGCGTACGGTTTGTGACTACCGCCGTGACCTCTACTGAGATTATGACATGCACGCCCATTATAGAAATGACCAATACTCAAATAAAAACAGCACCTAGCGATTAAAACCCAGTCTCAAACGTCTGTCTCATAAGCGCACATAACAACATAACGCCACTAGGTTTCCACAGCCAATGCTTTTGTTGAAACGCCTAGTGTTGTAACCAGGAATGTATCAGAATGCACTATAAGCCAATAATCTCATACTGTCTACCTCATTAATTGCCGGTAATCAACCTAAGAGATGTACCAATCTGAATGAAATTCGGGGATGATGTCAGTCGTCAGAACTTCATAAACATTGTGCGTTACCCGTGACAAGCAATCATGCACGATAGTATGTTTAATACGTACCAGGTCCGATTGAATGTTCATCGCTTTTTGGTGGTGGTAAACTTGGCTTAAGATGTAAGTCTTCAGCGATCGATCTTGGGGCGGGTAGCACGGGTAGATCGACCGGCTGCTGACCGTTGTGTACTTGCATGTTCTCAATTGCTGCTGGCTGTTGAACAGGTGCGTTATTGATAAGATCATGTTTACGCCACTCGGAGTCTCGATGTTTCACCTCCAAATCATTTGGAAGTTGTTCCGGTTTTTTTTCACTGCTCGAGTCAATACCTGAACGCAAGTTGTACAACTGTATCAACATAATAAAGCCAAGAGTTGAGAATATCCCGATAAATAGGATCTTTTTCCGTCGAAAAAGTACGCGCATTATTGTAGTTTACTTTCCAGAATAACCGAGTGATGCAGCTTCTAAAAGTGAAAGGTCAAGAATCAAACCCGCTCGATTGAACGAATAGGCAGAGGAATTGGTAGCACAAAGTAAGTTAACAACAACTACACTACGAGGTATTTGCTACTATAGTGTATGCTGGGTCAAAAATGCCACCTGCGGGCGGCAAGACATATGGCTGACATAGGAACTCTGCTTCGTACTGAGACGTACTGTGACACCCACGTAGTGGTTTGCCTCGATTATGCGGTTAACGATTGAAGGGGATGAATTTCGGTCTTCTGAAGCAGCTGATGTGGTCTGAGTGGCTAGTTGGGTTTTCAACTATTTTGAAAGTTATTTGATGATCTCAGTCCTTAATGTGTTGCGTGAGAAAAACTGCGAACTACGTGGGATGTGGCGTAATTTGTCTTGTTCTGGACCAGAAAGACAACAGTCCTAAAATTTGCTGATGTGTTACCAGTCAGAAGTACCGCCTAGTCTTTGGCAGGCGCACATAGAAGGGAATATCCAGAACACGCAGACAAACGCACGACTGCATAGGGGATCCGCCGAAAAACTTTGAATTCCAATCAACACAGATGTGCAAGAAGGTAATCACAAAAATGTAAATGGAAAGTAACGATAAGAGAGTACGCTGGTCGCAGTACGAATACAAGAAAAAGTCGATTGATAGTACTAATAAACAAAAGCAAACATGCCCCCGATGCAAAGTTAAGTGACCAAATAATCCGTGATGGCCGAGCCACATATCAAGCATGCTGACCACACGGTTGCCGTACCGGCCATTACATGACAATGTAAGAATGTGAGCACACAAGAAGAAATTACAAAGCTCTCGGTTGTTATGTTTGGTTGAGTTCATGGGTGCTTAATACCAGATTAAGGTCCCTGGTATTACCCACCTCAGTGGGTCAGTGAGAGTTGGAAGATTGATGCATTACTCTGTGGAAACGGTACTAGTTTTAGCCCAATGTCACATACCCACCGCCTTGCACTACGGGCTTTTACGTGCTATGGTTAATACTTCTCATCGTTCGGCTCTGTGTCTGGACGTTCTGACAGTATCTCCCAAATGTCCCACTGGCATTTAGCACTACTATTAACCTCATACTATGCTGGCCGTCTAGTAAAATAAGTCGGATCTCCTGTCTTCTGCATTTGATGGAGAGGAGAGGTGAAAACATGCTGTTGCTTACCCCTTCCACACTATCTTGCTTAATTTAGCACATAATTTAGCTCATGTCTACTTTTGACAGTACATCCGTAAAAAACTATAACAGAGACGGTTATGACAGTATTGCCGTGGTAGGCCCCACCTCCGTGGCTGATTCCCTTCTCTCATACACAGTCCTGGAAAAGAAGTAAATACGGATGTTTTCAGAGTTTGCACTCAAAAACAAACATACCGAAAGATCGTCCATGCATTGAGGCCAAGCTCATGTGAAAATGCCTGCTGCATTTTAGAGGGTTAGAATTCAGAACAGCCAACTGAACTGACGGTGCTTACACTGCATAATCAAAGCCTGTTATGAATTCCAACTGAATCCATGACCACCGTCACCGGTCAGGCTGAAGTACGTGCAGACCTAAGCACACTGGTTGACGCCATGCCGGTAGACTGGATTCCTTTTGACAGAGAGATGCGAGCCGTCCGCTCAGCCAGTTCAGTGATGACTAGTCTCAGACACCAAACCATTCAAAGTCTTGTTACCGTGTATGCTTGTGCTTACCACCTGTAGTGGGAACGCTGTTACGGTGCTTTCGCTCGGGTTTCGCTGCTCTCCTTAATTCAAGAATCGGTAATCCACGACCCGTGATCTCGAAACAGAGTCTGATTTACTCCGACCTGCCAGTAGATATCACATGACAAGCAGCCTTAAGAGTAAACAGCGCCGAATGTCAGTAGTGGTACACGTGCGAAAAACCCCTTCCGATAATAAGAAACACAGAGGACATGTTATTAACCTACCTGACAGATACCCACTTATATAACACCTCACGTTTGACTTCCTTTAGCTTGCCGACTAACAAAGGGATAAATTCGCGCAACAAACGTTCACTTCAACTCGAACTTTGAGGCTTGAATGACGCTTCAATATATTCCATCATTACAAGGTTCATTTGTTGGCTGTAGACAAATGCAGACTGTCGTTTACCCAGTGACAATGTACACGGTTCCTGTCGTGAAGTTTACTGATGCCTACCCTAGGCCAACATACAGCAATGATCTGGTTACTTTAAACGGAGGCTTAAATGTCCAGGTTGGCCGATTTGGCAGTGCCTAATCTTGTTTGAGTGGCAGGTTTATTATGGTGTCACGTCGTTCGCATTGTGGTAGACATCCGTTGAAACGAGTTTAGCACAGCGAGTTTGTAAACCGCCGTGTCGGACATCGTGCGAGGTAATGTTCCACCTGGTGTCTTCTTTTCTTAGATCAGACATATTCTCAGGTGGACCACACAATTGTAAACCATATGTCGTGTGGTCTCAGTCATTCCAGGCTTACTGGAATCTATCATCAGATTGAGGCACAGAACTGTTACCCTGCCGCTCTGTTCATTAATGTTAACCAACGACCTCACCAGCCGAAAAACCGGGCATGCCTGCAGTAACATATGCTTATTAGACTAGAGTGGAGTGCAAGCCAGTCAAGTTTGATTATTCAGACGCCTGTTATCAGTGGCCACAAATTTCACAATAACACAAACACCAAGCACTATATCGTGTCGCTTGGTAACTTCTAAGTTCAACAAACACAACCTCAAGAACGTCCTTGAAATTGCTACAGGCAAGATAAAATGGTCCGCATGGCAATTCTTACACCAAGTTAACAAGGGATCTCTGCAAGAAGCGTGGTTAACAGAAAAAGTTAGAAATGAACACCGCTTATTTCATGGAATGTCGACAACCGGTAATTTTATTCACGCCACTGGCTTGAGCATTCATCTTTCAGCGAAGATGTCAACGAGGCACATAGCACACTTATTCACAATATATCGAGAAACTTCAATAACTGAGCTGAAATTTTCGCAGGATAGGTTGTCCAACCTCTGTTACACAGACATCATGTGTCGCTGATGTAGTGCCTCGTATAGATTTATAACAGCTTATGAAAACTGAAACCCGCAATTGTGGTCTCACGGAAGTCATGGCTGATGACCTATATGGTCCCATGTTGATAAACTTCAAAAAAGATTATGAGATGGCCGTGATGGCCTTGATTTAGTAGTGTCTGGAATACTGAGAACGTCACTCCGGACCGAGGTCACTTGGTAGGAATGTTCATGGTCAAGAAGGAAACCGGAGGCTACAGTAAATATCACACTATAATTGGGTTGACCCACGGTAATTAAGGTTTCGGCATCCATAACACCTTAACTGGGCAAAATGAAAGAGTTAGACAACAAAGAAAAACCGGAAAAGTTTCACTCTACAGCTCTAGGGGCACCAACGTTCGTACCGCCGACAAACAAATAGAGTGTACGTCAAGGCCGTCCATTTACGCCAGCTTTGCCAAAATGAAAGCACCCACGAGAAAACAGAAGATTGCCAACAGCAGGCACAAAATTACCAACGTGAACCTTCTACCTGTTGAAAGGCTAACTGGTTTTGACAACGTCAACAGTGTTGGTGTTTGACAATTTCGATGTAGTAAAGACGATGTTGGACGTAATCTCGCACTTCTTCAAATAAACTGGAATGCGCACTTTAGTCTCAAACTGTGACGCGTTTCTGTAAAACTGTTGTGTTTAGACCAAACTGACATTAACTAATGAGCCTGTGGGCTAGCCAGATAGAGTGCTTAAAAGTTGTCAGCAACCGCGGAAGGATAAGATTGGAGCCAATACTCATTTTCAAAATCTGGGTTGTCTTCACCGATCCAGGACATCTTAAGACCACCGACGTCTGTGTAGAACTACTTGCGTCGGGTGGCACCAGTGGAAAAACAAGAACGAGATTGAGAAATGCACATTCGGCAGCGATAGTCAATTGCCTGTGTTCGCATAACCTTTCAGGAAATACGGACCTATGGTCGAACCACAAAATGAGGATGTTAGCTAGTTATCTGCTGAACTGGGATTTTGTCAAAGTCATAGTTAGTTGACGATGAGCGGTGAAAAAAATGAAGACTTGGCACAGAAAGAAACGATGCCAGTCACTAGTGGACCAGCCATTAAAGGTATGATTCGTCTCCCAGGCTAAGGTTGTCACGATTCACTGTCGGTAGCTGGGGGCTGAAAGGGAGGCAATGGTTAATCTGACTCAATGACATGAATTCCGCCGTTGTATGGCAGCTGCAAGTAAAACAGGCACAGATGACTGAGTCTGGAAGTGAAACTTGCAAGTGCCGCCTTAAATCATCTAAAGTTATGTTGTTTGCTTAGAAGTTGCCGGCTTCTGAGGGTTCACACAAGATATTAATCATAAAATTAAATCCACTCCCTCTCCCTTGTCTGGTAGCTAAGGTTTCTTGCTCACGCTAGTATTGCATAACAGCTATTCAAAACGAAACCATTCACGGTCATTGAGGCCTGCTGACGTGTGCATCATTGTCGTCGGGTTCCATTTGGTATGACAGACGGGGTTACGTTTCCAACAAACTACTGACAATGTAATAGCGAGCGAGCGATCGAAAGACATCTGCTTACGCTTATAATATTATGGCACACACAAGAAACTCCACTGAAAATGATCTCAACCTTCGGGAGTTTTTAGATGTGATCGAGAAACACAGATTGACTTTCAATGAATCAAAAAGCACCCTCACCGCCAAACAAATCAAATTCTTAGGTTAAGAGACGTCTAAAAACAATCTCAAATCGGATTCCGATCGCCTGGAACCCACTCGAGAACTAGGCTCCTTTTTAATCTGGAGCCAAAGTAACGAGCGGTGGAATTATTTGTTTACCATTCTTGGTGGATATCCTGCTTCTCAGAAAAAATCCACAAACTTGTGTGCAATAACGCAATCTTTCTACCCGACAAAGTCAGAGTCCTTTGAGATTCTAAAAAACGAGCTGTCCAAAGCCACAATTTCAACTGTTCAGTACATCTTTTTGGTTGCCGAGATAGACGCCTCAGATGTTGTGATCGTGGACACTGAGTCAAATTGATCGACCGGTAACCCATTCCTGCATAGCCTGTCGCCTTGCGAACGACAATTTTTTGTACAAAACGAAGCAAATGCTGTCATGGAATCTATACCGACGTTGTGTCGTCATCAGCTACGGCGACCAGTGGAGAGGGAGTGTCAAGAACGATAAAATGGAACGTAGGGAGCTGGAATTGTTGTCACTTAAGTTCGCTGTGTACCGACCTGGTAGAGATAGTCGAGCGGCAGATGCACTCCCATGTAACTGTTGCAGGACGCCAGTGACAAATACTAATTTGAAGGAACTACATCAGCCGTCCTGTCATCCCGGTGTTTCTGAGCTGATCTACTCCATGTGCGCTAAAAACTTCCTCTTTCCGTGGAAAAAGTTCGGAGAATCGTTGCCAAATGTTCTGTGTGGTGTGAAACCAAACTTCGTTTTTTCACTGAAGCTCGAGACAAGCCCATAAAAGCCACGCAACCGTTCGAAGGCCTCTCGGTCGAGCCACGGCAAGCAATACACCATAAAACCCCCACGGTGAAGGCCAAGCAGAGCGTTTAAACAGAACGCCATGAAAAACTATGTTGCCCGCCTTCAGGTCCTATAAACTGATAACCAGTCAATGGAAATTCGTTTTTCTTCATGCATAACACCCCACCAGACCACTGTTGTGTACTGCAACTAACGCTGCACCACACAAAAGATTGTTGCTCTATCACCGGAGGTCGACCACCTGAACGGTTCTTTCGGAATGTCTCACCAAGCTTGGACCGATGTTATTAAAAAGGAATGTAAGTCTAATTCGGATGCACTCGCCAAAAAACTGAACTGCTTCAGTGCAACCCACAGCAAGCAGATATCTACATTCCCAGTGACAAGAAGGAAGTAGTTTCCGTTCATCAACTGGCCCTCAAAAGAGAAGTCATTCCGGAGACTACCTTGCAGAAACTATCGAAACTTCCGATGAAAAAGACCATATCCGTACCCCCCAATTGCGTCTCTATCATGGAGCAGCGTAACATTATTCACTCAGTCGACATACACAACAGTGAAGCATCTGCTGACCCCCCCCCAACAATTACCACACACGTAATCCGGAGACGTTAATCAAAGAACAGCAGCGTGTTATTACATAGAGCCTGAGAAATAGAAATGCGTAAACCCATTGCATATTGAGCTCATTAGCAAACACCGTGTCTCCGACCAATGTACACATGATCTATCACTCCTCTGTGACATACCATTTAATACCGAATCACATTTCTTGGTGGGAGGGAATGTTACATTTTGTTGTATTTGTTTCATCATTGAGTTGGAGATTAATTCACGCTTTCTAGTTCAGCTGTCATAGCCAACTGTTCGACGAATAAAGTCTATCATACAGGCCTCATTATTCTGATTCTGATACGGAGCTGTTGTTTCGCGCGGTCCAGTCTAACTGTTCGCAGTGAAACCTCGATTTATAACCTCGTCATTATACGCCCATCCAATGTTTATGATCGAACGCAAACACCGATAACCAGTGATCCCAGCATGCAGAACACTCTCAAATTCACCGACCGTCCAAAGTTGTAACGTTATTATCTGACACATTTGCTGTCACAATATACACAAGTTCATGCAAGAGGTGGTGGTGGTCACTAACACCGAACTATCGCGCACTTGTCCACAAGTATGAGGATGGAATGAGTACCTAGCTAAAACCAAAGAACAAAAGATAACCAACATATGGAAATGAGCAGAAACCTTGTTGGTATTGTTAGACCGAACGTCTGTTTTTGTATTTTTTCGTCCAAAAAACGTTTTATGCATAATGGTGACCAATTAAGGAGGCGAAAGCATATATAAATAGTATTTTGCCAAATATTAGGGATCCGGTTTGGAAATCATTCCGCGTCTATGACAACCAACCTTCACCTTTTTCTGGGCTCCAACCAGAGTGCCGGGAGAAACCAACAGAGGCTAAGTCTGATCACAGTTCCTTCAACAATGCTCTGCCCAGTCTCCGGCAACCCATCGTGTTTTGTGAGAGTTACCAGGTGATAGTTAGGTGTGAGGAGGTAGGCAACATGTAAACAACCGTGAAACAGGTGAACACAATAAAACGGACCACAACGTACGCCGTCCGATTTCACCATTACACGAATCATCATCTTAGCAGAAATTCTTCCCAGAACTATGGTAGAGAAAAATGGACAAGCATTGGAATTGTAGAACAGCGTTGCATGCAAATGCATATAGTTTTAATTTTTGAAATGGGAGGAACTTCGCGGGCGAGGTAAAATTATCACAGAAGTGCAAAGATATAACAGCACCTAACAACGCGTATAGGTACGCTTTCAGAACTACAGTCCGTTGTGATACAAACCTGCGGAGGAACATATCTACCGAGTACATCTATACTGCCACAGAACCCATGTGCCTTGGAAAAAGAGAACCGTTTTATAGGCACTGTTTTATTCCCGCTTCGAAATCTGCCGTTTGTTTCTACGTGTAAGCCTTCCAATGTTGACATCTTGAGTTTGGGCACTGGCTTTGTCAAGTAATTTTCAACACCCCGTTTAATTTTTGCCTTAACTCATTTTTATTATAACCATGATCACAGTCTACTATCGGTAACAGCATCCAAAATAGTAAGCAAGTTTGAGCACAGGTTACGGTGGCTGTCACCGCTCATGTCTAGACGGCCTGAGAGCATCCAGCTCATACATGACAATATCACGGTACCGAACGCCGAATAACATAAAGGCTGAAAGCCACTTTTTATTCATTCGTAATAATCACTGATTAATTGTAGTCGATTACTGTGACAACTGTGCTGAATAAGTAGCTATATCGTTTGACAAAAGAACTGTTAAACCACTCGCGGCTTTCTCAACATTATCATCAGGGACAGCAATACACCAGTGGTTCTCAATGACGATCAACTGCCATAAAACCAAGGGAAAAAACCCTCGCCTGAAATAAAAAAAACGGGAGGGGATGGGGGGAACCAAACTACAAAAATAGCTACGTCTTTATTTAAACATTCAACATCAACAGGCCGACACCCTGAAAACAAACAACCGGGCTACATGTGAAAGTAAAGTATCATCAGCAAGACAGCTCTTCATTACGGCTTCCATTGTCCTGCCTCATTAAATGCAGTCACTTCACAAATAACTCGCCCAAACAACAACATTCACGCGATTGAACTCGACTAACCGTCATCTCACCTAACATCTCCAACTACCGACTCTGTTAGTCGTGAGGGCCCTAGCCCCGAAGACAAACCCGATCTGCAGTGAACAAACCCCTTGTGAACGACTTCATTTGTCTATACCAGGTAATCATCTGTCCACCTCGCACCTTACGCCAGTCGGCCACAGCTTCAGCAGTGTTCGGTGTGACAGGCGACTAGCTGGCATCCTTAATGCATGACCTAGCTATCTAGGTCTGTGTAAACGTGAGGGGTGAACGAAAGCAGTCGTTTGACAATCACTACCAAATGCCCGCTTTCAAACTTCCTCGTTGCTCACCCGTTGGTGTCACTCGATGAGACCCATGGAACGTAGACATCAGTGGTCAAACACCTGGAGATAGTTCACGTCCTTTAACGTGAACAGCTAAGTTTTGCTGTCGCAATGTAATACAGCCCTCACTGTCGCCCTACATACGCCACCCTTAAGTATGAGAGAGATAGCTCTCTGCCACCAGAGGTGGTCCAGATTGGCGAACACCACTCTAGCCTTAGTGATGAGCGCTTCCGTTTCATTCCCAACACCTCCACCGAAATTGATGCGGCTTCCCAGGTACACAAACCGGTCAACAACCTCCATGACTTCATCATCTAACGTTAGGTCAACGTAATCCCAACAATCTTGCAGAAACACTTCGCTTTCAGAGGCTGCAAAGCGCATTCCGAAGTATTTAGCAGAACGCGAAATTTGCGTCCAGCGTCGCTTGTTCTGTTCGGAAAGTGTCAAACAGCAACACCCTGTCGTCACCATAATCAAGATCAGTCAGTGTTTCAACAAGTACGAGGTCCACGCCAGTAGCTTGTGAGTGTCGGAGACAGTCCTCCATTATTTCGTATGTGATAAAATTAAACAAAAATGGTGAAAATGGACGGTCTTGACTTAGGCTATGGCTGGTGCTGAAACTGTCAGACGGTTCACCGTAAACCCTAACCTGAGCTGAAGTATGGGGATAGAGTACTGAGAGTGTTCACACAGTTGGTCGGTACACTGCAGCATTTAAGCGATTCTAAAAGTATAGATCCATCCACCGAACCGAAACACCCTAAAAGTCGGGGAATACGGCAATTGTTGGCCGGTGGTACACGTGACTTTGCTCCAGAATTTGACGTAGAGTAAGAATGTGATCGATGCATCCGAGCCCAGGGCGCAACCCTGCCTGTTCTGCCCTAGTGTTTGCCTTCCGAGCTGTAGTGAGTCGATGAAATATAATGGACGTTATAATCCTCGTAATGATTGGGTTCAAGCTAATTTACCAGTGGTTTTGCAAAAGCCCCGGTCACCTTTCTTGAATGTGGGAACTATTGTCGAGTGACCCTAGCACGTAGGGATGGTCTCCGTCGCCCACACAATTTGAAATAACCGTGTCGGAGCCTCTACTAACGCCCCCCACCTTCTTTCAAAAGTGCCAGCGTGGGGTCACGTGGGCCAGAAGCTCTACTTTTGATAACCGAATGCAACTGCAGACCTCAGTCATGGTGAGTGATCGGTCATCTACCAACCAGAGAGCTAAGTTTCATGTTTGTGACAGCAGCACAGTAGAAGCAGGAGGCCAGTTGAATTGCCCTTTGAAGTGTTCCGCCCAACGCTTTAACCTTCTGGACTTATTACGGGTGAGTGTGCCATCTATCTTGCTGATAGCTTCACTAACTGACGGTCGCCTTGGAACAAAAGCACGAATAAGCATGAAGTGTCCGTAAGTGTTCCTTGAGGCAAAAACGACTTTCATTTCTTTAGCCTCCTTCACCAACCAAGCCTCGTGATCCACGATTGGATCATGCTCTAAACCTGTTTTATGATCTGTCAGGAGGGATGCTTCATTTGGCACCTAATAACTCCATGAAGTTAGCTGAAATCCAATATTTTTAACCTACTAACCACTTTGCCGCATTCAACAGCACCTGCTTCACGAAGGGCTTGTGAAATTCCGGTCCAGCAGCTATCAAGATGAGCTATTACGGCGAGGACTGATAACCAGGCTAATTTGAGACTTGTGCTTCACCAACGACGTACTCAGTTTCAAAACAACCATCTATTAGTGTTCGTGTGGTTGTTGCCTAGCAAAAGTGAGAACAAAACGGCAACGTACCAACGCATGGTCCCAACCCTAGTACGCACTCTAACAAGAACGACAGTCACGAATCGAACCACTCTACCTGTAACAGCTATGTGGTCTATCTGAGACCGGGCCTGATCCGGAGAACGTGAACACCAAGTGTAACAATTATAAGCACGACGCCTGAGGCTAATGCTGGCAAAAAGTAGCATATGGACAGAATATAGATGCAACAACTGGCAGTCATTACCTGAGCGATGTAATGCTATCCTAAACCCGCCACCTACACCAAGGCCGACAACCAGGACGTTCATATCTCCAACCAAAATGACCGCATCAGAACCATGAGTCGACCAAAAGAGAACTGCTGTATCAGAACAAAAGGCGCCCTTGACACAGAAATCATTACGGTCGGCTGGATCGTAAATAAACATAACGGAAAGACTTCCAAAACTACGGCTAGAGCTGGTCTCAGTAGAACCTATTAGTAGAACCTGTTAACAGGAAGCCGAGCTAACAATGTGGCTGCGACCGTCGTGCTGGGGACTATACCAACTTCAGCCTGGCCGGTAGCGGCGACCGTGGAGCCACCCAAGGTATACATTCAGTATCGGATAGACAGTGTAAGTGTTGTCAGTTACATACGCTGACTACTGTCCTGAATTCTAGCCTCCGAAATGCAGCAGATATCGAAATTCAAAGAGTCTAACGTGGATGCAGGAATTGCCTGCTGACCTGGCTGTTTTAAAATGCGAACGTTGAAAGCACATATAAATTCACACTACAGATCTAAGCAAGAGACGAGGGAAGCCTGGGGCTGAGTGGTAAGAAATGGGCCTTACTGACAATGTTGGTCTGATTAGTTATATCTGGGACCTGCACAGTAATCGTCAGAATGGGGGTCGGGAGGGGATTAATTTTTATAGGATGATGAGGTAGGGGTCAAAAGTAGCCCGTTTCCAGCTATCCACGCGGTTGTACGTAAAAAGACACGGGGACCCGGTTTATATTACGGGACGGCTGACGCAGTATAAAATTGTTGTGAGTACTCATGTTTGTATGCGTGCTGACGTACTGTCAAGATGTACTGAGCTATGCAGGAAAACGATTAGGGTTCTCAACCAAAACCTTTGGCTAAAAAGCCTTTACCGCAAGGCAGTGGGTGGGTGGCGGTGTACCAGAACTGGTACTTCTTATGGAAAAGGTTAGCAACCTATTTTCATCCCCGAACTTGGAGTACCAGGAGACTGTGGTTTGTCAGACCTCTACTTATTGGTCTGCTTGGTATAAGTGTCCCTGTCAGTGTGGTCGCCATGCCATCCGGTTTAGCCCAATAGATCATCGAGGTGCGCAAGCCGTCAAACCGCGTGAACGTCCAATTTTGCTGTGATTAGTGCTTATTGCTTAGCCGAGTAGACCACACCAATTCTCGCCTATCGACGAAGTAGGGTTGCATTGTAGCACTACTTGATTTGATCAGTCTGCACAAGCGTAACTTGGAGAAATCACATTGAGGACGACCGCCTTGGATGCAGAATTGACGTACAGACGAGGACCTTCAGAAAACTCTTGTGTTTGGAGAGCTAGAATACAGCACTTATCGTCATTATGCTGTGCAGCATTTGTTGAGTGCCGATTCAGTTTCACGGAACAAGCAGGTAATAGGTGGAATAAAAAGGCGGAACCTGGAGAAACGTGTAGTGAGGTTCATAACGATCAGGAAGAAGCAAAGGAATTTTGCGCACTAGACCATGCATGAGATGCTTGGAGTTTTTGCTCACTTCAGAGTGTTTGCAACGTCAACTGAAGGCGGTAACGACGACCGGCACAACAGTCTTGCTGTTGTTGACTACGGCACATGACCAATTCATTCAGTGATACTAGCCAATGTCACCCAACGCCTTTTGCACCCCAACCTGGAAGGCGTGTAAATTCAAAGGTTAGAATCTGATGCCAATTCCTACATACCACTGTACCAAGCCACGGACTACCCACTGTGAAGTCTTTTCTAGCCACATCCAAAAGGCGCAAATAAGACGCGAGGTGGTAGACACTGCATAAGCATGTTTAAAACGTTTCCGGGCCATGCAAGCAAGTGAAGTGAAACCATAACATAAAAAGGTCATGCGTTCCCAGCACACATCGCCATACGCCATCAGCAGCCACGTAGTGCTGCTACCACATGTGGGTAATATCCCAGCAACAAAAACGAGCAAAACCAGAAGACTTTCAAACACCACCAATACGAAGCTGTCATGTTTCCCAACCGTAGCGCAGCACGCCATGCATTACTGCTTAATACACCTTGAATTCCGGATATCACGTCAGTATCATGGATGCCTCAGGTTAGCAAAAGTCAGTACGGCATTAGCGATCGAGAAGATCTCTTCGCCAACACCGATGTAAATTGTGGTACAATTACTGAGGTAAGCGAAACTTTCCATATGGTTCGATTGTTGGTAAGTACAGGCGACGATTCCTCGGTGTATGCAAGCAAAGTATTCAACGTCAGAAGCGACAAAATATAGAATAGTAAACAACTGTCCTGTGTCCGATACTTTTATTAGTGAACAAGCAATCTAGTACCCAAGGAAGTAGGACTGATCTCGTATTCATGGAAACGATAAGCAAATGATTCGGACATGAATCAACCCATGAGATGGAGGAAGCTTCAGTCTTTGCAATGTAACGGGGCTGCGGTCAAGTAACTTACAGGGTCGCGTGTAAAATGGATTCTGCCGAAGTTTTCGGACTTGGACATAAGAATACTAGTCACATGGGACTTCACAATTAGCAACCAATATGTCCGCATTCCCCGAACCTACGGACGCTAACTGCTTGTTGAACCAAATTTAATCCGATAACACTATCACTTCTCAACATTCAACCCAAACTATCACCTTTAATGTCCACACTTTCTGACAATCGGGGCAGCAAGATGTTCTGGCGAGCACTTCAAGTAAGTTGGAGCCTGATGTACGCTACATCTTTGAGACGCGTATTTGTGATTTTAGCATCACTATTATGAGTGTCGAACCAAGCGCTTTTTCTACAGGTTACGTCGAGCTAAACCGTGTGGCCTAGCCGGACTGAGGAACGTAGAGCTCCAAAACATTAATCCTTGATTGGATTACAGTGAACAGTCGCGTAGGTCCCGTCATGTTTCCAGTGTCAGTAAAGATCTGACAACGCAAGTAAAAGGTGCTGTGTTTATTAAACTGAGTCCGATGAGTAATAGTTCACATGTCGCCGATAGCGCGTTCCATAATGCAATCATCAATCTTCCGTAGCACGCGGACTAGTTGAATATGCAACCTAGAAGCTTTATTCCAGAAGAGAAGGGCGTGGGTGGTATTCTCAGGGTCCGATTATAAAGCACTGGCAATGGTAAAATATTATTACAAATGTACACCTCACGGTCCTGGTTCTTCTGATACTACATCTCAGTGCAAGAAGCAACCACACACAGACCACCATGTACATCTCGGGCATGGACCAAAACCGATCATACAGCTGTCGGTTACACAGTACCATATCTAGTTAAAGACTCTCGTACCCTCTGGAGCAAACGAAGAGTAAGGACTACGCCATTACTTGTGCCTATTTCGCAACCATTTGCCTGGAGAACATGCGCCAGTAAATGTTAGATGATTAACTTGTGCTTGAAAGACGTGATGAGTGCCTATTACGCAACACCAACGAACAACTTGCCCAGATCGAGGTAGGCAAGCAGTGCGAATGAAAACTAGACACAAACCAAAGAGGCAATGACGGGCTGCCAGGAAGCTTGTCCTAAGGGATCATAAGACTGCGGTAAAACTGGATATCTGATACATGATAGTTTCAGTCTTACTGGTTAACAGATAACGGACTATAAAGGTAATAAGATACACAGATTTGTTGCACAAGTTAGTAAACTAAAGATGAGTTAGAATTCCCCAAAAAGGACCATTTTCTCTATTAAAAAAATAGGCCATGAGATCCATTTTGACAATGGGAGCCACTTAGTAGTTATTTTTAGTAAGCATAAATATGATTGGCTTTGCTTTGAAACATATCTGGAAGTCTTTGAAATCTGTAATGATATCACCGCCGATGCTACAAGACGGTTACATTTCTGGAGAAGATGAATTATTTCACAGCTTCATATCTGCTGTTAACGCTGTTGTCAACATCGTATACATTGATGGTAATATACCAGAGAAAGTTACAGGGCAACATAATGATAGGTAAATACTGTTCTTCAGTTCGGGCGCTGTGAACAACACCCCACTGGATGACGACATTATAATGGGATACGATTTAGAAAAGTGCATGCTATCTTGGCAACCGTTTTAATACTAAAACCTAACCGATTTCCCAGTTTGCTCACGGCTACTCATCTGTTCAGCAAGCAGCAGCACTGAAATCACTTGGACTAATTCTCCAGACCCCTAGAATGCACTCTTTTTCAAAGCGCCCTATTATTTCTGCTCTTCTACATCCGAATCCTGGTCAAAACATTTCACTCCGGGGTCCACTTCAGAAAACAGGTTACGGAACGCCGAGCTGCTCCTATAAATCCGATTTCCAACAGACCGAGGCACATCAATTAACTCTTGCAACAAATTTGTGAAGCAATCAGCTCCAGCACCTCTGATAGATGACATTAACAAACGGTGAACTACACCAGGATGGCACATTCGAAATTCACAACATAGGTTTTTACCACTGTCATCGGTTTAGTCAGAAAACGTGTTCAACTGAGCGTGCAGAGTGTTATTCATATATTATGGACTTAACATTGAAGATGTAGCGACTGCTGAAAGACACATGGGGGATTCTGATAATCGTCAGCGGCTCAGTCTTACACATGGGTGCGGTTCAAAAATGGAAGTCGTTATACCTGAACGTTAACCGAAACGTGTTGACTCGAAGAGGTGATCTAAAATTCAGTTAAGTTTGGCGCTGTTCACCGAATTTGAGGCGTACCGTCTGTCGCCAGTCAGGTCCATGTGAACTCTCAGCTAACCAAATTACAACAAAAACAAAAAAAATCGTCCCGACAATCATCAAATCTTGAAAAGGGTCGTGAAAACATTCCACCCGGACAGAGACTGGAGAAACGTCCACAAGCAAGCAATAACAAGGATTGTGGAAACCACTCTCCTGGATCTATCGAATGCTAGTACCAGAAGATGCACCTGCAATCAAGATATACAGATGTGAGGATTTCCTCAGCGACCGTGATATCACCATCTAACATAACACGCTGACGATGGCGACAGGCTTCTGCAAATGCGTGCATCCCACGGTCCTTATACATCTAGTGCCGTTCAATACAGGGAGCATTGCCATACAGAGACCATCCTTTAGCCTGGTACACGAACGCAAATCGATCACATAGCAGACAAGTACGAGTGGCATGTTTGTCACTTCGTGTTGTCTTCACATGTTAATTACGGAGCAAATATAGGCCAAGGCAACGTTACCCAGTTTAAGACTGTCGTACATTTCGAAACAACTAAACGAAGGCCACGCTGTTTTTATGTTGGATTTGTATTCATTCGTCTATAAAGCATACGTTCGTAAAATTGGGATCATTAACTGATATTCGACTGAGTGCGCGAGTAATAATTATCAGTTGGAAGCGTGTCATTACAATCCCCTCTGGGATCAGGGCAGTCAGGAGTACTCGTCTAAGCAGACCTGGAAAATTAACCAAAAAATTAGCGAAAATGGGCGACCAGGAACCGAGAAGGCGGAAGTGGAATAGAGGTGAAGAACAGTGTCAGCTGGGAACAGAAAGATGACGTGTACGGTGCAACATGTCAGGCAATTCAGCAGATCAAAAACAGTACCCACTCTATCTCCAGGAATATCGCAAAATAAAATGTGGCGGAATCTGTGGTGATTCGTGATGAAGCTCCGAACGTAACCAATTTAAGTTAGGTGTTCACTGATCCATCATCGCAGTATTATGACAAGATGAGCGAACAGAAGTCCAAAACCCTATGCAATGATAACCCGCAATCTAATTACAGCGGAAAGAATCGATATCCAGGTAGTGTAGAACATACCACGCACGTGAGCGTAGTAAATCAAACGGCGTAAATAGGGTCCCTTATAATGTTGTGGATTCAAAATAGACATGTTGGGTTTCATCATATCAGATCCGGCTGTCGTCCGTTTCACTTATTTTTACGAAGTAGATCGTTTTGGATCTGTTGTAATCAGTACAGTGAAGAAAGTAGTAATTCACGTTTACCAGCCCTGAAAAACAACAACGATCTCACGATCGCATTAAAATATAAGGCGGATGAGTTCAATTATCTCAACTGATATAAAGTGAGCGTTCGTGAAATACAACAGTCTAATAACACATTGGCATTACCCAGCAATACACTGTGTTTTGTTGTATTTTGATACGGTTCATTCCTATGATAATGCACTTTTCAGAAACCGCGGGATGCCCTTTTAATTTTTATGCTTACTTTTGTTACAATAGCAACGAGTAGAGTAGCAACTCGTTTTCAACAACCCCGTGCAATAAACGTGGTCTGCGATGGAAACTCACTGGACGCCAATCAAACCTTATTACAGACCGTGTGATTTAAACGTACACCATCGTCGAGCAAACACATAACGAACTCTGCCGTCTAGTTCAGCTTCTCATTCGTATATGTACTGAACAGTCCAATACTGGAAACTGGGCACAGAATACTTGAACGCACTTTTCAGACATATCCTACTAAAAACTTTCAACAAGAAGACGCAACCAATGTAGGGAGTATGGCCTGTTCAACCTGAAGCTCGGAAAGAGTAGAGCACCTACCGCGAAAAGGGGGGAGTACACAGGTATAACGCCTGAGCCATGAGCCGTCCCACGATTCAAGGAAGCTGGGACAAGGGGTGGCTGTGAGAAGTCTCTGAAGATCATGTATACCAATCCTGGTAGCTTGAGAAATAAATGGAGTGAATTCTCGAAGGAACCGGTAGACGAAGATGTTGTGGTTACTGAGACCTGGGTACGAGGGGACATGCTCGTGGATAACACTTCATCATCATCATCATTAAGAGCAATACATCAGTGGTTCACA
>QNGE01000531.1:127451-262349 GCA_008508345.1 Paragonimus westermani | reverse complement strand
GTAAGGAAGCTGTCTCGCTGATGACGCCTTACTCTCACTTGCAGCTCGGTTGTTTGTTTGCAAGGTGTAGGCACCTTGATGTTGAATGTTTGAATATAGACGTAGTTATCTTTAGTAATTAGGTCTCTTCCCGTCCCCTTCGTTTTACCTTCTCTCTTCCTATATAGGGTTTGCTTTTTCTTCATGGTTGTGTGGCAGTTAAGCATCAGTGTGACCCTCTGATGTGTTGCCGTTTATGATGATGATGAATTTTGGCTAAAGAAAGTTTTAATATCAAGAACTCCAATTCATATTCCGAAAACAATTCAAGCGTTTTGTGCTCACGAGGGCATAGAATCAAATCAAAGCGGATTATTCAAAATGCACTTTCAGTTGTTACGATATCTGTATCTGCCACAGTTCACCACGAGTAGTTCAGATTCGTTATGAGTTGACGGAAACGTATTTGTTATCACGCACTCCTTTATCTGTGTTAAAATGAACTCTTATTGATTTATTAAAAATCACTGGGAAAACATTAGCGTTCAGGTAATAGATACTATGGAGTGAATCTAGCGGAAAATTCCATCCGTATTTTTGATATTGAGAATGAATAAAGTTGAGTAATTCGAGATTTGTTAAGTTGGAGTTGTGTATAGCCAGAATTTGGTACACGATTAGATAGTAGTAATCCACAGAATAATTTTGTACCTGTTTGTTGTATCTGTATTCGAGCCCCATCCACTAAATGCCTGACGGACAATAACAATGGAAGTGAAAAAACGTCACTCAGGAGAAGCGCATAGTATATTATCGCATTTACACGCATTCGGGTCATTTTAACGTGCATGGACGAGTGAGCCGTTGGTCGTTGAAGCGGCGACCAATCACAACACGCGTCGAGCCTTGGCACAAGTGTGGGGCACACTGGCGGCCTTGACGCGAATACAACAACCTTACTTTAATATTTCTGTGTAAACGGGATTAGCCAACAGCAGTGATGAAGGTTATGCTAATCACTTCAGTTTGACGACTTCTTAACATTATAATGACAGAAATCCAAATGTCGACGTCCATTTAGTAATCAAACATTTTATACGATATTGACTAAACGTATTAGAAAGCATTTAGATTAATTTTTGGAGAAACGCGTAACAGATTTCATAAAATTGAGCAAAATAATCCAGTAAATGCTCCGTCTGAAATTGCATTTGAATTTCTTTTAAGCACATCTTTCGAATCTCAGTATGGGGTTGCATTTATTAAGCTAAGAAATGAAATATGACGTATACTGGACAAAGTTAGGATGTTTTCTCTTGTTGAAAATCGTAGAAAGTTGAACAGAAATAGCTTTCCTAAAGAAATTCACATACCTGGACTGTAATGATAACTTTCTGCCGATAGATACCGGGAAACTAAGCATAAACATATGATGTATATTATCTCAGATGCATATTTTGCACCACTTTCGAACAGCGTCTGCTAACACATCCATCTCCTATCTATTGTCCATTGTAAGTCCAGGTCATGCATAGCTCCGTACCATGGGTTTTCAGTCAAATACTTACTGGCAACTTAACGTAGATCTATTTTTGTTAATTTCAACCTGGTTTCTATGAACGACTCTGTCACAGCTGCTGTGATATTACTCCACTGAAGTAACCCGGTGAGTCAATACTTTGCGAGTGCAAACTATCATCAAATCTTTTGACCTGAGAATTGGGTTCAATCACTCGCCTTCCTACCGTATTGCATGCAGCTTAGCACTTCTTATGAAAAAACTACAAACAACGGCCAGTAGTTCCATAAATCTTCTTGGCGAACGCTTTTTTTGAATAATGTTCACTCTAGCGTAGACGTCTTTAATACTTGACCGATCAGTTAATTGACTGTGTAAATAACCAACATTAATGACATCCAAAATCGAAGTGCTTTCACGTAGGATTGGCAAATCAATAGATGAATGTTTTGCTTGAATCCGGGTGTTCGGCTTGTATAAACTGAACACCAGTCACAAAGGATGACAACAGTCACGATAATCAAAAGCGTGTGCACACAAGTGTACGGTTACAATAAGTGTCAGGTCAGTATGACACTAACCGACAGAGTTGCCACATGCTACACTTGTCAGTTGGCTATCTATACATACGCATATGGTCAGTAAAAAAATCCGCCGTCACATACCAAACAGAAGACAGCGATATATAAAACAACGAGTAAGTATGTCAAATTATATTCAATTTTCAGTCAAACTGTTATGATCTCGCCACCATGAGCTCATCTGTCCCATGCAAACCAGACCAATAAGTCACGGTCTCGTTCTGTGAAGATTGTTTGTGAACTGTACCGCAATTACTCGTTCTAAGCGCCGCGTGTCCTACATCACGGTGATGTGAAGTGTATTTTCATCCATCACCATGCAGTGTTTCTTCTCACTAACAATCCCGCCTTCCATGTGCCCCTGTATCAGAAAAAGTACGAGACATCCGGGTCGAATTTCCGTGCTATAGTTGAGCGTCGTCAAAAAGGTGTACTCCTGTCACGGGAGGTCCACTGCTTGCGAATTGGTTGATAGAATGTGGTAAAATAATGTGCAAAATGACGGGTGTTCATTGTTAGATCGTCAGGTAGATGGTCGATGGTTTAAAACACTTGAAATTGCACCTGAAGCGCCACAAGCCGGTCAGACGAGGTCAGTGGGCAACCCTATTTTTCATCGAACAGCTCCCGTAGTAATGCGCCTCCTAGCATTTCGATGGTGGTTTAACTGGTGGTTTTGGTTTTTTCGTAATTTATTTTAAGACCTATTGTGATGGATATTTTGTCTTATTCGACGGAAAGAATTTCTTGTAGTTCTGAACAGTTTCTTCTCTTCACCAGACTGCGTACCGGGCAGAAAACGAAGCGCGTAAGGTAAATTTTTGTTCACTCTAAATGAACTAAATGAACTGTCAGATAAGAAAACGAGACCACCAATGGACCCATAAACTTGGTCTAACGCCAGGCAGAGGTAATATATCTACTGTTTACTTTCGGGTACCTCATAGACGCCTGGAGTTGGTCGATGACAAGGTCTCAGTTTGTTGGCAGTTTCACCAGTTTTGCGTTGGGACCATACAGAACTATGAAGTTACTTCGAAATTGTGCTTTGTCTGAACTGGCCTGGCGATCGACGAGGCCAGGCTTTGGTGTGTTAGAGCAAGTCTACCGTCTGGCTGACCCATTATGAAGCATTACCATTTTGGTGGATGCACCAAAGACCGATTCTCCTTCTGTGTGCCTATGATTTTGCCATTAGTTCTGTAATTGGGCAAGCTGACCTACCGGCTAGGCAATAAATTGGAATCCAGCCTGCGGGTTGGTGATAATGGAATGCATCTGACGCGTGCAATACAGAATTAGAAGTTAGATGTAAGCCCTTCGCAATACTATTACTTGAAATCGAATATTTCAACCAAGGTTGCGTTAGTAACAATCAAAACCATTCCAATCATACTAATGCATCGTTGTTTTTAAATATATCGGCTGTTGAAATAACTTGCGAGAGTTGTGAATTATCGTAGGGTTAAGTTTTGGTGCTCCATTTCTTAGAGGTTTAGGCAGGCTTACACACTACTTGACAAGCTGATGTTATGGAAGGTTATTCACTGTAAAAATATGTCGTTTAGACACACCAATATTTGTAGGGCCATAATACACCTAATGCGTGGGAACTTCTCCAGCTGGCCTGAACATGAAGGAACTGAAGGTCATACTAACTTCGCGTGAGGCAGTGACACTCGTGGCAGTCAAGGTGATTTTGAAGAGACGGGAACAGCCTAACTGTGTGGTTTCAGTCTAATTCATCGGTGGTTTGGGAAATGGGTTCTAGACTTTGGCGCTCATCACCTGAAGAAGCTGGTGAGTTCATTATCCAAACACCAATACAGTTTTTAAACCATCTCAATATTTAGAATTAAAAATGCATTCTTATTTTGAATCGTGTGACCTTAAGAAACTCACTATGTCACTGTGTCCCGTACCTTAATTTCACATTTTATGTAACATCCTATCACAAGTAATACACAGTGATTTTCGCAATCGATGATGCAATCCACAGAACTGAGTTTGAAACCTATGCAAAATTGCAGATGTATTGAAGCTTTACGCGTCATAGCCTGTTTGATTTCCTGAGAGAAATCAAGTATACACGTTGTACTGCATATATATCTCACAAATTACAATTCGAATGAACAAAACCCAGTGAAACCCATTAGACCTTCTAGTCTGTCGTATTTCCTATATTTTGGGTTCCGGGTAGTAGAACATACGACAAGTACGAGTGTATATTGTTTCTTGTGTTACGGATAATATGACTTACTGAAGTGGTCCACGTAATACGGCTGATTATTAACCTCCCGGATGAATGGTGCAATAACCTGACTTATTACGCGTTACCTGCTACAGATTACAAGAATGCGGATGAAATACGTAACGAACAAAATGACTGTCCCAAAACACAGCAATGAGCAAACGAGTTTGGACTGTTTATCAGGTATTGCTGCGAGATTTAGAGAGGATGTTGTCCATTTTCCCCCTGAAACTGCAATTCCGTAAATAATTTTGATTCGAATATGTTATGTTATTTGTTGTTCATGCACTTATTAAACAATAGCACATGACATTTTAAGTGTCCAATTGATCGGTGTAATTTTCTGGGCACTGCGTAGCATGTTTACAGCCTGACGCACATGAACTTTGTGTTGAACCCCTCTGAACACATAAGGGACAACATGCCAGATAAAATTTCACAGCATTTTCATTTACCGTGAATAACTTCTGTGTGACATGATGGCAGATAAGAATATTGCATGACATGCACTAAATGTCACATAGTCTATTAATGCGTATATGACAGTTGCATATGACCATTATTGATGTGCGAAAACCTTCGGGTGTTTGGACCTTGCCTTCTTCCTTCGACTGCACTGCCGAGTCCGCGTTTGCTTCTCGAGACCAGCTGACCTGCCTACCTGCATACCTGTCTATCTATCTAAGTCAATTTTCATATCCAACGGATCTACTGCCTATATTTCACCTCACCACTGCATCTAATCAGCTGGTTCACTATTCGATAGGCTATGTAGTTTGTAACCCTGGAGATAGACAGAATGTCAGTAACCGAACAGAGAAAATGACGTTGTGCATGACAAGGTAGGATCTGTTTTTGCAGCTGCATGTGTTATAGGAAAATTGTTAAAACAAACTGGGATTTCGACACAGCTCTCTTTTAATCAGAGGCTGTATCCGGTACTCTTCAGATTCCGGTCACAACTGAGTTAACGCAGTAAAATGGATGCAATCCAATTTACCAGCAATATAATAAGTGTGCAATGGAATTAATCGGTTAGCCGAACACCATTAGTGTACTTAAACCGTCTGGTTAGAACTACTGAGCCTTTCTGACTGAGCAAAGTAAACGTATAAAATAGCAAATTAAGGCTTGTTTTTAGTCCGGTGAAATTCAACGTATAATTTCATTACAAAATGATGGTGTGGCTAATAGTTCAAAATGTTCCGGATGATCAGTTTATTCTTGCGAAAAGCTAGCAATCAATCAACGCATGGAGCGTATGCACGAAAACACTGAAATACGTAAAGTTAGTTAGGTGTTACCACATTAGGAGGAAAGGAAATACGCAAACATGCCAAAGCGCAGTTGGCCACCAGGTCAATCGTTCGATGTGTAGGTCAATGTTGAGAAACTCATTGCCAAATTACCGATCGCTCGTTTACTTAGTCTGTCGACCAGGTGGTGTTCGTTGAGTGGATATGTGAGTGAGTAAAATGTTCTTCCACGGAAACTTCGGATGTACTCAAATCTTTTTCCTTGTCAATGTTAGTGGGAAGTTAATAGGAAACCCAATTGTCAGAGATCTTGGAAGTAGCTTGCCGACGGAGTGAACCAGATTACATCACCGAACTAGTCGATAGTGTATTGTATTTCGAACTGGATTCGAACAGTTAACTTGTTTTCTGTCTTTGGAGGGATTTTGTTCTTTAGGCCCAAGGAAAGCACTTCTATAGTAGTTATCACTTTCCTTGGGCCTAAAGAACAAAATCCCTCCAAAGACGGAAAACAAGTTAAAACAAGTTAAAACAGTTATCGCCCAATTAGTTAGACATTGCGAGTTGGTTTTGTTTTGGTCGACGTCATGAACGTTTTACACCAGTTTTTTATCGTCATTCATTCGCCAACACTGTTGTTTGATCTCAGAACACTATGCGGTCATCAGACAACTGATAGGGATGCAGGACATGGTTTTTCTGAGACCAAAAAATATACTGATGTCTTATCTATAACTAAAGCATATTACACTAGAACAGTCAAAATAAGCTATTACGCACGAATTTATTACTAGCAATTTGCTCTGTATAATATCAAATATGGACTACACAGCAGCAGATCATCAAGCGGAAAATCTGGGGCAAATGTGAGAATAGACATACAGAGGAGACCTACGGCGCGGTTGTTCGCTAATTAATCAATAGCATCAATAGCATCGTCACCATGACCGGGCTAAGCTAACAAATGAGTCATTCTGCACACAAAGAGATAGACACAAACACCTTGGAGTGAACATCTCAGCTTATCGTAACAGCCGGTGCTTATCAATTGCGAAAACAACTGTGAATGCTTGTGTGGGATCCACCTGATTATGACTCTCCAGGAGATGATCAGCTATCGCTGATGCCGATGGTTCGTGTGCCGGTTGCTGTGTTCACACATGCAGCTTGTATCTGCGCCATATTCTTCCTCACCCTTACTAGAATGTGATCCTAGATCCAAAACTTCAGCCGTTTTTCAGCCAAGCCAATTTAGTCGACCTGACAGCCACACCAAAATTAGTGGGTGTTATGAAATCTGGCGAACGGAGACGTGGAGTTTTACAAGTGGAACTGGAATCCGTTTCGTGATATCGGTTAACATGACCTCTGCGGAATTATACCTCCGTAATACGGCGGCTCTCAGTCGACGTTGTAATGATTTACTGGCCTCATCCCGTTCGCACGGCAGTTGTAAAAAGGCTGTTAAGTTTGATGTCACTATCAGTGTTTGCTCGTGGAGTTTTTGTTTGGGAAACTTAGACATCAGTGATTATAGGCACTCACAGTTCACCTGTTACAGTTGAACGTAATCACTCACTGAGACCTCCCTACCACTCCTGAAGAACAGTTAGATGACACACTACCAATCTTAAATGTTCTCATTCCTCGGTACTTAAACTTGGCGGTCCGTTTACTGGAAGGTCACGTGCAGCGAGCAGTACGTAGAATTTCCTTCAGTTTCACTCGTGGCACACGAACGTGGTTCAGTGCAAACCTTTTTATATCGAGCAAGGAAATTATGCCTGACCGACCTCCCAAGGTCTGAAGTGGGGCTGTTGCGAAACGTTCTGTTTTCGAGTGGCTATGTGGCCAAATTTGTTGAGCCTGAATGCAAACAGTTAGTAGACCATTCCCTACCACAATCAGCTGCGAAGAAGCAGGTCTTTATCAACCGTCGTTACGCTGCAGACCAAAATACTAAGTATGTAGAAGCTGAAATCTGCTACGTGTATTTCCGCCGGTGGTGTTGTACTGGTTACTTCCCGCCCACACGATTAAGGTCCGCCGCCCTGAACCTTCTTCCTCTGGATACCTTGACTAGTGTGGTGAAAGATACAACACGAGTCGACATCCTCACGTAAAATAACAGAAATTCGGCGTATTTGATCGCGGAGCACTCACTCACAACAAGTCATACGACTGATAACGTCACTTCGTTTATGATCCCATTAGGCAGTCGCTAGCCCGAAATGTTGGTGTTTTCCGAGGCGCTGTTAATCAAGCGTCACACACCTCCTTCTTGTTGACAGAAGGTGATGACGCAATCGCTCTCGTTGCCGGGTCACTGAAACCGTTTGCTCCACCCTGATACGTACCCGTGTGAAATTCGTATATTTCATTGTTTTGCACTCATGCTCTAAAACCACATGATTGAATTTTTCCGATAGTCGACTGATGAGAACAAGTAAAATGCTTACGATTCACAGTGTTTTCTCACTGTCCTGATAAACTATGTGAAGGGAACTGCAATGCAGTTTTACAAGAAATCCTCATGCTTGTCCGCTGAGTGCTTATCTAGTTGTACTATTTTTCCTCAGTTATTAACATTTCTTTACCTCAATTAATTCTGATTGTTTTACTAAACCATCTGTCAACTCATATTTAGGTCATCCATACTTATACCTATTTGTCCCCAGCTATCCAATTGTTGTATGCAATTATGTTATTTTAACTGATAAAATTGTGGACGTGTAACATTGTTACTATCGCTTCTTCACATAGGTCTCAGCATTTAATATTTGATCAACTGGTATCAAGCTGATTTCGTATAACTTCGTTCGTTTTTGAAAATGTTTTGAAGTCCTTGGGTTTCTTTCACTTTCATATAGTTTTGATATCCGATATCCTTTGCCGATTTGCCTTTCAGGTGAGAATTACCAATTTCTTTTAAATTACTCACTCCTTTCATCTATATAAGTTTATACAACTTTAGGTTTTTTTCTTAATATGTATCCATATTCACCTGATGTATTCGAGGTTGTAGTTTGATGAGCGACATGCAATGCGTGAATCCATCGAAATCGATACGAGTGATATGGCAACATGTGACATTGCATTTTTGAGAGAATAAATAACACGAATTTTTCACGTATTTATTGAACGATGGCCATCCGCTGGATTGAGTTGTTCTCACGTTATTTGTCTACACCCTCATGTGAGAAGAATATTATCAAGGTGTTGATGGCAGTGGAAGCTTCCTAGTAATAATCACCAGAAAGAGGAACGTGCCACTGTGCATATGAATAACCTTGTATACCGAAATACATGAGCAGGCGGTGATTCCTTAGTGCTATTAACCTTCCGAACAAAAAATTCAATGTGAACGCACCGAACGAAGAGATCTTCATAATGTCTTAAAGACGATAACAATTCTCGTTCATCCTCTTACATCCGTTTGAATCTTTCATCAACCGACCAAATGTAATGTTTACCTTCCAGGACTGTTTTAAACCCGCAGTGGACTGATTCTTTTAACTAATCGTTTGCGATGACGAAAATTTTCATGCCACTAAATGCTAAGATCGCATAATACTTTGAAAGGTATCTCTCTAGATAGGACAAACTTTTGTTGTCCAGCTAAATGAGTTACAAGTGGTAACCCCTTTGATTCTAATGCTCTGCCGTAAGGAATTGTAACCATGACCCCAAATGCATTATAAGACCAGTTCAGTCCATATCCTAACGGAGAAGGCTAGTGCACGTTGAAGTATTCTTGATATCAGCTATGCTCAACGTGAAGTCACTGGTGTACTGTGCAATACAATTGCCTCCTGAAAGCTTGACATGAGTTCTAACTGCAGCCGTGGCAAGGGTATACACCAGAGATGAACTCTAACAAAAACAAAGCCAGAGTCTGTAGCTTCTTCTCATAAGGGATTATTAAAAATTGTGTGGGTTTGTAACAAATGTGATCAGGTGTGCGTTTCGTTCAACCCGAAATAAACCAACGAACGGACAAGCAAGAGAACGAGAAAGTTGATAGAGAGAAGTGCACACCTGGTGGCCCAAGAGGCTGTTTGAAAAAGGTGGTCGAGATTACTGTTGCAATTCCGGCAAGCTCTTCGTTACTTAGCGGGCGAATGGAGTTTCCCAAATTTCCGTCTGGTCAGTCTAAGGTCTTAAAGTTAAGCAATACGATTTGGTGTCTGCGAACGATGAATAAAATGAAGTAACGCTTGAGTAGTAGTCAACCCAATACAAATCGAAATCCAGTATAATGTCACTTGCATATTCTTTTCTGATTGCTGGAAACGGGCGGTCAGTTGACAAACAGGTTCTTGGAGAATTTTGTAGGTTATGTTTAAGATCAGGCCGGGATAACTGAAGCGCTGCGAAAATTAACTTAAAACCAGCAACATTTTGTGCAAAATTCACAAACAGACGCACGACTGCTGGTAGCCCGTCTATGAACAATTTCGCTGTGCTAGGCTAATATAGGAGCCAATAGTACAATTATGAAAATTATGGTAGGTATGAGTGCTAATTTTTTCACATGAATTTTTCAGTGTGTTTACAGTTAAGGATTAATCAGTGCTTTCTCTGTCACATAGATCGAATTTCATGGCACAAACGCTGGTCACTTAACGGGATGAATCACAGTGTGTTGGTGAAAAAAAACAACTGAAACGAAACTTGGCTTTCTGACGACCCGTCCGTTTACTCTCTACTGACCAGGTTGCCCATTAGACCATCAGCGGCAGACCGTCTAATGCGATCGGAAGTGACTCTCGCGGAATAAGACCCAACGCAATAGTCCACACCAATACAATGACTGCATCATAAAAAAGCTTCAAAGGAACCCGATATTTAATGAACGTGCTTAATCAATTCAATATTGTCCATACGTCCTTTATGAGGAAAATTTCCACTCGTTTAATGACGTCAGTTATTATCTCCTTTGTTTTCAATTATATTCTGTCACTACTATGTATCCAGTTACTGTATTTCCTATCAAAATTCACACGGTTGACGTATTTCATCGAATAATAATTGTTTAAACTGCATAGTAAATGGTGGGAAGGAGCAGAACGTCAGCCTCAGTGAAATCGGATCAATCACTTCTGAAGTACATGTGGTAACATGCTGCAGCAATTCGCTAACAATCGTGAGTGCATCAAATCGACAATGTAGGTCGGCCTTTGTTTCTACCATGACCACATCAAACAAAGTAATTTTATACTCTAGGTCCTAACAGAGTTTACATGAGTATGTTCCCGTTAAAATACCATGCACCACCTCTGTTACGTAATGACTGGATCTACACACAGGATTAGCACATTTTCAAAAAGCTTCATTGACCTAACAAGAAATAGACAGTTGTAGACAGTGTAAATGCCCGGTCGCTGAGATTGCCTCTAACCGATGTGGTCAACCAACCATACAAGCGTAAAAAATCACTCATCCCACGCATGGTCAGACTGTTAGATCACGGTCACAATCCCGAAAGAACAAATGCACGCGTGAACTTCGTTGCAACTCTCTGAACGCCTGTTCACAGTGCAGGAAGCCTATCTCAATCCGTTTGTTTAATTCACTATAAAATACTACATCACCTGGTTGTCCAACCCATTTTACTGCTTTCCTGTACATGTCGGTCGAAAGGGGCACACGTACGAGGCACCTGGATGGAATGACCTTGTTAACTGTCTTTACAATAGGCGTACAGATGAGGATCAGCGAATAAGCTTAGCAAGACTGCAACTGGGGGTAGAAGATTTCTGTCTGATTCTTCCCAGAAGACATTTCTGTCTCTCTGTTAATGTGTGTATCGGGTCGACCACATCTATGTAGATGTCCGGTACTCTCATACTTCGCGAAACGTGTTATTTACAAAACATGATTTCTCCGTTACTAACTGGTAGTCTATTATCCAACGTCACGTACCTCTACACGGCTTACTAGAACCAGACTTTCATTTTCGAAACCCGCGCCGAAAAACACACTTGCTGCAATCATGTTAGACATAGATGGTACTGGCTTTGCTGACTGCAGCCGCGTATGTGATGAACCATTGTGTGTGACGCGGTGAGAGAAAGGGGCAAACTTGGTCATTACTCAGAGCATGATGCAACGGAACAAGGTCACGTGTAGCGCGAGGTTAGCACGGAATGCATGACATCGCAATAGGGAGCAACAGGTACGTATGATGTGGCTCGGAACCTCAAACTTACAGTAAACAACACTGGACCTGAAATGCTCATCATCTGATGAGCGAAAGGCTAAGCATGTGAAATCCATTTCCTTATTTAGTCTAGGTCACGTGACAGTTCAAGCAGGTTCGCGCGCTAAATTTAAAAGCGACGTACGTTTGAAATGTAACAAATCATATGTGCAGTTTTTATTGAAAATTTGCCGACTTTTGGGAAAGTGAACTCTTATAAGCGTGTATGGTGGATAGCCAATGCTAGTGTGGCTTCCCTTCGGGAACGCCGCTGGTGACCTATTCTGGTCAGCGAGAGCTTTCGGATGAATGCTTCTACCTCCATAGTTCGCCAAGAACGAAGTTCTACTGCAAATAAAATAAACGCATTGACTGACATTCGACGTGGTTGTTAGTAGGAAAAGGCATCTTGTACATACTCTTTTATTAGCCCGAGTGCATAATAAGAATGGTACGATCGGTGTCTGATCAGGGGAAGAATGACTATCGTGCCTCGTTGTTTTGTTAGGCATGTTTTTAGCTTCCCACGCCAGTCAACATTCTATCTTAAGGACTTTGATATTATCGTACTTGCATGCGACCTTTTGTCATCAACGTTGCAAACTAATAAACGCCAATGAGACTGGATGACAAAGAACATACTGGGGCATGTTTCTTGAAAGTGGCCACCGCTAAGTCCGCTTTTACAATTTCCTCACGAACATATAGACTACAGGCACATGATTTGTTGCCGCCAGATGTAGTGTTACTTGCCGTTCAACGTCCTGAACGAAGTTTCCATTTGAACAAACCGTGTGGTCACAGAGCACAGCGGATCACATCCAACTTCTAAATATTTGCAAAAAGTTTTGAAATACGCATAGTCGTGAACGATTTTTCAAAACCTACTTGATTTGTTAATTTGCGTTCATCGATACCTCTCAGTTAAAATAGCTGCCCCACACTTATACTCCGTTTTAGGCTGTCGTACCACTGTTTTCTTCTTATGCAATCATTTCACGGAACCGTTATTTTTAGGACAGTTAGGCGGGGGAAGCCACAAAACGGTTACCAGTAGGGAAGACTGGACATCACTCGAAACGGTTCTACAATTGTTGAAGAAATCCCAACCTGTATGTTGAAAAAACCCAATAGAAGCATCTGCTGAAACCCTATCAGATCGGTCAGAGGACAAACTACTATCAACACCAGAGGCCGTAAAATATCTGTAGCAAATTTAGTACGAATGAAGTCAGAAAGTTTGGATGTCATATTCAACATGTTTTTTAATGAATGGACTGGAAATAAAATAACATCGCGAACAAGTCGTAGTATTCAGCGTCTCAGCTCTCTCCCATGGCCTTCTACAAAAGTGTCGTATTCAAGGTTTGGGCTGTCAAAAAACGGAATTGTTTAATTGATAAAACTATACTAATGTACCCGAGATACTTGAGTCTATTAGATCACTCACTAAGTATGCCAAACCTAACATCAAAATCTTATTTTCCACTCTGCGTCGCTAATTTAACGTCAACCTACAGACCTGTTTTTTGGCACAAAATTTGCAGTTATTGATTGATCGGACTGATACCGTACTAAGCATTGTAATAACACGCTTAGCTGATTCACGTGCCTTACTGTGTGACGCATCTATAGTTGGTTATGTAGTTGATCATTTTGACAGACTATTTGATTAATCTCTCATCACACTAACCATCCGTGTGTGTTCCCGCCTGATGATTGTGTGTTGTTATCCATGAGAAATGTGCAAAACTATGCTTAAGTAATTGCCCACCATCATTTTATTAACTGCAACCAGTTCCAAGTGAGCATAAAGTTTTCTGACATTCCTTCGTATGAGTGTGACAATTAAGTTTACATGACCAATGTGCGTTCATCAACTTATACCATGTTGATTTTGGCCCCGATATACGGTCCTGTTAGTCTCGTAACCCATGTACAGCATTCGACTAACACTGACGACATACGCGAAAAAATCTGCAGTTCCGTTATACCTGTCCTTGGTTTTCCTGGCGCAATTGAGGCGCGTCTAGGCAAATCATCGGCTAATATTCTTTTGGCCCGTTCCCATGTGTTAACACATTCGCCATTGATAAACTTTCTGTTTTTTTGTGTGTACAACACTGTTTCATTGCTCCTCAGAGGTTTCCTGCAACCGATGGTCACTGGATAACCGAGTCATGTACCCCAGGATTTAGGACCTTAGGCTAACCGCTACTACAAAATGGCAGTACTTCCGTTCACCTTATTTTCATTAACCACGTCACTTCGAGGTGTGAGAACGAGACCAGCCAAGTGAAAGAAAGAGGGGACGACTGGAAACAAATATATTTTTAATTTACAGCTAGGGTTTCATGATTGGTTGTTCAGCATTGTTCTGTCAGTAGCATTGGTGTTTCCAGTACCCAGCACACTTTCCGTATGTGAAGGCGGTTAGAGAGTGTTGGTGTGATCTACACGATTGAGACATGATCCTAGAATCCACCTACAGATGGGGGCGTGTACACTTTCTTAAGGATATCAAGTCAAGTCAGTCCATTACTACTTTTTATGTACTCGAAGAAGTGAGGTTACATGTAGGGTCATCAATCCGCTTGCGTTGCCACCTATCTCCACGCTAACTTGCGTTGGATATCACAATTAGCCGAACAGTATAAAACAGCAATCACCTTTGTGATCTTTCAGACGATTGCGCAGTCAATCGAAATTTGTTTAGCTGATTTGACCTTTCGGCGTGCGTGAGGCTCATTGCGGTACAGACGAGGAGCTTGTAAACAATGTACATGGAAGAGAGAACTAGCCCTGGTTGACCTCATTCCTGGAATCGGTCAGATATCGTCTGGTATGCAAAAACAACCGTGGAAGTCTACGGAAATCGATGACTGCTTTATACAAACCAGTTAGCACCATCCACACTACATTGTGACTGCTACCTTGGTGAATCATCTTCATGGTCTGCCGGTGCATGCGAGATTAGGCACCGTCTCTACCTGTGGACGAAAGACTGCAAAAATTCTCATCCTATCCCAGTGTTCAATCCAGCCAATCAGGCATTTTAGTGCCAGACGGGGGGGAGATAGCAGAACGATCGATCGACCGACATACACAAAACAGACGGACCATTTATTGTTAGACGTAGCCTAGTTTGCATGTGTTCATGCCTTTGTGTGTGGATGCGCGTATGCGTGGGTGTTAATCGATTTCGGTATAAGACATGCTATCGGAATTGTGCGCATGTGTGCGGGGCCTATTTCGTAACTTCCGTCTGTGCGAGGTGAGCTTTCAGGTTGCATAGCGTCATCTTCAAGTAAAAATGGCTGCAAACCGTACGGAAGTGAACATACCTGTGACGCGTGATGCTCGTACGTTTGAGCAACGGCGCAAGGATATGCTCACCAATTTGGAACGTCGTACAAGCACCCGACTAAGTGACAGGTCCGGCGCAGTGCATACTGTTTCAAGCACTTCGGATACTTCCGCTTCGTCGTTGGCACCCGACTCAACCCTCAGTGGATCTCATTTTCGAAGTAGGGATGACTGGGATGAAGAAGTGGATCGCTGGATAAGCGAAAGTCGCCGGCGATTCAACGATGAAATGCGTCGAATGAGGCAAGACATGTTCGCATTAGAAGTAAGTTGATTATGTGAATGCACGCCAATGAGAACATGCAAACTCAGGATGGTTCAAATCGTGTGCATTTCACCCATATAACTTTTTTACAAGTGGTACTTTGTGCGCAGTTTCGAATAAGGATACGGTCGTTAATAGTACCGAATGTCAGCGCGTCTAGTTTTAGGGAATTTGGGGAGCAACGCCACAACAGTAAAGTCCTCATTGTCGAAGCAAGTATCACTGAAAATGTTAGAATGTTCCGTCGGACAGTGAAGGTTACCTGGTTAGATGTGCGATCTTTTTTAGGAGGTTCCTGAAAACTATATGAGGTTTGTTCATTTCACTGCGCAAGGATAGGTATGTCATACTGAAAGTTATCAGATATCTTATGAGTAGTGTTCTGATCAACACCGTGCTAGATTTAGGTCAGCATTTTCGTAGACACGAATAATGGCGGTGATTAAGTGACCTTGAACACTGAGTGTTCCTGGCAGTGGATTGCTCACAAACTTCATGGTGCTGGCATATTATTGCTATGATTAGTCGTGCATTTCTCTGATCGATCAGTTCCCAAACACTGACTACCACGGCGATAGGTTTCGTCATGGGTCACATATGACTTTAGGTAAATACGGTTAATTAGTCACCGGAGCGTTGAAAAATCATACGCCGTGTTGAGAAGACATTTGTTTCTGTTCAGATAGATGAATAGAGCATCTGAAAAATAGCAACACCAGAGCAAAGCGATACGTTATCTCTCCTTTTTTATATAACGGACTGAACCTCTTGGTTTCTTCACGCCTCATGGAGATGCTAAAGTAAGAAGTGACCGGAGGCTAACTTTTATACAACCTTTCCTCTACAAATAGACCTTCCCCATTTATTAGAAAATGGTTAAAAGCATGTACTCGTAAGAGTCACTGCAAAAATGAATCAGTGGCTTCTTAATGGGATTATGGTCTTGTAGTACATTTTATGATCCGAAGAATGATCCAGGTCATTCCGGCTTATTGAACTCCTTATCCTCTATGTACTGAAAATATGAATACCTAGGAGATTTGAATTTAATCTCCGTAGGTGCATAAAGCGTATTCTTGGCGTGAATTGACATGGAGTTAACTGCAGTTTCAATGACAGACCGACTTGCTAATTACTTGTATAGTCCTTTGAGGTTTCGTTGAATTAAGTCGATGGATGTCGTCTGTTTGGTTGGATGTCACAATCGCAAAGTAGCTAGTTAAGGATGTTTCCTGGTGCATCCATATCCTACAGTCGTAACCGTGTCCACATTTACATCATTGCTAAGATTTTTTATAGCCGTCCTCGTCATTTGTTCTCTGAGGGGCTGTTCGCACCACAATAACATGTGGCCAGGCCCATAGCCATTTAGATAGGTATGCACGGATTGAAAAGCGAATAGAATTCCGTTGACAAAGGTTGCGTCAACAGATTCAGTTCGTACATCACGAATTTCACACAAACGAGAAAGCATAAACTGCAGTGTCACATTTTTATTCTGATACTTCAACTGATCGCTGTCACTCTTCCACCCTGTAGTTCACTTAATCATGGTGGCTAGAGTTATTATTCCGGAAACAATCACAACAGATAGTGGACATCACTATCAGCATCAGTAACGGCAACATCATCGCTGTCGTAGGCACCATCAATAGTGGTTACCATATTCTCCAAATCGTTCTCACCATTAGTGGTAGTGTACTGACAGTTGGTAATGATGCATAAATACGATAAACCCACTGTAGGCAACGAACTCAAAAAATAGAATTGCCACTTCACTCCAGTGCTCACATTTTTCAGTGACAACAACGACATTTTCCAAACGGTTGCTGTGTTATACATATGGTAAGAAGCAATGTATAGTTTTTGTTGTTACACTGCCCAATACATTGAATTGGCATTGAGCATTTTCTGTACATCTCAAAATGAGCCCACCATCACAACATATCTGTCAAGATGGTAATCCATTTCATTTTTGACGAACTCCTGTCTCGCCGTAGGCGGACGCAACCGTGCGTCGATATAGCGATCACGTGACTCTCGCCACAACAGCCTGGTCAAGTGACCAAACTACACATCGCGTAGCCAACCCAAACGACCTCCGCCATGCACTTTCACACAGGTGTGGCGTGGGTGGGCTGCACAGTACCCACCGTCCAAGAAAAATCCAAAATTCGTTCGAATGACTGATAGTCGATCACCACTTCAATGAAGTTTCGATAAATGTTTCTTTCACCAGAAACGTGAACTTTCATCAAGCCACTTGGTTCATCGACAGCTGAAATTACGGTGGCGTAGCGATACATCACTTGAAATTCCCTTGAAATTCAATCACGTGCAATCATGACAACGTGATGGGTTGAGCTGTAGAACGGATAAGTGGATTTAGGCTCCGAATTGGTTAGCTAGTGTTTACACCTTTACTAGGTATATCTAAATGCTGGGTTGGTAGCGTTCACGGAACTTCAACACAATTTTATGGCAAAGAGAGCACATTGTGCACTTCTCTTTAGGACATATTTTGAGTAAAACAGTTATTATTTGTCTGCTAATGTGCAACCCGGGAGTTTGCTTGATATAAGTTGGACGCAATCCACATCTGGTCGCATGTTACGCATTCAGATTAACTTGGCCTGTTCCTGAAAATCAGTATTAGGCGCGATGTTTGGTTCTTTCAGGAGCTCGTCTGTCTTATGCATCTTTGTCTATTCTGAAACGTGGACCCCAGTTCGTCTGACTATGATGTGACAACGCTGAAAAATGCGCTGTTGGTCTTAACGTAACGCCCAGCTAAATATTTTTTGTGACATTTTGCAGGTTGTACGACCATACAATACTAGTTATTTTCGTCCATTAAGTTAACTATATAAGGGAGGATTAATTTTAACGAACCTTGGGAGACGCCTAAAATCACTGGTCGCCCATTGTATCAAACCTTGGCAGGTGGAAATTACGGCTTGTGAACGCGGGCACTGATTAGGTCCATTTGCTGAATAGCCAAGTGTATTTTAAAATTACATATTAAGCTACATTCTGGCGACAAGATTTCGAGCACTAATTCTATAGCAGTTGAGAAACACCAATATGATTTACAAACTTGGTGCGTGCTTAGGGTTATAAAGTCTTCTTGTTAACAGTTACATTCATTTTTCACAGCTGATTCTGTTACTCCCAGTTTTCTTCACGCATCTGTAAGGCTTTCCACGGAGATTCTTCTAAAATTGATTTCATTGCGACTCCAGCTCCCATTATCCAAAGGAATAGATGATGCGTTACTGTGACAGCCTCTCAACCGATTTTTCGGAGTGTTTTTCACTGAATGAACTACAGTGACCTACACGGATATTGACTGAGCTTATATCAGCAGTCGGGTGTGAGCCTGACAGGTGCTCAAATTCCATCCGTATCTGATAGCTTCAGTTATAACAGCCTTCGAAGTGAATATATAATAGTACTGGCAGCATGTCCTGATCAGACTAGTAACCAAAAAGTGAGCATAGCTTAGGACAGTTTGAGGTACTGCAGTAAGCCACTCTCATTGATTCGTCTGTGATTCTGTTGGTGTCACTTTGTGAAAGGTGCTCTGGTGAAAACGGCTGACACGAAAAGCGAAATTTTGTCTGAATTCCGGTTTTATATAAAAAGATTTGCATAAAATCATGTCGGATACCAATACTTCACGCACTGTGCTAGAACTCAACTACACCTTTCACGACGCATCACTTCGGTAAGCTTTTACAGAATGTAAGAATGACTTAAAACACCATTAATAATTAGTAGTGCAAAGCGGTTAATAACCTTCATTGTCTTCAATCTCAATCAGTTAGTTATTGTGAAATCGCCCCTGGCCATTTAGGATTCAGACAGCCTGGCTGATGTGACTAAAACTTCAGAAAAGGCGCTCCAGACGAGCGGGAGTTTTGCGACAGGGTTGACAAAAGTAAGACAAAATTGCTTTCTCATTTTGAATGTAAATTAGCCGGATATTCAAATTATCCGACAGAAAAGGTCGTTCAAAATGCAGCAACCAAAAGCGAGTACGTAAATGGCGACCACCCAACAGGAGCGTTGTTCACTAAAATAAACGACTGTTCACCCACACAGCGAAGGATAAAGTAAGCCGTAAAGTCGATTTTAAATCGACTTTCTACAAACAAACCATACACACGTTCCGCATCGTGTCAAAGAGAAAAACGTAGCAAACTAACTTCAACAAATTCAACAGTTATTTTGGACTGTCTCGTCAACGCTCATTTACGTGAAGTATGGCCTATTTTTTTGCACGTCATATCCTGACAATGCTATGAATGTCGCACAAATAAGATGCATCCCTATCAAACCGCGTGATTCGTTGGAGTGTTTGTCCAAGAGAATAGTTACTAGCTCTAGTGGTAAACGGTTCTATTTTCTTCACTGCTGAGAGAGACAGCCGTTAACTGTTTTCATTTGTACGCCGACAAGTGTTTGAGCACACAAGCAAGCAAGGTGTTGAAAACTAATGTAAACGATTATTCAGGATTGTGAAGTTTGAAGAGTAATACGTAAATCACCAGAGAGGTTGCACTGGTAATAAAGAGGTGAACATGTGATTCCTCATACATGTGTATTAAGTGATTAACTAGCGGAGGGCATAGAGTACTCTATCAATCGATACGATTTGGAGAAAAAGAGTAGATGCTGGTGAGTCCATCGAGTAAACTAAAGCGCAAACACTGTTAAACCATATGGAGAAGGTATTCCGATATAGCAACAAAGTTGTATCAGGCTCACTATCACCCGCAGCTCGGAGCAGAAGTGTATATCCCCACAGTTTATGGTCAGTTCTTCACCAAGGGGCAACAAAATCTGCTCATAGCCCAGCTATCGACACACAGTTTTTGGCAATGTGTACTTGGTCATCGCTTTCATATAGGTGTTTCCTGTACCATACTTTCTAAATCAACAAAAATCTCAGAAGTGCACCGTTTCAATTAACAATTTTACTGAATAGGAGGTTATTTTGTGTTGTGCTTTCCTTTAAGGAAGTATACCTCCTGGAACTTCCGCACGAACCGTATTTTGAGGATTGAAATATGTCTGGTTTTTCTCATCATAAAAAGAAATGACAATATCTGAGGCCAAATTTAGCTCGATTATGTAAAGACTGCAGGGCAGTTCACTCAGTCTTAAAAACTATTGGCGGTTAGTCTCTGTACAGTTAAAGTAAGTTTAATTTTTGTTCACCTGATACAGTCGAAATCTTCTGGATTGGAGTGCTCTTCATTCAAGATGTATCCATGCTTAGGTGGCGTACTAGCACCTAAACCTCGTGTATTCACACCGGTGTGTTGGTGCAAATGTTGTATGTTATGAGTTGAACTGCTTCGTTTTTTATTCTCTGGTCCGGATTGCCTTTAGTTGACAACATTGTTTATCCTGATTTTTTGATGCTTCACCAGTGCTCCCGATAGCTGCGTATTCCGCGCGGCAAGCTGTAGGCAGCAGTCACTCGACAGCATGTTTCATTTCAACTTGTCTATAGTATGTCACAATACAATGAAAAGCCTCTTCGATGTCCTTTGTCGTCAATCACAAACGCATGTACATTTTGGAAGTTCTAACAAAGTATGCTTATTCATTGTGTAACATTCACATAGATCGTCTCCATCAGACTTCATCATGTGAAGGTAGTTCAGGTTGCAGGAGTATTGTAGCCTTATTGATGTTCTGCATGTGGCGTGCTGAAGTAATTTTGTGTTGATGCAAATGTCGAAATAAAAATACATTATTTGTCCAATAAACCAGCTAGCTGGTGCTTTCTTCTTTACTGAGAGGCGTGGTTTCGAACGAGAGTTTTAAGCTGAGCGATTTCCGGATCAAAGCAAATGTGACTGATACTTATAAGTTGGTGTTTTCATAATGCACACCAGGTTAAACTTAGCGTTACTGTTGGTTCTTGCGGAGTCAAAGACAAATCGCATCGGTGAACTTTGGTGAATGTGGTTTTGCTGCAAACCTTAAAATAATGAGCGGGTTTTGAGGATCAGGAAGCTGACCAGTTATCTATGAACGTTTGATAGTAGATGAGTGAGGTTTATTCATATGTGTCAAAAATTCACGAACTGGTTGAACTAGTTCATAATCTATGTCTTTTGGTTTATGAATGGAGCTAATTTAGCCAGTTCAGTTTTGTTTAAACGAGTCACTTATTTTTGCGCGAAATGACTGTTTACTTCTTTTTGTGGTTTATCGTTTTCTAGCCCATGGATGAATTTGAACTTGATAGCTGGAACAAAATGGGTAGCATCAGGCCATTCGAAACCGGTGGTGAGCATTCGTCTATGCTGGATAGAATGGAAAGGAAAATGGAATCACTCCGTCAACAAATGGACTCATTGTCTACGATCGGTTCATCGCCGAGACTCGCTGGTCCTGTTGGATCGAATGTGCAATCTTCTAGCTCTCGCATTACCACAACGAGCACTACATCGACCAGCAGCTCTGGTGATCCGCGCGGTGTGAAGACACAAAGCAACGTGAAAGAGTCCGTACAGCATTCGCGAACCGTAAACGGAGTCACGACGGGTACATCCAGTCAGTCGACCGTGTCCAGCAGTGTTACTGGACCGGACGCTCTGCGATTAACAGAGAATGTCACTCCGGGTTCATTGCTTCCACATTCGAGTGTTTCAGGAGGAGTAATGGACTTCTTGAAGGACGCATATGAGCTTGATGAAGACGGTCAAGTAAGCATAGCTTTGCAACATGTGGCAATTCCCGTCACTGAGAACGCACCTTGATGAAGCAATAGGCAGTCTGCGAGTCTTGCGAGTGTGTTATGTATTGAACGGACTGAACATTATAAAACCAAGTAGGTTAGTATTTTTATGTTTGTTCGTTTGCCGTCAAAAGTATCAGATTCTCAAGCGCCGTAAATTTGGAAAGACCGTCTCACAAGAATGCTGAGTATAATAGTGTGCCAAGTGAGGAGCTTTGATCGTTTACTTGCTGCTTGGGATTGCCTCACATAGGCTGACCTCTTCAGCACTGGATATTCCCCTTTCAATCCACGTTCGTGGAGAAGCAATAAGGCATGTGTCAAAACTGAAACTGTCCAGAGGCATGCCATAAGAATCTATCACACATGCAATTATAATATGGATTTTCTGTCTTCACCCTCAATAAACGGGGAGTGAGAACACTTTGTAATTAACGCCGACAAGATTGCTGTACCTGGCACACATTTTCCGACATTCTGTGATAGTGTCACATACAAGTTTAGATAAACATTTTCCATCCAATAATTTACATGAGGACAGTTCACCTAGAGCAGTTTTACTAATGCTTAATTCTAAGGAATTTAGACATTGTGTTCACACCAAGATCCCGGGACTACAACTTAAGTGCTCTAATTAGTGTCAAGATATCGAGTTGGACGATATCGAAAATAGCACCCACGTGAGGGGCACAGCTATTCAGCAACATTCAAAATCTCTGTGATTCTCTTTTTGCCTTTTCCTCGAGGCTTCTCGGTCAACTGGGTAGATTTTTACGTTTCATTCATCGCCTGCTGTCCACTAACTGGTGTACACATGAGCGACCGTTAACTTTGAAGTAAGGAGGATGTGTACGTTTTCTAACCATCTCAGATTTCAAGCTTTCCAGTTGTGTACCACAGCAGTACAAACATTTTCTCTTAAGACCGTTGGTTCTTGGCGTTGTTCACATGTCTCAGTCAACTTTCTGTACAGAAGTCTTCGGTAGAACAACGCGTTGCCATTGTAAACGAAACCAATTTCCAATGAATAGTATAAGATCGTCCCGTACAACTTGTTCATCCATTCACAAACAACAAAATACTATGGTAGTGGACTCATCGGAGAGTGAAAAGTACAAACTGGTATCGTGTCGCCTTTGGGATTAGCGCAGCCAAGTGGTATTTGCAGCAAGTGTCCCAACGTCTGACTACTCACCAATTCCAGTTTATTCCTTTTTGAGCAAATTCCTTGTTAACGATTGTTTCTCCGACACGGCTTTCAAGAACCAATCATAAACACCTTCGTTTACTGTATCATACTGACTGGTACTCACATCAACTGTTTTATTGCTTTAGACAGCATTACTTAATTTGATCGTCTACATAATTCCCATCCCGAAGTCATTTGCGGTTTGCGTTTTGCTCACGTTTAGCCGGTCGGATATCGACCTGGCTGAGTCAGCATTTTCATTAACCCCAGTACTCTTTACTTCGTTTTTCAATTGGAACAGGACCTGTGGTTCACATTACGTGGGGTGGTCAGTGACAAAATGCTTTTAGTTAACTGGACTGTAGAGCTGGGGGTACAGCTGTTGTTTCTACCGACCGTATGTTACGCGAAACTGACACACTGGTTAAGGAAAGTAGTCAGCGATCTGACCTTTGGAACTATCTTTCTTCCACGTACTGTGCCGTGGTTTGGAGTGGATAACATATTAAAAAACATTTGGAATGTTTCTAATTTTTCGTGCTTCCCAAAAAGGCTGATCCGCGATATAGAAATTATCTAGGACTATGAATCCTGCCAATGGACGTACACTTGGATTAAAACAAAGAATTTCGAGACAGTACTACCACAACTACTATACTTAGCTAGTTTGTTTACACAGGTAGCTCGACGGTACCGGCCGTGTTGAGTTCTATCATATTCCAATCAGTGCTCAAACAGAAATACTTTGCATAATTAAATTTAGGAGCATCTGTAGGAATGAAGAGGATCACCAAAACGCAATATACTTCTCTTTTTTTAATCGAATCAAAGAATTGGTTCAATCTGGCAAACATTTCGTACGTTTTCGACAAATAATAGGAGATTTTTGTTGACACAAGTCCAACATCACACAACTGTTTGTAACTTTCCAGGCACCTTGGACTTTTCAGCTTGCCCCATTAAAATAAGAACTCTGGCTCGAGTTTCACTCTTGTTAGAGTCCGTTAGTTGTGCGCACCCTTGTACAAGCCGTGCGTTACACTCCGACTGCGTTCACGTCAAACAACCGTATTGATCATCACACCATTGAGTTCACAATATCCATGACTGAACTGTCATATACAAACGCTTTTCAGTAGGGCTGGTTGAAAAGTCTATTGAAAGGTGAAGGCTGGAATCAGTTTTGGCTGTTGTACGAAGTACGTCAACCAACGACTACTAATACCTACTGGTAGTCAGAAGTTACTTCAGGAAACACCTAATTTATGAATTCCATTTGACGAGAAGTCTCAGGCGGCCGGTCATCGATTGAAGCTACCAGGACAATTACGGTGCTTTTTCTCGAGACGTTCTGACAATCAAAAAATTACTCACAGGCGAATGTGACTTGGCTCTCAAAAATCTCATACCCTGTCTCATTTCTGAATGGTCACAATCCGAACGAACTGGTCCGTAATGATCGCTTTCGTGTAGACATACAGTAAGCATACTGCCAACCAGTAAGAGTGTCATCAGATGGTCGAAGCAAAGTTCCGTTGATGTGTATGCACTACGTGCAGTATCCTATGAATTTTGGTGGCCCACAGGGCGTTCTCACTGATAAGCAATTTCTCTGTACTGTCTCCTATAGTTGTGATGTACAAAATGATCCAATTCGCTTTTCATTTTCTGTGTACTGTATGTAGCATGGATGACGAGTTTTATGTATTTAGCTTTGTTTTCTGCGTTTGTCTAGTGGAATGATGTCCAAACTATCTGACTGGTCACATTCCACCCGTTTGTCACGTAACACCTCTACCTATAGCACCTTGTTTTGTCATTTTGGGAAGATTGTCAATACAACAAACGTTTTCGCCATCCTAGTAATGTATTCATACATTAAACTAATTTTGATAAATATCTTGAATTTGAAGTTTTTAACACCATGTGACTTCTTCATGCTATTGACATTCTCAACGGAGTCAGACTGGGCCTGTTCAGCGCACAGCTCTCTTGATTTTCTCTCCCTATCCAATATGATGTAGTTTACGGATCTATTAATGCTCATGTGATTCGCCACTGGATGTGCTGTTTACCTGTTGTTAATTTTTTTTACCGTGTTTGGTGTCAATAGGTGTGATGCTGTTTCTGAAGCCGATGACTTGAGCAAGTAAAAAGTTTGGTGGAAATTCAGATATATGAAACTTTCAAAGTGAACGCCACTCACATATGATCGTGGTGTTTACATTCAGATGAGCTCTTCAGTTGGCCCACTAGAAAGTTGTATGCCGAGTAAACACAGGAACCGAAGCTGTATCTGGTGTTGTTTTACAGAGGCGGTTTTGTTCATTTTTTTGTGCTATACCTATGACATGTTTAGAGTCTTCTGCACATCTCTTGTGGTTTCGTCGATATGAACGGTCAACCGCTTTTTGTTGCATTGAATTCTAATGAAAACCGTCATCGGTCTTCCCTACTTGATTAGGTTGCTCGCCTTCCCCGCCGCTTCGTCTACCCGATGTCACGTGGCCTGCCCAAACAGCAGACCACGGTATCTCTAACCACCTGAAACCCCTTAGTAGCTGTTGGAATGCTAGAATGCTCTCCTTTTCAAAATCGGTTAGTTCACGTTCTGGTCACAAAACGGACGCAGGAAAGACGCAGCGGTAACTTTGATATCTGTTAATCAGCTCACGCTTAGGCCTCGGATAAAGTATCCAGGCTGGTGCACTATCGACTAGAGGTTGATGTGTGCCCCTTTCTAAACACCAGATATCCTCATGATGCGCTGACGTTGGACCAACACACTGGCCTGAAAATACCATGAGAAGCTCGGTTGGCCGTACAGTGTGACGGAAGCTTTTTTTCATTATTACACATTCGGGCATAAATCATTTTGCTCGAAAATGCCATTCGAACGAAATTCAGCTTGCAGTTTTCTAATGACATTGGCTCTTTGTGACAAAGAATGTGTTATTACCACCTTATCAGTAAAGAGGACGAGGTAGCGTATGGTGTGCTACATGGGCTATAACGCCCTTCAGAGGTGTACAGTTTTGTGACTGTCGGCTACACAAAATCCTGCTTTCATTGAAGATGCGTGTCAACTAGTGAAAATTCCTGTTTAGCTTCGCAGAGCATAGTGTTTTAACAAAAAAAGGCGCTCACTCAGCCCCGAGAAGCTCAACAATCAAAATCGGTTGACTGAATCACGGTACCGTCGTAAACACTACAACAAATTACAAGCCTAGAATGTAAATTCTGCCACTAGCACAAGTGGAACAACGATCCAGATATGACACAAGTCCAGTAAAATTCCACAGGCCTTGATGTCTCAGTTAGACCACTGTAAGACGAGGATGGATCGTTAATTGTCTGAATAACGGATCTCTTGACTATTGTGAGTACAGTGAGCACGGTAGGGAAACCGAAGCCCATTCGAGAAAACAGGGACACAATAATACAAACAGATGGAATTTCAACGGATGGAGAAGTGAATCATTGACGGGCAGAGAGAAATTAACGACTCCGTTAAACCGGATTGACTGTTCTATTTGCGTACTAGAATAGGGGCAAGGAAGGTATATAAGATCATTTGCAACTGACTTGGCTGCTACCGATAACTTGGACTCATAGATCGTCGTTGGAGCTGGCCTTACAATGACCGCGGTCTGTTCAAAGTTTCTGCCAGAGGGTGCTTTTGACAAATCGACATTCGATCTTCCTAAAAAGACTATCCAATCTCATTGCCATATCTGCATTAGGTTACACATTGCTCCTGTTTTACACGAGCAATGGCTGGCATGAAAATGTGTAAAACCAGTGTGCCTTAGGGCCAAATCAACCACCACACGACCAAAGTTGCTTTTTTTCTGGTCATTTGCGTTTAAGAACCTCGACTCGAGGAGTGAACTTTTGTGTTTCCTTAGAAAGCTGTATGTCAATAGGCTGTCATCGTTCCTGATGGGCGGCTACGATCGGGTCGCGCAGTTAGCGGTGTCGCTTGATGCAGTATCAATAGGGGTGGTGGCTCAAGAACTTCAGTGTGTACCTCCTCAAATAACTCAGTGCTCAGGTGTCCTCACCACAAAAAACAACATGTACCGATTACAGTTTAGTTCCACTGTTTCTTCTGTCGGTCAGAGCTTCTACAGTCGCTGACTAATCGCTCTTCGAAACCGTTTATTTTAATGAACATTTAGGCCAGATTTATCGTGGCGCACTAACCGATGGTAACAATCATCGCGAGATATCCGTCAAAAATATTCACGGGTTGTGATATACAAAAAAGATATGCGGCAAAATAGTGCGAAATTTCAGTGGTTTACACAGTTCGAATGGAGTTCTGGTGAGAAGTTAAGAGGGAGTAATTTTGTACACTTTTCGTTCGACACCGTGTTTGGAAATCGAGTGAGGTATTGCATGCGAAATCAGCCTAACAGGGAAACTTGTTTATTGTCCAAAGTTTACGAGACAGAGATCACCTTTAGTTGTATATTTTTTCATTGCGTTCTACTCTGTTAGTCTGTTATGGTGTCGACTTAATAGTAGTAGTAGTAGTCGACTTAGTAGTTTGATTTCCGTCGTTTGCAGGATAGGCAGTTTTGACCATTTCCACGTGTTGGTGTACGCGCAGACTACACGTCATCAAACTGTGGTTGATCACATCCAGCATGCGTCTTTCCCATTTACCGCCGATTCAAGTCTAATCAAAGTCTCTTTGAATAAGACACATGGTAGTGAGTTGGTATCATACTTAAACGAGCACCACCACCTGACCAACTTATGGTTGAAAACCCAAAGTTTGTACGCCCAGGTAGTCACAATTACTTGCAACTTGATGAGCATGCCAATTTTTAACGGTCAAAAAGTGCGGATGCATTTACTGATTCGAAATTGTTTTCTGGTTAGTTACATAGACATTTTTACTAATAGTGGATTGGGATGTTCCAAGCTAGAGTGTGGTCTTTATATCCCTTGGAAACATCTAGACACTTTTCGCTTATACTGGTTTCAAAGATCATGATGTGGTTGTGGAACCTTAATCCAGACTGACTGAATAACATCTGTCAGTTCCTTTTCCGATTCATCAATACGTCCGTTCCCAAATACTTGTCTATTCCTAAATCCCAAATGTTATCTCTTAACCTCATGTCTGGACTGCGTTTAGGGTGTGCCGTTAGACCACAATCCTGAGTCTTAGGTTCAGTTGGCATTGAACGCTAACTCGGCGATGATGCTGTAGTATTCTGTATTCTTTTGAACCACATGAGCAGTGGATTCATCTATCAGGCCCACTAAGATATTTTGTTCTCATTGAAGGTCGCCATCTTCAAATTGCTTGTTCATTACACATATTTCTGTTTTCATATGAATGTTTAGTTTTTGTGAGAATTGGTCAATCGTGATCTTTTACATAATCCTTCGGGTAATCAAGAAAGATACGTTCGGCAAAATTCTGAACAACTGACAGAATCTCACGAAGATATTCGAACCAGTTGTAAATATGCTCTTTCCAGTTTGGTCCGAGTTAACGGTCATTCGACTGCTGCATTTCTTTGTGCCAGACACATTGGATCCAGTAGCGTGTTAGTTAACCGTCAATTTGCATCTCTCCATTTGCCGTGCTATATCTCGACAGTTGAGTTGCATTTCACTGAACACCAAAATGCTACCGCTGCCAAATCCAATAAGCTGTGTTCACGAAGGCACACGTCACTATTACGGAATGAGTCTTCCACAAATAGGGACCCTTCAAGTTTTGGTGGGTGCACAGCGGATGATGGTGCTGTACTATCTTCCACGAAGACGTTGGGCAACGTGATAAATCGGTGATCTGAGATACTTACAACAAAATTGGAACGCAATACCATGGTACTATTGAACGAAGTATGAAAGTGAATAATTGGACAACGTTAACAGCTTTGATCGACAGATCATTTCTGGCAAATGAATTACAGTTTGGTGCCTAACAGGCTAAAGGTGAACTGTAAACACATAATACGGCATTCACATCCAAAAGAGCTCTTCCGAGCAGTCAACAGATCCAAAAACAATGGGGGTGAGCCGAGCTCCTAAAAAGATGGTGCACGCACCACTCAAGCAAGTTCAATGACCAGTAACTGACTATTGCACAACTATCAAATTGATGCGGTAAAAAAACCTCTGGGTCAAGGTCCAATTGACAGTCGGAATTTGGGAATGTTGAATTTACAGGGATAAACACATGGCGAGATAGGGTTGGGTCGGATTTTCACAAGATTGTACTTCAGAAGTCGATACAAGTGCTTCGATCTACAGTCACTAAAAAGTGCACTTCAGAAGTGGAGGCGACATTCCATTTTGGTGCATCGTACTCTACTTCACATTACGGTGTTGAGTTATAGATATACATAGCAGGACAGTGTTGGTTCGCCACGTCAACCTGAGTTCTTCCTACGTGTTAAAAACTGCAGTGGTCTGTAATTACGTTTGCATGCGGAAAATTAGCCTTTTATTTGCACAGTGAAGCGAGTTTTGCTTTGCTTTGCTGTCGGAATTCAGCTGACACATGATCGATTATAGGTATGGCGACAACAGATATCACAAACAAGTTATTTGAATGAGTTACTAAGGCAATAAGTAAACTGGACGGGGCACAAGAAACGATCAACACTCGGCCGGCGCAATACGGTCCGCCACTCTGCTTGCTGCACATGCTCGCTCCTCGGAATCGATCGCGTAGGGATCTTTGCAGAACACCACTGATTATTCCGGTTTACGATTTTCACACAACTCTCGAAGCTTGGTTTAGCTGGACATCAAATCCTGAACGCGTTGTACGATTAAGCAAATGGAAGGAGTAGTCTGGACACTAAGAGTGCTTTCGAAAATGAGAGCATTTTCGTTTTTTTTATGCGGGACTAGCGAAAATCTTTCCATCCAGTCATTAGTTTGCTTCTGGTAGACGTTGCTATGTACACTTTCATCTGGTCTTATGCTCCCGAAGACACAAATCTCAATGGGAAAAGTCCCATTGTTCCTCACTCACTGTCATCTGACAGGGTTATTTTATGAGGAAATATCACAGCGACCAATCATCAGTTCCAATACATGTTACGTAGGTCACTGCAAGGCAGTCGGCTCATCAACGATCGATGACAAACACAGCTCAATTCATTTGTTATTCGACAGCGCACCGGTGAATGAGAACTTTAAAGTGCATCCTTAATTGAATGTGATAATCGTTGCATCTAATCACAGATTCAACGTAGGTTGGTTACTGTAGGCTACTCTACTGAACCAACCAGATCAGGACTTGCTAACAGATGAATATCAATGAGTTGCAGATAAATCGATAAGCATCACCTTGGTGACCACCGATATGTGCACGGTGGACGGACGGAAGGTTGTTGAGTCAGAAAAGCTAATTTTTTGTGACGTAGGTGTGTGCATACTATGGATTAAATCGATAAGATCTTGTGCACCTAAGTCATGGTGAGGTTTTAGCGGTGTCTACATTTAGCAGAATACATGCGTCAATTATCGAACTTCCTGTATGTGTATGGTCAGTTGAGCAAATCCAAAGGTTGTAACTGACTCTAACCACACTATGATTGTGGTACTCAATAACGGTGGCTGGCTTTGTGTGTGCTTTGCTGTTTATCCCAGCATCCACTAGGTTTATCACGAATAACTGACAAACACTGTCGGATGTACTGTAATCTGCAGGACGTAATAGTTTTTCTTAATCTGTAAGCCAATCACTTTGCAGTTTAAGGCAGCTGAATGGAAGGAAAGTTCGCATGCTTGTTTTGCGGTATACACAGTTCATCTGATCGAACACAAGTATCATGAATCTTACCCCATTATTCAATTTGAATACCATTACTAGTGGGCAGTAGGCGGGTTGAGACTCTATAAGTTGAGTATACTATACAATAGACTGCACAATTTTTGATCAGATCGAAATTTTAGTCTATTGTTTCTTAAAGAAAGAGGCTGGTTGAAAAGATTTTGTAACTGCAGAAGCGCTGACTAATCCACCTATGTGCACCGAACATACTAAATTGTACGTTAGCCTAACATGGATTGAAGGCAGGCCAAGTATGCATGTTGGGGTCGATTTCAATAGAAACACGTAAATCTAAGATTGTCTTGTCCCTCCTGTAATGTTTTCCAGCCCACTGGACGGGATGAGCGCGTGTCCCAATTATTTGGCATCATTTGGGTCGGCGGAAATTAGCTAGCATGAACATGTCAATTTGATAGACCAATTAAGGACAGAGAATATGCCAAAATGGATTCCGGTGCTATCTGGAGTAGTCCACCAAATTCTAAAAGCTCTTCATGAACAGTGCGACTAGTTTCGCGTTCCTTATTTGACCGATTTGAATTCGGCAACGGTCGCCATTCAGTGCATTCACGTAAGAATGCAACTGGTCATGTAATGTAAGTAGCTGAGGAAAATCCTCCACAGGCAACAAACCATTGCACAATCATTGCTAAGGTATTTCAGTGAGACATCTACAAGTAGGTAACGATCCTGCTTTATTCGCCGGGCTAAGTGAACAGCATTTGCCAAAACAATCCACGTATTCGGGCTTGAACCTTAGTAATATTCAAATCCCAAATCCTCTTGTCATCGTCCGCGTTATTCGTTTCAACGATCATGAATTAATATGTGTAAGAGCCATTCTCATTCGTTGGAATGTTCGTTGGTTTGACTTTACCAAAACAGCCAACAGTTTTATCAAATCGATACCTCCGTTTTTTATCAGGATGTCATGGTGGTGGAAATGTGCAAATATTTCCTATACATTTTGCAAAAGACTCTTTTTCAAGTATATCAACAGTGACAACAAAATGTAAAATTGGCTGGTGCATCTTTTTACTAAGAAACCCAGAATAGGCAGCTTCCCGGATTGTGAATTTAACCAGTGCTGTATAAGCTGGCCTAAAGGAATTGACTTAAGTGTTTTCTAAGTTGTATTTGTTCGGTACAATTTACTTATGTTATCAGTGGGTTTTACAAACTTTACGTATTCATAACCGGATACACAAAACCACAGTATAAAATTATGGAAGTGTCTCGATGGAAAAAACATAAATCGCGCCATGTTTGATCAAATTTTGTAACTCCTTAAGGCAACAACGGTCTTAAATTCACAAATAGACCATGATCTTCCTACCTGTTTGACCATTCTCAGCTTGATTTGTAGCTTTCATACTAGTGGTTATACTTTCGTTATCTACCCCAGAATTGCTGGATTCGAACCATCGGTGATCGGCTAGTTTGTGAAGTTGGACGGTCTGGTGATATGCCATTTCATGTGTAAGGCTACACGTAACGCCAAATAGTGTACCATCGACTTGCTTCTTGTTTCTTGTTTGTTTTTAATCTGAGGGCCTTGGAGATCTGAACGTAGTTAACCTCACCATGTGGTGGTCCATCATTTGACGATGATTGGGTAATCACCAACATGACCTCCAAGCTGATTACATGCTTCTTCTTAGACGGTCCATATTACTGCAGTATTCTAAAGACAGTTTTATCGTGACCCAATTGTCAAACATTAGCGCATGAAGTTCTTGACAAGTCATGAAATGCAACACTGTCTTAACTAGTGCGGCGCTCTCACATCGATCAGATTTCACGAAATGAACCAAATACCCTCGCCCGAAGAGGGAATAAATAAAAAAACGGTAAATTTGGTACATTCTGGAGAGTCTTTATGGCAGTTTGACTATCCTAGCACTAGATCACTTTGTTACTGCACTTATAGTAGCTTTTTCTGAGATTGCTCCCTGCCCAGGCAAACCCAGACTAAGTACACTTAATGTCGTTGCCTCCTTAGAAGATTGTTGATTGCTAAAGTGTACCGGTGCGAATCAAGAATTGAGCACGAGATTGCTTATTCCCAGACTTTATTAAGGAGAGCATGTAAATGTTACGTCTAAGAGCTAGTCAATAATACGTACAAAAACATGATAACTGTTAAACTTGTCCGCTGATTCAGTTCATGGTTATTGTAATGATGAACGGCGGTTGCCCCTTGTTGGCACTCGTAATTTGTCTCATGTCTGCTTTACACTGGTTACGATTGTAGTAGTCCGAATATGGAAAACGTTCTTCTGTGCATATTCATGGACCAGTCAGGTGTTTTCTCTGCTTGAGGGCATCAGTCAGAAAAATCCAGAAAAACACTATAAGTGGTCGTTTTCCTGTTAAGGGCCAGGCTCTTACTCCTTAGAATACTGAAACTACCGCTACACTTGAATCGGGTAAGCCGCGCTTTCGAGAAAGTCACCGAACGCTCTTTACTGAATGACTCCGTAATCTTCGCACAACAACACTTGATGACGTTGCTCGGTTTGCCACCTCCCGATACGTCCTGAACAGCGTCTGTTAAACCACTTTCCTCACGATTCTCCAGCTATTCCACCACATATCCGAATGGCTGGAGATGAGTTTCTGATTGGCTGGTTTGATTATCTTTCGCAGCCAAGAACCAGCTCTAGTAATTGCTCTATCATTCTGCTTTCAACCGACTCGCCGTTATTACCTGACTGACATCATAACGACTACATTAGGTTCTTGAGAATGATTTGACTAGTCGTGGCAGGTTGTCAAAGTTGTTCGGCTAACTGTCAGTTCTGTCCCCAAGAATCACTGACCAGAACTTGTCTAACAGAAAGTCATCTGATCACAAGAACTGACGCAAACATATACAGGTCATTTCAAATTGAACGTCACCCAAATTTGATCGTAGTCATTGTATTCCTACAGGCGTTTCAGCCAGCCCACTTCGAAAGGAGCACTAGACTGGAGTTTTGCTCTCATTAGAGCTCATCAATAGTAAATGTCCTTGCACGGATCGAAGTTTGCAATCTGATCCGCGTGATTGCGAGACTAGCATGTTAACTAAAACGTCAGTAGCTTGAAAATGGGCATGACCGAATGATCAAATTCGGACGCTCGACCACAACTTTGTATGAAGTCAAGTTTGGAATAACATAACGTCACCACATCCCTGTTCATTAGTTTTTGCAATGGTAATCCCATTCAGAAAAATGTGTGCATTTTGAGTTGAAAAACGAGTCAAGAGATGTATTTATGGACAGCCTGAAACTGCTTTCGACGCCATCCAAAAAATTTCGTCTCTTTTTGCCAGGTGCACTTCAAAGTACGTTTCAATGCCAAAGATTTCGCACCGGAAGATATTGATGTGACAACGGTTGAAAACCGATTGACAGTGCATGCAAAGAAAACGTTCAAGACGGGTAGTTCTGAGAGCACCAAAGAATTCTGTCGAACCATTGATTTGCCACGCTCCATTGATCATGAACACTTCCAGTGTCATTTGACTGAGGTAAGTCTGAAAAAGTGGCGTTGACCATTGTTTATTAAATGTAGGGTAGGTACGAAGAATGTTTAGCAAACTTACTACAACACGTGAAGGTACATGCAATGTCTGAAATCGTACAACACTGAGCCAGAATGAGTTCAGTTTGATGTGGCTAGTGTTGGACAGACAATTCGGAGTTCAGTTTTTTTATAGTTTCAACTACATTTATGTTTATGCTTTTTTGCGCTTCGTGATTATGACACATTTGATGATGTTGTTGAAAGAAGTAACAAATATGTACACTCAAGTACATCTTAATGTTTCCTGCAGATAGTGGCCAGATTATGACTCATTCGTGATATATCTTCGTGGTATATTTTGACAACAATAAGTATGAAGCAGGTCATTATGGTGTTGAATATGGCTTATCAGTACTCTTATATATCTCCCCGATTTTAAAGGCCTTTGGCCATTTTAGATGACGCGAAGTGCACCAAAGTGCTCAGTGTAGACAATGTCAACAGTAGTATACAGCAACTAGATGAAACTTTCATTTACTCTTCCCTGATATAACAATGTAACAATTATTAGGGTGTAATATGTAAGGTGGCAACTGTAATAAGTAAACTTTATATTCCTCATGGTAATGACAGCTAACTTAGAATTACAGTGCTTAGTCGAAGCTGCGACTCACTAGCGGCACATTAGATTGCCGAATAGCGTGGCTGATCATCATTTTGGGCATTCCCCGCATATCAGTTTCAGTGTACTATTGTATGAACATGTCGCTGATCATAACGGATGGCCTGCCAGATCATACTTGAAACCAACAAGCGCCTGTTTTGCGGGGGATGGTTGTGTTCTTATTGGTAGATTGAATATTTTTTAATAAAAAAATACTGCAACAGATCCTTTTGAACACTTGATCTGAAGAGTAGTCCAAATAAAGGTTTCACCCAGAAATCAACCGCCACGCAACACAAAGCATACTGTCATTGCCATTCAACGTGAATCGTGTGAACCTTTGGTTGTTACTGATTTATCATACTTTTTCAGCCCTATTATATCCCCAAAAATTCCGTCACTTCAGCCTTCTATCACAATTACCTTTTTTGAAAGTGTATTTGTAACCATAGTCACATTTTGAAGTACCTTTCAGTTGTGCGCGAATTTTACATGCAACAGTGTCATTTGCTGTCTCTTGCATGACAGTGGCTCTGAATAGTTCACAAATTGCCGTCAAATGTGGCCATATAGTATCACTTCTCAATGCAAATTTGTCTCCCTTTTCGTCAGTTTGAGCCATTTCTCATATAACATGCTGTTTAGGACATGGCTGTAGACAGCAACGTAGCAACTGAGTATATTTTTTTAGTTTTCAAGTGAATGGTATACGAGCCTGAATCCGTTTACTGATTAACCATTCAAATATGCCGAGAGAGAGCTTAGCAGAAACCAAAACTTAGCGAAAAAAATCCGTGTTCATTTTGTCATCTACGCATCAAACATGATACGGTAAAAATACACAGTCATAAAGCGAGGATTACATAGTTTCTGGCGTATTTCATTTGGGAATTATGGAAGAGGTTGTTGTGTTGTCAAGCCACTGTTTTCAACCAGGGTCAGTTATGACAGCTTGAACGTTTTGCCAGAAGACCTTCGCACGCACAGTTTGGGGGTTTCACAACCGGATTCCAATCACTTCTGCAGTCGCTGAAATCCTGGTGTTGACACGTGACGAGGTATATCGAATTAAATAAATCAACGTTATATGTGTTGCCGGATTTGTTCAGGTGGGCCAAAACTGTTGGTCACTGTCGGACCGTCATCCAAACGGTGTGAAGTTCGTTTGTTGTTTCCAACACTCCACCTTTTGTGAGACCAATGTACTGTGTTCTACAGGGAATAAAACGGTTAACGGCGCTGCTGCACATCGTTTCTAAATTAAAGGCGTACAACTAACTTGGTGGTGAACGAAACTTTGGCCGCGTACTGTGAACATCATCCTCAGGTTTGTGTCGAACCCTCTGGTGAGTGATAGTCTCGGAATTTCGTCTCTGTACAGACAGTTCTTGTTGGACGGTTATCTCCAGGCCACAGGTTCACACTGCTGCCCTAACATCTGCATGTCGCAGGCCATTCCTTAACAAGTTACCTATTGCCGCAACACATCTGAAGTGAATGCTTGCACTTTTCACCTAGCATACCATTTGTACACGTTTTTTACATTCCACTTAATAGAACCACCAAATTCAATTCAAATCTAAAGATGGTACCGAAAAAGACTGTTCTTTAGACGTTTACTTGTGAATTTGTTGCTAAATATACTTCTCCATCCTATAAATATACTTACACGTAATATACACAAGCTGAATGTAACTAGTGCAACATCAGAACGTGAGAATTCGGGATTTCTAAAATTGGTGTTCTGATTGTCACGACACTTTTGGACGCCAAAAGTGTTGGTTTGATTTAACTGAAACAAATCCTTCAGCCATTGCTTCATTCCGCTGGAAAACGTTCAATCACTGATATTTTTGTTCATCAAAAAAGGAGAACACGCAGTATGTGAAAGGAAAATCTAGACGAAAAACTCCTGTCAACATTGCTTGTCATCATGCTGAAAAACGGTACTTCTAATGATTTAGGCGGAGTTTTTTGAACGGCAAAGCAATAATGTGTCCGACTAACTGGACTTGTAAGGCTGTTGGATCACGTACCGTTATAATTGATATATGTGGTATGTGCACTGATATATTTTAGTGGTGACGAAAGGAGTTTAGCGTGATGATGGGAATTCAAACAAATTGATACCGGTCTTCAGAATCTTTTATGGGGTTTCTGTTTGTATACTTTTGACTATGTCCAGTTGATGTTCTGACCCGCGTAAGTTGATTACTCACAAACGGTAGGTTGTTCAGGTGGGGCAACTTGTGGACTACAGTGGAAACTCCAGGGGATAAGACTGCAAGACAGTCACTTCGCAAACCTTTTGTGAAACCAGTTAGATCTCACTGTGGGCGAAGTTGTTGTTGGCTTATCTTAATTAACATTCTCTCTGCTGCATCTGAATGTTTTCAAAACGAAGTCGGATATTCAAACACTGGGAACGAAGGATCCATCGCTGAGCTGGCACAACAATTTTTGGTGGGTGCCAACCATTCTTGTTTCATGACTGCTACAGCGCCTGATAAAAATTTGATTCTTACTGAACCCTAATTAATAGCTCACACCGTGGATCTCCATGGATTTTCGTTCGGTGCATAAACTTGCTTGTTTTGGTGTTTCAGGATGGAGTGTTGATTCTGGATGCTCCGGTCAAAGCACCAGACTATCAGTCAATCACATTCGACAAAGATCATCAGTTGAGCATCCGCCCAAAGTCGGAATTTACCACAAGCTCGACCCGGAGTGCAGCTCTCGTGCCCCTAGGTTAGTCATTTATCAGTTGTCAGTTATCGTTATTTCAATCGACTACTGATTATGCTTACTTTTATAAATACCTTTTATTCCTTTCTTCAAACCACCGTATGACTCGCAAGTCAATATAACTAATTTGTTTTACACAGCAATTGCTATCAAAGTGTAAGTTTGATGTCCATTTGTGTTTGTTAGCACCTATTGTGCTGAGACAATTTACATAGATGGTAAACATTACATTCTATTTTCATGTAAGTTAACATGAGAACCGATGTCCAAATAAACTTCCGGCGTGTTGTCTCATACTCTGAAGACTCGTTCTATGCACAACCAACCCAACCTGGTGTCTGGAGGTATCCAAAAGAGGCAACTCGTCCTATTTGCGTTAAAATCGACATTTCGATTAGGTTAATGATGATCTCTTCAAAGCACCGGTTTTCTTTCATCCGGTTAGCTGAAACAGCATAAAGATAGGTAGCAGAGGATGTTACCACTGTGATTTCAAGCACTGAGTGTTGACACTTACAATCATAGAACAGAATTCTAGCCTGGGCCTTGGCAAGGATATCCGCTACTGACGATCACTATCATGGTCAACTATCAAATCTGGTGTTTCTTTTCAAAAAAGATCGACTGAGCTGTGTACGGGAGTGCGGCACCTTCAATGAATTATGAGTACTGTTCAATTTGAAACGAATAAGCTTTGAGTTTTTAGTTAACGAACATTGGTTATTCTGACAGCCAGAAAATATCGCCGGGGTTCGGATATGTGCAGATCCGTAGTTGAACCTAGTTGAAGATATGGCATAAATTTGTGGAGATTCTTGAAGAAGATTTAGGGATCTAGGACATATTAAGAAACGGTAAATTTAACGATATTGGATGTCATTAGTGCCGATCAAATAATTTAGTCATCTAGAAAATGTTTAAAATTTGTAAGCAAAAGACTGAAGCAATAGGGGTGGGTGGGTGGTGCATACATGCATCCACAAAACGAAAGGGCAATTTCAACGGGGTATATAAGTGTGTTTGAATATAGGACATGAAATGCTAATGTTTTAACTTGAAAAAAGTATCTACGCGAAGTGACCAATGTCAGTTTGTTACTGAACTTCCAAATAATCTGCAAAGTCAAAAAGCAGTCCGTTGTTTGGATGTCATTGTAAAGGCAAATGACAACGTGTTTACATGAAAGTGAGGTTAAGAAAAGAGCGGGTATACAACTTTGGACGTCAGTTGCACTTTGAACGTTTGAGGATGACTGGCGATAAAAGTGCATGTTAAGTATAAACAAGCAGCACAGAAGTTCGTTCTCAACTAAACAGTTTTGTATCCAGTTCGTTAGCTTCTTTCAGATTTACCGTTTGAACTGTTTTCCTTGGTATTCATTCATAATACTGTCTGGAAACTGTACAGCTAGAATAGTTCTCTCTTTAGGTGTTCTACCATTACTGAAAAACTTGACCTCTCTGTGAAAGGTACATTTACACGATGAATGACAGGCTATAGCCCGGACGCAAGAAATGAACTGCCAAGTGGTCACCAAGGTGATTCGTTACTTATCACTATGTTTCAAAATGACTCAGCGACCCCACTTCATCAGTGTGTTCATCGATCGCAAAGTGGTACTTTATTGTGGTATAGTCTCGGTAATTTTATCGAATACGTTCACCCAGATTATCGATTGATCAGTCTGTTGGCTTAGCTAATTTATTTAATGAAAACAACATCTCGGCTGAGAAGTGTGAGTTAGAGGTTTTTCGATTAACGGGCCAAACGTGGGCATTATCGTTAGTGTTTCACCCGTATTGCTGTAAAGTGGTTTGAGAAATTATGAATGATTCAAGTAACGTTGTGAATTGTTGTAATTTTACGTTAGGAAACAGGCCAGTGCCAATAATATTGGGAGAATTTTGTAGCTACACTTAATAGGATTGCATGAAACACAAGCCAGTTTAAACAGTAAAGAAACACAAACGGCATCCTTATACATACCGGGCTACAAAGCTTCTTGATCTAGGTTGTCTCTTCACTTCCAGTAACTGGTGACCAAATCACGTGAAAAAAACATTTGTGCTAAGTTGTTCACACTCTGCACCTGGGTAGAAAAGTATGGGTCGATGAAAACTTGTCGTCATTGTTAAGCACAGCTCTCGATTGAGTAGCCTTCGTTCTGGAACATGGCACTACCGGAGTTAACCGTTGAGTGATCCGTAAGGACAATTACGTTCCTCCTGTGTTCGTTCTTTCGTTACATGCAAAGTTGAGCCATCCCCAAATGTTGAAAACGCCTGTTTGCGAATATTCACTGAAAGAACAAGTCTCTGTTGGTCCGGAGACGACATGCAACTGATCAAGCGCTATTAGGCTCTCATTCAGGGCCACCTTCCTGATGACCTGAGCTAAATCATTGGCGTAAACAATGGTTGAGATTGAATGTTACCGATGTACCTTAACTCACTCGGATGGTTAAGTCAACAGTAAAGTGGAAGATAGTAGACCATTTTGTATGAAAGCAGAAACAGAAAGTCGTTTCTGGATTCCACTAGGAACAATATATGGCTCATTCTTAATCAACCAGCTAAACAGGAGTACGGAGCCTCTGTACGAAATGGAGCAACTGGAAGCCAGATTTGGGTAGGAAGTTGCGAGGAACTCCGATCGATGAAGACGCATTCATTGTCCTAATTGTCCAGCGACCACTTTGTTCCGGTGTTTGGTGTTCATAAAGTTGATGTCATCCACAGTTGTTTGTGAAAGTTTTGAACAATGGTTACGTTTACTAATACCAGCAGCTTTTAAATATGGCAGTGGACGTGAACGTGATCACATCGGAAGTCGTTCAGATGATCACGACCTGCATAACGCTGTCAACTGGATACTTTGTTTGGTTGCGAGCTGACGGTCGGATGGGGTATCAGCCCGGTGTCACGTTTCATGTCTCCTCGTCGGTCTATCGAATGAACCATGCTAAAGTGTATTTCACAAATCTTAAAATGAGCCTTTTACATTCGCACTAGTTTTGAGAACAGTTCCATTAACTGTTGGAAAAATCCCATAAGATCAGAAGTAACGATGTGACGAACAATTGTTTTCGATAATTCTTTCTCAAGTCAATACAATTACATAGGTTTTCATCAAGGCGTCATGAGACAAACCGCATAAACAGAGGCTGACTGTTATCGAATGACAGTGGCTACTGCTAAACTTCACACGACTATTGGTTCGGCCCAGACCGGACGTTGACTGGGTGTTGTGTCACACGGTCAAGGTCAAATGTTTGTGTGTGGTTAGACTGGGTGTGATTGATCTGTGGCCACGGAAGTTGCAGGGACTGAACAAACTTCTTTTGAGAGCATAGATTAGGGTTGCGTAATCTGATTGCAATCGATTCGGCAGTTGCCAAAATACGCTGACGGACTGTTTTCGGTTGAGCGTTGGCCACTCTGTAGATAATCCGGAATGCTTTGTTAACGTCTATGCGGTGGTTGGTGTCAGTTAGATGCGCAACAATGGCGCTGGTAATTGATTTACGGCCACCGGTTCCGATCGAAGCTGGATGATGTTCTTTGATCCTTTTTGACAAGCGCCTAGTCGTACGACCAACATATTAACCTTGTAGGGGTTTCGCGGTAGACGATGTAGGATTTTCAGTTAGCCTTCTACCAAACGCATCGGTAACCATTATTCTCTTTGGTTGACTTGATGTTCACATCTGCTTAAATCGCCCGTTCAGTTATTATTTTACAATCGTTCGCCTTACTAAGCGTTACTCTGACTCGAGCCGCAATGAGCTGGAGCATGATGGAAGATGAAGGTGACCAAAAATCGGAGCAACCGGATAAAACAGACCCAAATAAAAGAACCGTAAACACTGTGAACACCTAAACACCACTGTCTTTGTTGCGAAGTGGCCATGGTTCTTAACCACAGTGTCTAATAGATTCGCATATAAGTCCTGTGTGCCTTTCTTTTTAGGGACAACTGGATCTTTTTTGGAAGCCACTTATGACGCAGGTTGCTAGGTGCGAAAAATGTCCTTGTTACTTTTGCTGATATCTCACTAGCAACGTTAGAGACTGACGAGGTGGCACTACGCAGGTGTGTACAACGGTCCCCTGCCTCGGTGGGGCGGTGTGCATTGGAGGTACCTGGGATGAGAATGCTTTGCTGCAATTGTTGCACTTTATATTTTGAAGGTTGCGAGGTACATTCCATACAGGCTGGCCTGTAATTCACGTTGTTCACCATGGTTTATCTGATTTCGCTCGAGAAACCTAGCAGTGAACTGTCATCACCATATGGAATGCTGGTCAGCGTTGTGTCGGGAAGATACTTAACATCATGCTCATTGGATTCCTCAAGCGCTCTTTTTCCACTGTCTTCCGTGACGATTTTGAATAGGGAGAGAGAGCTTGGACACCACCAAAAATGATTGACACTTGAGGCATTTACCCAGAAACTCGCATCCTGTGTACACACTAAACACACAATGACTGTAACAGTTTGACACTTATCTGGGGGCTCGTTCAATAAAAAGAAACAGCTTCAGAGAGTGTTACGTGCGGCCGAATCAGAGGCGATCGTCAGGTTCTAGAAGACTGCAACCATCTTTTGCCCCTAGGGGTGACCATGGTTCAAGGCTCGTCCTATAATGAAACCTTGACCAACAATCTCGATTGGATTTAAGTCCAGCCTTTACTTCAAATATCAGACTTTCCCAGAGTTCGGCGAGCCAACGCAGTATATGACCAGTGACTGACCTGGAGAGAATATTCAGTAGGCTGGTGCAGCTCTGAGTCCTCCCTTGTTGAAAACGAGGGGGATTGTTGATAAACAGCAATCAAGAAGAGTTTTTCCAGCTTCCGGAGCCGTCGGTAACGCTTTTGACATCAAGTTCTCTCCACTACGATGGAAGAAATATGGTGAAAGAAGGTGTAGATCTGGAGCCTTGTTAGGTGGCACCAATTTGTGTTCACTGGCTACCGCTGTCTCTGACAGAGGGACGTGTGGTACGCGACATCTTGTCAACCGAGTTTCATCCCCTGCAGAATCAGACTAAGGTTAGCTCAAATGCTTACCACAGGCTCAGACCGGTTGTCCAGTTGGCACTGTTGATTGACTATGCATAAATGATGAACGTTCCTTACACCCTCTTAGATCCACCACCAATTGATTATTTTAGACTTACACACAAACACTGGAACGGTACGGGTATGATCTGGTTCCAACTGGTTGGTTCACAAAGCGCAACCGTCTTTGATATGGTAGTGCCACCTGTAAGTAGTTGTCATACCATGGGGTTGAGTCCATAGCTTAGACCCACTGGGCGGATTCCCTGCGAGACGCTGCACTCGATGTCTAGACTCCATAAGAAGCACATAGTTGCAGCAATCTTTCACCGTTGTCAGTGCTTTGTACTCGAACATCAAACACACCACATATTTGCTTCTCTTTCGAAGCAAGGCCGCCGGGTTAACCATGCAAATCACCCACCAAAACGATGAGTTCTGTGTATTTGCGTTGTTTCAGAATGTCAACTGGGGCGTCGTATAACGCATTCTTGGTGGCCCTGAACAGCTGCTTGTTGAAGCGTTCTCCGACATACTGAATGCAAAACGCTTCTCTCATATGCATCGAAATTCTGACCGATGGGTGCACATAAGCGACTGTTTTCCTGGGATTTACAGAAACGAACGCCACTCTAGAAGTGATTATGACCGCCACTCCTGTATAACTGTGGGTTTCAGCTTCGAATTCTTCAGAGGCCCTGAGGAAGAATCACTTGTGTCCCCTATAGGTGAACTCAAATGAACACCGGTGTCAAAATGATAGATTTGCTTTTCACAAGTGTATCACACAATTCTCCAGAGTTGAGATAATACACAACGGAACTATTTGTCGGAGAATGTAGACCGCAAAAGCGCCAATGTCTATTTAACATCGAGGGCTGATGAAAGGTGAAGGACTTGTGGGGAAAATAGCACATGAAATTGGGAAAGACTTACTGGCGTCACTGTTAGAAGAGCGGTAGCACCTTTTGGTTGTCTACTTCAAGGAAAAAGTCTGAATTGAAAGACCTCTTACCGAGTCTCTAACTCAGACACCTAAATTGCGAAAGAGGATGGAACAATGTTTTCCTGTATGATCTTATCCTGAGCTGACAAGTTAACCCGACTCGCTTGCCAGTGCGAACCTGCCTAGCCCGGGGACATGGCATATATGACACTGACGTCTGATTCTGGCTACTATTGTGCACAGTTTATTTATTCAAATAAGCATCAATGTTTTGAATGACATCTGGAGTTTTTCCATTCTACCAAACAGTAACGGGGTGCTGTTTATTCTGTGCACATTTTCTATCCCTTTTCATTGATTGAAAGGTAGCTATGTTGTAAAACAGTTTCTACTGGTAGAATCAAGCTGCGCCACCATCATACAACCAATAGTGCGGCATACAACTACATGAATATAACTGCTTTTCGCCCTACTGCTATCCCTTAACTTGTATATCATGGTCGACATGGGCAAACGCGACATGCAAGCCTATCATTCCTGTCTGTGGAACGCGGAATAAATCAGGGTACCAATCATTGCAAATTTATTCATTATAAGCGCCCTCAATAGGTACCGGTCTTTATTCATGAAAAGAATGCAATTTCGCCATGTTGACTTGCAAGACACTTAGAAGGATACGCTGTCATGTTCGATTTTTGAAGCTTTAAGTGTGCTCGGGCGGCATACCATTAAAAGATGTCGGTTATCAGGCATACTTGACCCAAATTGTCCACTTCTAACATGAGCTATATGAATCAGAACAAAAGCTCGATGGATATGAAGGCCCAGACGAAATTTCAGACACTGTTATGTGTTCAAAATATGATCACCGGAAAGTCATGAGTCTTGTGGTTTTTCGAGAGTCCTGGGTTGTAGGTTTATCCTTAAGGTTCACAGGTATTACCTATGTAAGCGCTTGAGTTTCCTAACCAAATATGTCCCTTTAAGAACTTATCCTGTGGTATATCACACACGATTAGCACGACAAGGTCTTGAACCTGTCCACACTTCTGCTTTGTTCGGATACTTGCGGAAATATAGTCTTGAGCGGAACATCTGCATTCTCGCGTAATAACTCAATGTGACATTTAGTGCCAACCGTGTGATTTCGTTAGCCAATTAACTCGAACAGGTACAGTTTTTAACATGCGAACTTAGAAACACACCGTATGGTAAAATCTGCCTATGACGAGGAACTGTAAAGCATTTGTAGAAGTCCGTGATTTTTTTTAGGATGCGTCAGCTGTGGGATGTGGAAGGGGCTAAGTGGATGGCTCTATATGCAAGCAAGAGCATCGTGTTTAGATGGTTGTCTCGACAATACTTAGGGAGTCCAAGGGAAAGAGTTTTTTGTTACTGGTGGCGTCCACTTCTTAGCAAACTGCACAATGACGCGATCTAATATTCACGACTGCTAATGCTTTGAAATGCGCATGTTTGTTAGTGCTCTGTAGTCAGTATGCGGATCGGAACCGATTCACTATTGTTCTCTCACTCAGGCAATGCACAGAGTGGTATGTGATAATGTGAGGCACGTAGTATTGTCCCGCGTATAACCCTCGGACCATACGGTGTTCAGAAAATTGTACCTCTTCAAGGCTGTTAGAGGCCTTTGTCAACGTTTACCAAAGGTGACGTATCGTACTTTCATTCAGAAATGTTGTTTACACCGGAAGTTGCACCGTCTCTGATGACGTTGATGAAGAGACGAGGTCATTGCCTGTTTCTAGAATCCAGTTCGATTTTGTTGAACTGGAGCACTTCTGAAGCCTACGTTAAGTTGGTCTCTCATGGAAGAAAAGGCGCGGCACTATTGTGGGATTTTGCAATCTGGCCGCTACGTGTCGACGATGTTGGTGAGTGGTACATTTTCGCTCACTGTGTTCTAGGTACGTTCCCTATTTGCGGTGAACGCACCATCTGAACGAACTTGAATTGTAACAGTGTATGTTAGGGACTTAATCTTCTTTTAAATGAACCACTTTCGGTTTGCTGGTTAAGGCGAATCTGGTAGCTCATACCTAAGCCTACCCAGTATCTAACATTAATGCACCTTACTGGCTATCTTCGTGAACGACCGAACAAAAAAGTCATGAGTGGTGCATAAACATGTGGAAATTTACATCAAGCTTGCAGTCCTCTTTGACAGGCCGCGATATCTCAGTAGGCGTTCAAATGATTCTGAGTGTCATCGGAATTAGACAGTGACAGACGTGGTTGTGAGACTCAGTCGTTTACCTGTTTCTGTGGCACTAATTACGTGGTTCGTACAACCAGGCGCTTATGTGAACGTATGCGTGAGCATCATCTAGCCCGCATCAACAGCCCGGTCACCAAGACAACCAAGACAACGCAATTGTTGCAAACCTCGCTGATACACATCATACTGTCAACCTGGCCTCCTCTTTTCGTCCGGTTTACCGAGTAAACGATATTTACTCAAAACCTGTCAGATGCCAAATTTTGGCCATAGCTGAAGCGACCGTAGTTCGAATGAATATTCCACTCTTTTGCACGCAGAAGCGCTTTGATCAGGTGTTGAAGTTACCATGGCCAACCACCCACACCACGACCGATCAAGACGAAACGATTCCACTTGCATCATAATTGTGACATAATCGTATGAAAACTTCGTCAACGTTTCTGCCTATGGCGTGTCCGACCTCACTTGAACTTGCTATTCGCTTTTGTTCGCTTCGCCCTGGCAACTCTGTTCCATATAAATGTTATATAGTTGGCCTGAGGATTAGGAAACGAAAACAAGCGTGTTATCTACACCATTTTTCTGATGACCTGATCATTGTCATTTTTGTCATAGTAACAATGGCCCACAGGAAAATCCAAAGTAAGCCAAATTCCAAGATCTGGGAGCTCGGCGATTTCGACCTGTTTCGAAATCCCTAACTGAGGGGTTATCGACTAGAGTGAACAGGACAATTACTGTTTCCTGATCAGACAAACCTGATGGTTACTCAACAGAAAACGGTCGAGCGTTCCGAGTTGATATTCCGGTCGCGCCTAATGTGAGGTCAGTCGCGAAGTGGTCAATACGATTGCCTCGTGAAAATGTGGTCGCAATCCTAATTTCGATCGTGACAAAGACGAGCTGAGGAGCTTTAACAAGAGCGGAACTCGAATCTTATGCCTTTTCGAAAGATGCAGGCCAGAAAGTCAGTCTGAATATGAGGGCTAGGATCCAGTATGGGTCGCGTTCAACTTGCAATGAGAAATTGTCAATATGGTGAAGTATATAGTTGACAGTTGTAAACCAAAAGCCCGCACTACTCACCAGTAGCCAAAAGTATCGCCGGAGGAGTTACAGGGTTCTGTTATTTCAACTCGGACAAATGTCATAGTCGTGGGGTTGTCAATTGGAGTCAACAATACATTCAGTGTGTCTTCCCTCGAGACGATTGGGCAACCTGAACACCACTCACAATCGACTGTGAATGGGCGTTTGCTTATGGCTATTCAGTTCTGCCTGAGTTCAAGTCGGTGACGTGGTGGACAACGCAGTTGTTTCATGAAAGCGTGCCCAGATTTTTAGGCTGGCACAATGCTTCTGGTTCCTTACAAGAGCCAAACCTGAGTCTAATGTTTACTTTCCAACGGGGACGGATGGTATGCTTAAGGGAATTGGAAGAGTGATATCATCTGTGAACTCTGTTCTACATATATAAACCAAAGTCCCGTACTACTCGTAAGCGATATTGTTATTATCATTGATGGTATTGGTAATAATGTTTTCTGAAAGTCTCATACTGTCACTCTGAGATGACCTATGCCGTCCTCAGTTGGGTACCTCACCTAGAGGTACCCTTGTAGTGAGGACGAACGATCCCACCATATTACTCACACTACTGATTTTCAGTAGTGGGGCAAGAGGGTGGATTTAGACATCGAAACAGCCGCCGGGGAAATACAAGAAGGGACATTGGAGTGCAGCATCCCATGGAATGGTTCCTGGTACATAAAGGAACTGAGCATTGGCGTCTGTGGCAACCGTAACATTCTGAGAGGAGTGTCGTACGCAGAGGAATGTTTTTGTTTGTGGTCCTGTTGAAACGCGTAACCCATGGATAGGTTTTTCGAATAAATGACCTTGTGCCATCCGCGTTCTTGGCTTACCGCTCCCTGAATGATGGGTCAACACGGGACCTGTTCGTAAACACAAACGATGACCAGTGTGAATGATCAGTTTGCGTTCAATTTATGCGTTTCAGCCAAATGACTGAACCCGATGGTTACACCGAGGCATTTCGACTTTTGATTCGCAGTTGTTTGACATATTCGAGATCCGTTAAACCAGTTTGATAAGATCTCTGTAGTTCATATCTTGTTGACAGTTCATTAAACATTGTGGGTTACCAGTATTGCATTCCTCTTTTCAATCATAATAACCTACTTGATGTAAGTTAAAACCAAAAATATCTAAGTGTCGGAGGCAGCCTAGAGTATTTTATAAAAGGTTTTTATCAACCCACACCTTTTTAAATGCATCTAACACGCCACGCACTTGGGATCGATGTTGGAGATCGGTGCATAGCTTTGATTGGTTCATCTTTACCTAGGCTTGCGTAACGCAAAAGTAACTGGTTCCCCTGTACCGGTTATTGCCTCCGTTAAATGGAAATTCTCTGGTATTGTGAAAATCACTGTAAACTTGGCAAGTACTTCACATCCACCTTCCCACTATTTTAATGAAGTGAAATACTCAATTTTTGTTTGCACTTGTAACCTCGATGATACCGTGGAGAAATATCGGAAAACCTGCAAGGACGGAGCAATGGGTGCTGCTTATCAAAGCACTTACACTGAAATTTCAATATGAAGCAGTCTTAAGAAAAATAGTGAAACCTAACAGATTTTCACGCACATGTTGGTATCCAACGTTATATTTCAGTCGGTTTCCTGCTAACTACATAAGGTTATCAATGTACGAGTGTGCGACATTCTGTTCCACCATATGCAGTCAAAATTTTCTCGGGCTACAAATGTTCTGTTTTCCTTTTCTGAAAACAGGTTTTGCAATTCTGTTAAAGTCCACCTGTAATAGCTCGTTCGCAGAATTCTACAAATGCTATAAACCGAGGTTGTAACACTCGGCATGGTGTGTTTTTCCTCTACGAATGATCTTGATGAAGTAATTGTCTCTACAGATGCAAAGTATTTTGCGTTATGCATACGATGCTTTTGACATACAATCACTAGATGATCCCATCATATTTTAGTTCAAAACAGTACATCGTCGGACTCTGATGTAATCTTATTCCAATACTAGGAGTACTTACCCTAAAAAACTTTTTTCCAGCCGTGTACTTTAATCACCTTGACCGGATATTGCCACGGGTGATGAATTTTTGTTCACCGCGACAATAAGTTGTTAGATAACGAATGTGATTCCGTATATACATGCGGCCATTCCAGTCCTAGAAGATGTGTCTACGCCCCGAGGAGACATTCCTCATAATCAGCATTCTCTTTATAGCTTGTAACTCACGCGATAAATGAAAAACAATCTGTTTTGACATTTTTTGCTAACTTCGTAGATAGGTTCGCTTAACTCCTTCACACTACTATCTCGCCTAATTTGACTGGTGTCAGTTCCAGTCATGTCGATTTCCACCTGCTGACCATCAAAATGTCAAATTGCTACCGCGTGTGTGAGTGCAGTCTGTCTTAAGCCCGACTGTCACGTGATCCAAATTGTAAATTCGGACAATCCCCAGACTTTTTCAGAAGAAAACAGGACTGATAGTTGTGATCTATCTAACGACAGCAGTTCCTGAACCGCACACGTTCACACAATTTTCCGAAAGATCAATCAACCTATCCGAAGGAAATAAATCCGGGGCTTGTGGAGTTTTCGCGCACTGTTCCCCTCACTCTGACACAGTATGACAACAATTTCAGATGATGAGCTTATTTTTTCTAACCGTTGAGCTTAACCGTGGTGGAGTGAAGCCAATCGTGTATGCCATATCTGCGTTGGACAATCAGATTGTTTGACATTGACCCATATCAATAGTATCGATAACAGACTAGATGAGATGTTGTGTGATCTAGTGAATACACATCTTGCTCTGAACCTGACTTGTTCTTCATGGTGACAGAGATGAAGAACCTAGACTGGATGGGTGTGAGCCCAATGGCGGGATTGAATCTCCGACAGCCGCTCCAACTGAACATGAATGAAGATGAACTTCCAGAAGGATGGAAAATGTGGGAGTTGCAATCTCAAGATTTCCGCACGCTAGCTCGACTGTCGTCAGCCGAGAAGGAGTTTCAGATGGCGATGTTTCGACATTCCTTCAGAGAGCAGGCCGTCCGCTGCATTAACACATTTCCGTATGAGGCAGACAAAGACCCAGAAGACTGGGAAAACGTGATGAAGAAATTAGAATGTTATTGTTGGGGATTTACGAACGACACCTTTGAAAGATATAAATTTAATTGCCGCGTCCAAGAACCTGGAGAATCCGTAGGTCAATTTGTTCAAGCCCTGAGATCCATGGCCACAACTTACGGTTTTTGTAACTGCATGCATGACAAACTGATCAAAGATAGGTTAATTATTGGAATGAGAAGCGGCAATTTGACCAAGAGAATGTTGAGGGATCCTCAGTTGACGCTCACACAGTACACCGATTTGTGTCGAAGTGAAGAGACAGCCGACAGAAAGGCTGAAGCCCTCGAAATTCACTCGACAGAGGATGTCAATCGCGTGATTACCAAAGAACCAAGAAACCCTCAGGCAGACTGCACTTTCTGCAGAAGAACCCATGGTTTCAAGAGGGAACAATGTCCAGCATGGCGAAAAATTTGCACGAAGTGCGGTAAAGCGAATCATTACTCTGTTTGCTGCAAGAGTGTTCCAGGTGTGGCAAAGGCAACCCAGCTTAGAAGGTACTCAGTGTGTGCGGTTGGAGCAGACGAACCCCACCAGGGTGTTCGATCTGCTGAAATTGAATTGAATAGAATAACAATAAACTTCCAGGTGGACTCAGGTGCAGGTGTCAGTCTCGTCCATCGGTCCTGCGTCCCGAACGAACCACTGACGAATACGCACCTCGTGCTTCGAATGTGGAATGGAACAACGGTGACGTCTACAGGGAAGTTTACACAAATCTTACGCAAATCTAGTAATGGTAAACGTATCGAACAAGTTTTGTTTGTGGTCAAAGAAAATTTCCCACCCTTCCTTGGAGTTGAAGCAATCGGAGCGCTGGAATTGGTAACATTTAACTGGGTACGTAACACAGTCTCGCCATTGACCAACATGTGTCTAAAATACTCCAGTGTTTTTGATGGTACTTTGGGAACCTTTCCAGGAGTCTGTAAATTGAGCATCGATTCAGACGCGAAACCAGTCGTGTTACCCATTCGTCGTTTGCCACTTACCGTAAAAGAGACATTTGAAAAGGAACTCATACGGCTGACAGATCTAGGAGTAATACAGCAAGTAGACGAGCCAACCGATTGGGTTAGTCAGGTCGCTATAGCCAGCAAGAAATCCGGCGAATTGAGAATTTGCATCGACCCGAAACCATTAAACGCAGCATTAAGAAGGGAGTATTTTCGACTTCCCTTATTGGAAGACATTCTTCCTCAGCTAACCGGCGCTTGTTTTTTTTCAAAGGTAGATTTGTCCTCTGCTTTCTGGCATGTAAAACTGGACGAACAGTCCAGTTTGTTAACGACATTTGGGACACCTTTTGGTCGTTTCCGTTGGCTTCGTCTACCGTTCGGATTGAAAGTCTCCAGCGAAATATTCCAAAAACGACTAATCCAAGCGATTGAGAACCTACCCGGTGTCATGTGCATAGCTGACGATGTTTTGATCCACGGTCGTACCAAAGTCGAACACGACAAAAATCTGGAACTCTTTTTAGCTAGATGCCAACGGGTTGGCATCAAGCTCAAACAAGAGAAAATCGAATATTGTACCAACGAGGTTACTTTCCATGGACACGTTTTATCCAGAGAAGGAATCAAGCCGGATCCAGCAAAAATCGGTGCAATAGTGAATATGGAACACCCAAGGGATGTGAAAGGTATTGCTCGTTTCAATGGAATGATTAACTACCTGAGTCGATTTCTGCCCTGTTTGGCTCAAATCATGGAGCCCATCAGGCTACTGACCCACAAGGATACGCCATGGGTGTGGGGAGAGGAACAGGAGCGAGCGTGGAAACATATCAAGCAACTAATCGTCAAAGCTCCTGTATTACGTTACTATGATTCACGTCTGCCGTTAGTGATACAATGTGACAGCAGCCAAAACGGGATTGGGGCAGTTCTCATGCAGAACGGACAGCCGATTGATTTCCGAAGTCGAACCATGAGTAGCGCCGAGACCCGATACGCACAAATCGAAAAGGAACTGCTGGCGGTGGTCTTTGCAATGGAAAAATTCAACGATTACACATTTGGGAGAAAAACTATCGTCCAAACCGACCATAAACCATTGACAACTATCGTAAAAAAGCCTCTGGATAAGGCGCCACGCCGTTTGCAGGCAATGCTGGTACGCCTACAGAAGTACAATTTCGAGATCGGATACACTCCTGGAAAGAACATGGTACTGGCGGATACACTATCGCGAGCCCCACTGGCAACAGAAGAAGACAACTGCACCGGATACGAACAAGTACACCTAACGCTCGCGGAATCAGACTCGCGGTTACCACGAATAAGGCAGACGTTTGCCGATGACGAAGAGATGGAGAAGCTCGAAGAGCAAATCAGAAACGGCTGGCCCGACAACGCACGACAAGTGAGTGAAATCATTCGTCCTTATTTCAAGGTCCGGGATGAGTTGACCACAGAAAACGGTCTTGTGTTCCGTGGAGAACGGTTGATTATTCCACGAGCTGCCAGAAAACTCACTATGCAAGAAATACATCGTTCGCACCTCGGTGTGCGTAGTTGTACGAGACGCGCTAAGGATACCGTATACTGGCCAGGCATGACTAGTCATATCAAGGATTTTGTTTCAACCTGTATGGTCTGCAAGCAGTACGGGACTCGACAGCCAAAGGAGCCTATGGTGTGCCGCTCAGTCCCCAAGCGACCTTGGCAACACGTAGCGGTTGATCTATTCTCGCATACAGACAAGTCATATCTACTTTTGGTGGACTATTTCAGCGATTTTTTTGAAATTGAGAAGTTAAGTTCTACATCAGCCGAGGAGATAATCGGCAGGTTGAAAGCCCAATTCGCAAGATATGGCATTCCAGAGTGTGTGAGATCAGATGGTGGTCCACAATTTTCAGCACAACAGTTTGCGGAATTTGCCGAAAAATGGCGTTTTAAACACGAAGTCTCCAGTCCACACCACAGTCAGTCTAACGGTAAAGCGGAATCTGCTGTGAAGGAGGCAAAGAAAATAATGAAGAAATGTTCAACAGCCAAAGAAGACGCCTATCTGGCACTGCTAGAACACAGAAACACCCCGTCAGCAGACATAGATTTGAGTCCGGCTCAACGGCTCATGGGAAGAAGAACGAGAACACGAATACCACTAGTTGAAGATCGTCTAGCCCTGCAAACTGTCACGTGGGACACCGTAAGAAGGCGATTGAAACAACGAATGGAACGAGAAAGGCAAGTGTATGACAAAGGGGCTCATGAGCTACCAAGATTGGAAGAAGGAGATACCGTTTGGATTCAGCCGTTCGGTATGGGCTCTGACAGATGGGCCCCAGGGATTGTGGAAGGACGAGATGGAGAGCGTTCTTATGTGGTACGCACAAACCACGGGACATTAAGGAGGAATAGAGTACACCTACGGAAACAGGAAACGACGAACACAAGTTCTGGAGCAGCTGAATTCAGTTCCACTGAAGAGAACGAGTTCGTTCTACGAAACCGAAGAATACCGAAGATTCTTTAAAAAGGGAAGGATGTGGTGGAGTGCAGCCAATCGTGTACGCCATATTTGCATTGGCCAATCAGATTGTTTGACATTGACCTATATCTATAGTATCGATAACAGACTAGATGAGATGTTGTGCGCGGTGTAGTGAATACACATCTTGCTCTGAACCTGACTTGTTCTACATTAACCACTTGATTAAATTTGACCCACGTCCGCCACAAAATCCATAAACTACGACGTTCTGGGCTTCTCTGCAGTTCAGTTATGAAATTGTCTCAATCGATCACGTTAATCCGCCAATCGGCAGCGTCGCCCGAATTGGCACTGTTATGGTCGCATTTTGCACGAAAATGCACCCTTTAATCTATCGTCTAAAGCGCGACCGTTCAGTTTCACTCACGTGTAATTTCGATGGTGGAAGCTCACTTACAACGTTTTGAACGAATACACAGCACTTTCTAAGACATGGCGACCGACAGGATACTAGGCAGAGCTAGGCTCGTCTCTACTTGGCAATCAAAAGAGTTAGTACAATAATTGTCATCACATATATGCCAACTAGGTGGCAACAGGACATGAATGAAACACTATAATTTTCCCAAGGCATTCGTACTGATCTTACTGTTGCCTTTGTTCAAATGTATATGCTGTTGCTAGTAAAGTAGGCCGTCCGATGAAGCAATGAGAGCAGTAGGAACTTGTGAGGAAATCGGCAAATTACCAACACGTATGCACTAAACACAGGCTATCTAGACAATAGATAGGAAGAAGCGAACGAGGTTTGAGCCACTGTGTATACGGCATCAGTTACACTATCCAACATATCAATTATCCGGTGGTGGCACTACCTCAATTTCTCATTCGCTGTTTGGAGCAAACAAGACAGGTTTACTACTAGACCTTTCACTACTCTGTACAAAACATTGAGATCATGGTTATGCTGTTTTGTTCATCGTTGTGGCATTTCTTGATTGTGAAAATATGTACTAAAATGGACTGAACACTTGCGTTGTTTACAGCACACTACATACTGCTTTCGAACAATAATAAATGTGAAGCGTGTTGACACTGTTTATGCGTCTTAAACATGAATTTATTTGTTCTGTACTGTCTTTTCAACAAGACTGACATTTATGTCTAATGACACAGTTTATATTCCGTCCTGATTGGTAGCACAAAATTACTAACATATTTTGTCCATTACCCTTGTGTTTCGTTCATTGTGGGCATACATAAACAAACGGCACAAACGTCGCATACCACTATGGCGTATAATCGATGGAATTGGTCTTTCTGGCAAATAAACAAAACGAAACTTAAGATTTTGAACAATCAAAGCTCAGTTATCATAGTGATCGAACTTCTTCTGATGACTTTTTCAACCATTCTGTAAATCTGTTAGTTGTCAAGTGTGTGCAGGTGGCAGGACGACTAATCTACAGACACATGTCTCAAACCGTCTATGAAGTTTACAAAGGTTCCATTTGCGTTATCTAAAATAACCTTTTCCCCACTATCTTGGTCTCTAATATAGATCTACTTGTATCTGGAACAGTGCAATTTGATGGGCGAAATGTGCGACTTTGTGCTCATGGTCACTTGAAATAAAAATGACCAGTTTATTGTACAATACTCAATCAACAAAGATCAGACTTCTCACTCTGTGCTAAATTTTTTTCCCTCGTTTCCATTCACTCTATCTCAGAGTATCCAGGGATCTGAACTGACTAAAGAAAAATGATGTTGGTATTTTTGTCTCATTCAGAACGGTTTACAAAACCACCCGATGTATGGTAGTCATTCACCTAATCATTGTTTCTCCACAATTGAATTTACTTGACTGATCCGACTCAACACGGTCAGTCTAAATCATGCTATGGTGGTGGGGTCAAGAAAAAACAGCTTACCCTTTTTCATCGATCAGAAAACTGTTCGTTGATGTACTCATTTACTATATTGTGGTTATGCTCAGGCCACCTTATGTTTTGCACACGCAACTGGCCCATCGGAATTCTTAGCATAAAACCACTAGTTCTCAAAACAGTCGGCAAACTGTCAGTCTTTGTTGGCCACCACGTTGACCTCGGTGAAACTGCGCTGGGTGAGGGCGAACCAGTGAGAGTCACAAGAAAGTTATTGTGAAGAATGATCGGGTGAAATATTGGTACTCATCAAAAGTCATATAGGGCCTATACGTTAACACCGGTAGAAGAGACAAGCTAGTTTGTTCACCCTTGATAGATGGACACGTTGTCTGTGCAGTCGCCTAAGTGTACACCAGCACTGAGCGAAGCCGATGTATCACACCAATAACGAAAAATGATCAGTATGGTTTGGACGTTGCAGGTCACCCTGACCAAGTCAGCGTTTAAGAGCACGTGAGCGAACGTTCATCATTCATGTGATTGCTATGAAAATTGTTGATCCCTGCTTCATTCCTCTGAGTGATGTTCAACATGAAGTGAACTGAGTTCCACACTAGGAATTCGGGATCCAAAATATTGCTCAACAGTTGGTTGCGTGTTATTTATCACGTCAACTGGAATGAGGAGTCCACATGTTTGGGGTTCATTAGTGTCAACAGGACAATTCCTGTATTTGCCATCGATATCACTGAGCAACCTGAGCAATAATCATGAGCTATTCTGAATGGAATAATTTCATCATCAACAAACCCGTCTGGCAGACACGATGGCTGAATTCCAGTTTCTGATCCAGATAAGACTTTTGCACTGATGCACGCAAAGCTGAATTATGGTGTCTATTTTTCAGTTGGGTTGGCTAAAAAAGCCTACTTAACTTGTGGATACTGTGATAAAGTCTGAGTAATGTTTATTCCGGATTAATCAAAATCTCCGTTTAATGATATGAAAAACTGGAGAAATCGTAGGCACTTGGTCGTTTAGTTCACTAGTAAAGCCTACTTCATACCAAACTGAACTGAAGTTAACTGTTTGTGAAATCCCGCGACATTCCGTCAGGGTTGGGCCAACATTTTATCCATGATCCTTCCACTAGCTTTACATTGAGTGTGTTAGTCGACCAGCTTACGTAAATGCGCTTCGTTCTACTTATGTCGGTTAAAAGGAGTTCCTCCGGAATGAAGTTTTCGAAAGGTTTGATCTTGCTTTAATTGAATATTAGGATATTTCCTAACGACTATGTCATGTGACTGTTCTATATTCTCCTGTACCCGTTTATCTTCCACTCAACCTAGGTGTTGCTGGACCTACAATTATGAAAGATGGGCTTACTGGTCGAAAACTGCACATGGAGGTCCCCGTGGACAGTATCTACACAGCTGAGGATCTGTGCGTTCGTATGGATGCCAATCAAATCACCGTTTCTGGCAAACACGGTGGTTCTGGAGGAGTCCCACGTAACGAATTCACGCGCTCCTACGAAATACCGGAGACCGTGGATCCGTTCTCAGTTGTTGCTCAACTGTGTGGCACCACTTTAATCATTGAGGCACCTCTATTATGCACTGTTTAGGACGATTACTCGCAATCCATCACCAGTACTGGAGATGACATTCGTTGTTGGATTGCTGTAGTTTCATCACCTGACATTGTTGCTGCCTGTCATTTTTTGGTTCCCGTTTCCTATCAATTGCTTTTTTCGCAAGCTAATCGATGTTCAGCCCAACGCAAATGTGACGCACGCTGGCATGTTCACATAGATTCTGGCTAATCCTACTAAGGAGAACATTTGACTAAATGCCATCATTTCAGTCACGCAATTCCATACACTTTACCGCCACCCTGCATGTAAGTTTGTGCATGCGGTTTACTATCACGTAAATTCTTTTGTTGTTTTGTGCACCATTTGGCTGAACCCGCCGTCTATCCACCTTCAGTCGCTTTTCATGTCCCCTATCATTTTACCCGGATCGTGCCGAAAAATCGATAATTTGTAGCACTGGTTATTTCAAGAATAATCATCTCGCAATATGTGTTGTTCTACCTATGAATTTCCACACCAGTAGGATCAAAACAGTGACGTCTTTTTAGTGAACCAAATTACGTTCGGTTTTCCTTAGTTGGTTTAGATTTGATCTCCCGCACTTGTTTTGCAACCGTTCTCAATTTGTTGCGCGGTATGCAAAATACAATCTGCTGGGTAGTCGGTTTCGGTTTCTACAATTGGAACATCACTCACAATCGATCGCAGTTCATCTCGGGACGATCGGACGGTCTGAGCACTAACCACGTGAAATAAATACAATATGAACTAAGTAAGTATTTAAAATAAGCACGGTTGTCGAGCAGACATTGTCACAGTCGAGCAGATGTGAAGTATCTTTCCACTGACAACAGTTTTGTTCGGTCCACTACCGAACTGAACACGACGACGTTCCTTGACTTGTCTTAAATATACACCTCAACGCATAACGTTTTGTAACATGACAACTGACAACGCCCGTCGGATGGGAGCGTGGATGGAAATGTACAACGATAGTGGCGACGTAAAAATGGATCCCTGGAGAAACCTGCAGACGCTGCATTGTCTGAATATTCGTTGTTTCAGGCTTACTGGCCGTTCGATTCAACTGTTCTTCAATAATCCCGCGGAAGCAACTTTTTTCCGTTTCTGTATAAACTGAACATACAGAAAAATTCCTGTTATGTGGTCCAGGTTGTTTTCTGATGGACATGCCTTTGTATTAAACCGTTTAACACTTCATCGGCGTACCCGCCTCAGAAGTGAAAGCAACAAACAATGAGGGAAATGCTGCCAATCTGTCTGCAGTGGGGAGGTATACCACGGTTAATTCTGTATAACTCCTCTTTTTCATGGCCATCTCCTAAGACTCGAACCTGAGGGACTTCATGATATGTATGTAGCACTACGATGATTTTAGACCGAATGTTCGAATTACGGCACAACAGTACCGCGTTTAGTGTCGACACTAGCAAAGGTAAGTCAACATTACCGTCCTTGACCTAATCACCTGCGCACTGAACTGTCTCCATTAGCAGTACGTTGGTGAAGAGTGAGGAAGCGCTTAACCAACGTTGTGTAGATCACGTCGATCTTTCTCATCGGAGACGAGTATATGCAGTCGAGTCCGGTTCTATGTCTGCTTACTGTAGACTAGGCGTTTAAGAGTTTGAGGTGTTCTGATATTAATTCGTTTCGGCTCTGCAAGTGGTAGACTACTGACACGCGTTGGTAACGGTCGATGATATACCTCTCCCCTTAGTGTTTTCATATTCGACTGTGACCATTTCTAGTTCTTCCATTTAGTCTTCTTCAATCTTTTTTGTCCTTCGTAGTACTCTTTCCTTTTAGGATATTCCACGCCACTGTTGAGGTGAGCAGCGGCCCGAGCCACAGTACCTTTTGGTCAGGCTCATGGCTGTTTTGATGATGATGATGATGATGATGACTCACATGTGGGTAGAAGTCGTAGCCTATATCAGCCTACCAATCCGAACACGATCACGATAATGACGAAGGTTTGGCACGTGCGCGTTGGCATTGCGGTACATTCGCGTGGTTGACCTTGGTAGGCGGATAGCATAGGTCACCGTTGGAATCGTGTGTATTAGTTGACCGGCTCAGTTGACAACCAGACCATTCCTCATTATTCCCGTTCTTTTGCTTCCTAAGGCCGTCTGATCAAAAATATTGACGGAAGAAACGGTTCAGCAAGTTGACTGGAACAACTTCAGTATGCGACAACATCTAATGTCAGAGCAGTTGGTCACCACATACAATGCTTATTGAGTTACATAGTTACCAACGTACCGTTGTAAAGTGAGAAGATACGGTGCTAGTTATCCACAGTACATCGTTAGAGGCATAACTCAGTGTTACTGAATAAGAACACTACCTCTACATGGGAGATATCACGGTGAATTTGGCTATGAGACCACCGATTTAAGTTGAACGAAAATAAGGAAGGTACTGAGCAAGAGGAAAACGAATACCTACGACGATAGTGTACTGGTCATTTTCTGCATTGCATTCAAGCTAATCGTGCTCTACGGTATATCTCACGCAGTAGGTGAAGATTTGGTTCGACTAAATGCATCCCACAGCTTGGTTATTATTCTACGGATAAGTGTCCCTAACGGTTTATAACCTATCCCGCTGAGTAACAACAAAATACTGAATCACAACCGAGATAGTCATTTGTATGCTCACCTGCCGGTATCAATCCTCTGAAAAAGTAAGAAGACGCCACCCTGTCTATGTATAAGTCAGCTCCATGATCACTGTCAACCGGTCAGTTTAGCGAGCCAACTGCATTAGATACTAGTACGTCTTCTTGAGCGATTTGTTTTAATTGCGTTTTAACCGACAATTTCATCTCTGTATCTCACCAAAGTTCAGTGTCACTTAGATTTTGTGTAGCTAACGTACTGCTTCTTATGGTCAGATGTCGAACATCATTTGTGTTGACTTTGTTAAGATATCGGATAATGTGTTGAGTAGCCAACGTTTATAGATAACGGGGTGTGCGACACTCAAAGTAATACTAACCGGTGGATTGTCACACAGTTTAATGGCGAAACTTTTCGCTTGAAAGCTGACTGTTACCTCCATTTCCTCATAGGGTCTCACAACCAATGTTTCCCAAATGCAAGGATTTCTAACTACTCTGTATATGGTACCTCCTCTATCACAGCCCATTGCCAGTTGGCCTCGTTACACGCAAGCTGTAGATCAGAACAGTGACGTCTTTTTGGAAACGGTCTCAGTGGTATACACAACACATGTGTATAAAGTTTTTGTGTACTATTTTATCAACATCTCTTTATTACAAATGAGAAGCACAGTCGTATACTTTACAAAATGAGTCCTTAAAAATAATCCGGGTATCCGAAGAGAGTACAGTTTGTTTTCCCTCGTCACCCCGAATATGTGCCAAAAATTGCTAGCGCTATCGAAAACTATAGGACGAACACTACATTTATGCTGACAAAACAACTTTTATGAGGGACTGTCATACCATTGGTTGGATAAGTTAACTCACTAGTCCACTGCAATTTTAAGAAAGCAATGCAACAGCAACAAAGACGGTAGTCCATAAGACTTTCGTAAGAGAGTTGTGTTTTCAAATTTTCTCATCTTTACCTACTGAAGAACCAAAGATTTTTTAAATCTTGTTTTGTAATCCTTCTTTTTTTAAATAATTGGGTGAGAAACCTCTCTCCTTACCGGTTCAACAGGCATGTGTGTAAGATACAGCACGACATGTCTGGTAGAAAATCTCTCCCATCATAAGGTAGCGCCCAACTGGGATAAATGATGGGCACTTGTATTTAACAATCCTTCTAGTCTACAAATTACAGCGTTTTCACACCTTTACCCTGGTCTTGAGAAGTTGAGTGCGGATTGTACGGGAACTCGTTTCTTTTACACTGCTCTTTGCTTCATAGTGTGTTGCGAAGCGAGTTCATTAAAACTTCACGAAGAACTGACCACCCTCGTAACTTCAGACAGAACGTTGTACTGGCCGGACAAAATTCAGGTCTCAACATCTTAATCACGCGCTGTCTGTGAAACACAATGAGAGGAAACGAACGTAAGAGATATGGGGGCTTGTGAACGAGTGGGCAAAGTGGTGGAAGTACTGGAGGAACCAGTGCTTTGCAAAGCTGCGAAGATCAATACGAACTATAGGTCGATACACCAGGAACTCCAGTGAAGTCTTGGACATGAAAAAATATCAATGAGAAATACAATTTAATGTGCAACAGTTAGAGTGTCATCATTAACTAGTCGATTGAGTGGTTTACTCATTTTGAGGAAAGGGAGGTCCAGTATCCCCGTCAGTCTGCTGCATGTGTGTCATCTTTCGCCAACCTAATATCGCTGTAGACGCTTTCTTTAGTTGTATAAACCCCATGCTCCAGTAAACAAGCGTAAATCACGTCCACTAAATGACAGTTCTGCCAGCGGCATGAGCACAACGGTAACCGAGTTGAACGGCTTCTGCGTCATACGAACCTGTGGTGGTGGCGTTCCAAATGTGTAAAATATTTCTCTAGTTCAGTTGATAAAATTTACACAGTCTGTTGACCGTGAAGTATACGATGAAATCAAACCTGTTGTGGCTCTTACATCACACATATCGAAGTGAACTGAACAGCCCTGCTGGCTATCATAGCGAGGAGCAGCTGACTCATCCGATGACTTTTGTAAACAAAGTGGTCGATTGTACCTATGGTTACGTGTGGAGCACTGCAGACAGAGCCAGATACAACCAACAGTGCGTGACTGTCTAGACTGTGAACCAGATAGTCAAGGTTATTGCAGTTTTCTCAAAAGGCACACCCTACACATTACTTCAACTTACGGTAGACCCTCCTTATAGTGAGTAAGTTTGAGACAACTGATTAAACTTATATGGAAATCTTGCGATATTGAAAGGTTAGTCTACTAACTACCAGTGCGATTTCTTTTAGATAAGCAACCATACACCACTTTTCACACAATTACTACTGTTTTGCAAGTCACTTCAAATGTTATCAACTTTAAGAATTCTGAGTCTCATTCCCAGTTTGGCTATGACCTACCTTCGATCGATATTGGGCGCCTCATTAGGCAGGCCAACAAATGGTGGGCATTCCAGACCATGATTGTCATCATACTCAGTATCATCCTCATCGAAGACAGCAATAAGTCGGCGGTTCTAGCCAATGCTTGGCCGCTATTCAACCAGGACGAGAAGAGCAGGCAGAAACGATATAATATTGGGGACAGAGGAGTGAGGTACCAAAAAGCAACTACGTGTAAACCCAAATATTTTACATTAAGGCCCGAACTCTCACTTGGTTTCTGAACTGTGTGTGGTTTCAGGGTTTGAAGACTCCCGAAGACGTTGAAATCAGAGAATGACCGATTGACATCATTCCGTTTACTGTGTACAACCAGAAGCCAAACATGCCCAAAACTTGACCGCACCGTTGTGCGCCGTCCACACGGAGTTTTGGTCACTCCGATGCCATATAAGCTTATAATTCATAGTTACAAAGGTGAACACTGGGTCAGTCCATACGAAAATAAAAAGAGAATGTGTTAACACCACGGTTGTTTTCACACAATGTCTCTCTTCCTTAGATGGGGAACTATATTGTTATATTGATAAGTCATTGTTAAGATTGATTAGATACGGATAAAAAGCAAAGCAGCAACCATATCCCACTTTTGCGGGCTCGTCATTCATTGCACTTCTGTTCACGTCCTGATGACGAGATCGTCCGTGTCATTTAACTAACGTAAGGTATTAAATAATTGAAAATTCCAGTAGAAATCATAAAAACGAAGTTTCAGCGAACAAACTGTTTTCGATCAATTTTCCTCTTTGGCTGGTACAATTATATAAGATTAAGCGACGAGTTACAATGGTATTGACCGACAAAATAATGAAGGACGATGTGACTGGATAACTACTTAACAATACTTCTCTGTGGTTAGAACCACAAACGAAGTCGGTCCTAGGTAGTCAATGTTAAACGGGTTGAGACAGTGGGACGGGCACCAATTGTTTCTAACGATGTACGACATTTCATTCACTTTGGAGGAGGAAAGTAAGGGGTGGATATCTTTTTTTGACCTGGCAAACCAAACAGTCCACTAAAGAGAAGCGTACTTGAGAAGAAAACATGGGCTGCTCAAAATCTGCATTTTCATAGCTACATACCGATCAGTCTCAAACGTCGCCTTATACGTTGTCTGATGACCTGAACAAAGAGGATCTATTCGAATCACACGATAGAGAAGGAATTAACGAATTTACAGGAGATTCTTAGCACTGATGCCTATCATGAAAAGCAAAAGCAACATACACGAAAGACAACTGCGACCATAATTGGACATTGTCGGTGAGAACAACGTCCACTTATCACGTCAAATCACTAGTGCTATCAACACGACTTATTATATCGCAAGCTCTGTTGTCGCGTTTCATTAAAAACGGGCGGCTTTACTGAATTAATAAGATAACGTGCCTAATAATGTTGCCCCTTTCTTGTTCTGTTCATTTGACCGTTCCTATGACTGTGTTCCTGTGGCGTTTATCCAAAAGAGTCGGTGAACGTTGCCCTGCGTAGCTTCACTCTACGCAGACAAAACGCGCCAATCAGTTCTGCTCCAGCTAATCGATTGTAATCAACCCACAGACACAGAGACGACATTTCACACTGTATCGGGTCACGGCCACATTGTCGCCAAATATCAAATGCCGCATCCTGTCGATAGCGGAGGCGGTTGCAATCCGACTAAGTCACCTGAAATTATGTGCAAAAACAACACGTTCAAAACCTGAGGCTTCTGTGGTCAAACGCGACTGTCCATCCTGTGAGACAGTTGGTCCCCGTCCCACTGTCTCAACCCGTTTAACATTGATTACCTAGGACCGACTTCGTTTGTGGTCCTAACCACAGAGAAGTATTGTTAAGTAGTTATCCAGTCACATTGTCATTCGTTATTGTGTCGATCAATACCATTCTAACTCGCCGCTTAATCTTATATAATTGTACCAGCCAAAGAGGAAAATTGATCGAAAGCGGTTTGTTGACTGTAACTTCGTGTTCCTTAATGTGATGTGGTCAGTCGAATCACAGTTGACGTAACTCCGAGGGGTCGGGGACAAGCTGTACGCTCGTATAGTTGTGCATTCACTGAATATGACTGATAATTGGTATTTCCACGATGTGCCTATACATGAAGGAATGTTGGTTTTACGACATTACACAAGTTATAAGAGACTATCGTCCCCATCCTGTTGTCCATTCTATAACGTATATCACACACAGTTTGCATTAATTTCAAACTTCAGGAGAAGGATTTCTTCCTAACCGTTGGAGTGTCCATTGGGAGACTCTTAGGTCCAAGTCTGGTGGATAGTTTCGTGGCCCAGATAGAATCTATGCTGGGCCGGCATGGTGTTTGAAACATGGTTCAGTAGAGGCATTTGAAAGAGATCATTGCCACTCCGGACATCCACTAACAATTAGAAAATAATGATGGGGGCAACTGAACCGTAGGCATGGAAACTCACAAATTACTGTGGGGTGGAACCGCATCCATCACTCACAAGTAACCATAGCGACATTCCAACCAACTCCGTGACTGGAGTTAACAGTCTATTCACTGCGGAAGGGATCGGTTAAGGTCAGCACTACTTACAGTCTAATTTGAGTGAGTTGCTGAATATGACAATTTGGGCGTGAATAATATGAGGTCATGTGCAAAGTGGGCAACCGGGTTGATGCATAAGATGGTGAACCGGATTTCCACTCATGATCGAGCCGGGGATACGAACCATCAACGAAATTTAACAACAACAAAACCCGAGCTCACTGTTCAGTTCAAAAGCAAAGGATAGTTCATTAGTGCTCTTTTCTGACACATTTGATATATGTGTGGGAATACTGTAGTGCATGAGAAGCGCAAAACATAATCAATCTGTTAAAAATAAACAAAATTTCTTGTAACGGCAACAACTTTTATAATGGGATTTCTACTGGGTTATCAACATGATGCATTTTGATAGGTCAAGACGTTGAATCAAACCGTTCCATTGGTTTAATCGTCACAATTACCACGTTCTACGGACACATTTACCTACTCGTTATAGCATATTCGTTACGTATTATCCTGTGACGAATCCGCCCCAGTCTAATCTCATGGTAGTTTCCAGATGCGTTAGTTCAACATGACGGAGTTCAGTCCACAGAAAATCCACTTGGTTAAGACAAAGTGTGATATTTTTGTCTGGTCTCCATACAAACAAAACTCAAAAAAGAACACTATTTCATCGAACCTTGAAAAGGTTAACAAACGTCAAAATAGAAGCAGAAAGACAGCATTTGAATGACGGTAAATTCTATATTCTAAGTTGGCCCTGAGAGGATTCAACAAACCGCCAACCAATAATCTTTATGTCCACCTGATTGAAACAAAACTTACTTTCCGATTACTTTTGAAAAAGGCTTTGTGTGTGTTGCTCAGCATGTTGCCTGGAGCTGTGAATTTTGAAATCACTGTAATGTGACAATACTTACGATCGAGAACCGCTTGCCTCCTCTCCTCACCTTAAACTGTTTTTCGTTTATTCCTGAATACATTTTCACCTACCTGACGGTACTGCCTTTCGCACAGTCTATATACCACGGCATCGTATATCCACGTCATTCATTTGCAATAGTTAATGTGTGCTAGTTCTCAACATTTGAAATTTTGATGCATCTACTGAGAAGTTTGTCAACAGCCAGATGTTATCGACCGTTGATTGTGGTGGCCAAAACACTGGGGCGGTGGAGCCAAGTGATATGACCTGAAATATGAGTGCATCCATATGCCAGCTAGTTTAACTGCTTTTATAATCCAAGTAGGCTAGAAGGTATATTTTTCGAGTGAGCATTTGAGCATGAATTCTCGTGAGGTTGTTTGGTCTCCGAAATGAGTTTGGGGGTACACAACTGTGTGACAATCTGTAGTTCCCTTGCTGTTGAATGTCTCCCTAATGAGGATATCCTACTGTCGTATCCACAATAATCTACTATTTAAAGATAAACACAATATGTGGACATATTGGTTTTCTGTAGCCATGATGAGGAGGCCCATCCCTAAGTGAAAACGCAGGAACGTCTGTTGACCAGTCGGGAACCCCATGAACAAGACAGACGGCTATTCACAGGTGGTTTCGATGGACAGTGTCATGTAACTTGGAAGAAACTTATGGTCCTGACAGTACTTCGGCTTCCTCAAGCCGTTTAGCACAACAGAGAATTTGTCCACTAAACATTTCCGAGAAAAATTCATTTAAACGATTAAAGCCAATGCTGTACACCCAGAAATACCGTTCAACAAATAAGCACTACCTCGTTAGCCCATCTGGGTTCTACTCTACCTGATAAGGACAAATTCGATGATGATTTGGTTATTCTCACCTTTGTAGCACCCACTTGGTAGGTTGTAAGGAAAACGATTTGAATGGAAGTGCTGCAGTCTACGACTACCAGGCCGTTTCTCCAAGTTCATTCAGGGGAAGACTTGGTTCCACCAATAGTTTGCTGTGACTAAGTTTTTAATCAGTTAGTCATCCTAGTTCCCTTTTGTATTCCTTCGATGATGAACTGTCGATTGCGTATATTCGCTACGTTCTATGTTCTCCGCCATTAATCAATAAAAGCGTTAAAAACGTTATGCTTGTGCATTAGTTCGCTTTCTATTTTCACTTGGAAACACAAATTGAAAAACAAAGAAAGGAATGTCTCATCGTCTATGGACAAACCACTACGAGAGAAATAATCATCATTCAGTTCGACAAACAGATCAGTCGCGTACTTGTTTACAAGAAGTGAAACAAGAAGTGATAATGTGTGGAATAATTTGTGGTTAAGAGTAGGATAGACTTTCAATCAATAGGGATTTGTCACACTGAGGGGAAGGAATGGTGACTCACGGTTCTCACAGAAATTGAGCAGTAGGCAAAAAGAATCGAAAATAAGGACGGCACTAAAAATATGTGACGTATTATTGAGGCGGTGAATTGTTCATTGCCATGTGTTCCTGAACACATAATGCTCACTTAATATGGTATATTGTGAACGCTTTAGAAAACGCTGAATCCTGTTCGTTCAAACAACACGAGATGCTTCAGTGGTACCCAGCCAGTGACCGGGTTCTCGAAACTATTTTGTTGTTGCACTTTTCTTTGTTCCGTTTTAACATTCACAGCAGTTAGTCCAAAATACGAGCACAGAGTGCACTCAGTATGGTTTCTGATGGTTGGGAACAGTGGTGGTGTTGTTTGTAGCTCGGGTTGATGGTTTTGGTATTGATATGTTCGCCGAGCTTCGCATTTAGGTTGCAAACGTTTCATCACCAGGCTGACAGAAGAAATGTCATTTACAAAATCCAATGCAATGACTGCAGACAACACTACGTCGGCCAAACCGGACGGAAATTACCAACACGAATACATGAACACGAACTGGCCATCAAGAGACACGATCAACTTTCCCTGATCTCCGTCCACGAGGATGAAACTGGACACACCTTCAACTTGAACACCGCAGAAATCCTTACCCAGGCCAATACCAAACATGCAAGAGATTTTCTCGAAGCTTGGTATTCATCAACCGGTTCAATAAACAAACACATCGAGCTAGACAAAATCTACGAGCCAATGCGAATCAAGGATTTGAGGAGACGTGAACGCCATCGAGCCCAACTACCGGTAAACCCAAACAGAGCAACTTGAACTGATAAGACAAAAAGTCAACCAATGGTGGGTCGGACCAGAGGTCAAATACGACGGAAAGCGACCAACCAGAATCCAGGCTAGTAGGTCAACTGACTCTCCTATATAAGAGCAGGCATCGATCAATCTTCACATTTAAAATATACGCTGAAACACTTACGCACTGATGATGTCACCTCGCCTGGTGATGAAACGTTTGCAACCTAAATGCCAAGCTCGGCGAACATATCAATACCAAAACTCAATCCGGTGCCAACATGCTGCAAACCACCGGCTCCTTAACTTCCTAAACATCGCCTGACTTGTCGAATGTGGACACTGTGTCCCATCTTAGAGTCGAGGGGATGCGGGTTACTTTGTAAGGTTAGCATCCAAGTGAGGATTGGTAACGCTTTCACTCGCCGGTTCATGAACAGTATAACACCTTCTTTGTTGTAGAGTACAGATACGAATAATGGGTTTCACAGTACTGTTGCTAGTGTAGATCGGGAGTCGATTGGTTCTGGGAGGATTGGAGATAAAACACATACATATCCATTCTGCTTTACAAATCTAAACTCTTCAGGCATGTGGTGTTCCGAACAGACTGTGAATTCTACAACTTAGTGTTCGTGTGAGACCCTACATGTATGGGAATGGCATAAGGTTCTGGAATTGCACCAACTGGCTATTCACGTCTTCCTTCGGAACTTGACTTTAACGATAAGTGTGTGATCACGCCTAGTGAACCAGAAGTCCGGAAGGCTTATATGATTGTCTCCTCGAATTCATTTAATGGCTTACGTGTGTACGTGTTTTTTCATACTGTCAAGTGTACATAAGCACTGTAGGCTTTTCCTGTCCGACAAACTTCCGGTTACTTTGAAAACTCATCTAGTTTGTCTTGAATACATCAACTTGTCCCATGTGACCGATAGCAAATCGAGAAAAACCTTTTAATTAATCACAGGAAGCACTTTGAATATCAAACTAGAAGCCATTTAGCCTTGTCATCTACTCTACAGTGCTCACTTTGGATTCCTGCAGCAAACCATACCTTGGAAATATGGTCGAGTAAGTGAAGTTTTGACATAATAACCGAACCATTAACGGTTGCATGGTGCTCTCAGATGAACATGACAGGAGTACTGCACGACACTTGCAAAAGTGGAAAAGTGTACATCACGCATTTCGCCAAACATGCACCACCCTATCATTCATAGATTTGGCCACCAAACCATAAAACCAATCCGTCTTTCAGGTGCCAATCTGTCACATAAGTTTTCGCAATATAAACGCAAGTGCTGTCAAGATGCTTTAAGATGATATTTGTGTACGGTTTTCATCGAAATCCAGTATGCTCATAGGGCTGAGGAGTTACAGAGAAAACCCTGTTCGTCCACCCCAAACTGTTACACTGTCTTCACGTTGTTAGCTGGTAGATTCGACATCCAGTGCCTTGAGACTTCCGTGTACGTCATTGCCCATCCAAAATCGCAGGTGCCACTTATGATGGGGATGAGTCAGGCTCTCTCTGACCGCCAAGACGGCTTGCCGTTGGTCTTTCCACAAAGAGTGGACTGATCGAGTTAGAGGGTTGGACAGTTTTAGCGTCTCAACCAAGGCGGCTGAGCATACGATAAATGATCACAGGATCCAACAGGTCTGAAGATGCTGGTAAGTAAGGTTTTGTCGTACGGTGGTTATTAAGTAACAACTCAGTACACTAATCCTACAAGACTGGGGGGTTTACTCAGTCGACTGATATGAATAAACCAACTGTTCAGTTCTCGTGTCGTCTAGTCTTATTGATGAACGGGATAGATGAAATGTAAATGCTTTAAATTTGTTAAGGTCAGAAAAAAGCAAATAGTTCGATTGGCCTCCCGTTAAGTACAGGTCGTGGACTACAGAGTGGCCTTCGAAAGAAATGTTTTAATTGAAATTGCGCTATGGACTCTAAAAAAGTCGTCAGTAATGAAATATCGGAAAATTGACAAGAATGTTAACCCAGGTGAACAACGAGCAAGACATCGAGTATCCTTCGTTGAAGTAATGTGTGGCAACCAGCATGTTTCATTGTTAAAATCCGCCTGGTACCTACAGACATTGCTTTTCCCATATTCGGAAGCTTCAGCTGAAGTACCCACAAAAGACGCTCACCAATCGAACAAATTACATTATCAACTTTTAGAGTTAGTGGACTGGTTGCATAAAATCGAAATTGGAATATTCATTCTAGTGCTGAAGTCGTCACACAAATTTGACTGGGACCATCATTTTACTACGAGATTACGATTTCAGGTATATACCATAGAATACGTGCGGCGGCTGTTTCAACGAAGAATGAAGCTTCTGAAGTGTTGTGACTTCTGGCCAGAGTTCAACCGCATAAAATATATTTAGGGCCTATTTGCTAACCAGCCAGAAAACAATACCGGAGCACGTAATTGGACAATCTAGTTGACGGCTGGTTTGAAACGAGCATAGGCAAGCTACAGACGTCTCCCAGTAAAAGTACACGAACAGGATCTGATAAGGTTCGGAAACAAAAGTCCGGATGTGTTTGTTACCAATCCCCTACAGAATTACAGTGAACATAGAAGCCACATTGTTTTGTAGCGGATGTTTTCTGTTTCATTGTATAGTTTGTTCACCATAACGAAGAGTTAAGCATTAAGCAGCCTGTTGTTTTCCAGCATAATCTGTCCATTCTTCGTAAAATTCGATAGTTGTAAACCTACAGACTGGGAGAGCAGCGACTGAAATTAACTTGGTTATCTGTTCTGCCAAGGAACGTACACACGACCTCCACACATTTAGTACACAATGTATAACATCCTTTAAAATAATCTCACAAACAGCATATCCCAGTCTGACTGTATCCTCTTCTGTACAATGTGGATCATAAGACTGTGAACCCTTAATAATTAGAAGGCCTGCAAAGTTTCGCACAGTTGGTAAAACTGACTTCAGGTCCTTTTTCACAGTTGCGGACTAGATGTTTGGCACACAAAGTTAACAGCTTTAAACATCACACCTTCCATACTGAGTGGGTAGCTAAAATCTCTACGGCGTCGTAACATCTTTTTTCAGGGAATGCATGATTGTCGTTGCTACAGTTATTTACTCCATCGTACAGCTTGCTTCCCAACCCAACACCAGCTACAGTGTTCATTGGGAACGAGTCAGAAAATAGACCACAAAGGCAATTGCCAAAAAGCGCAACAGATACAGAGCGAAACATACTCTACGATCATGTATGGAAATACATTCCGGATAGAGTTCAAACGTACAGGCAGCCGACCGTTCTATTGTAAACTAATCGGTTAATTGGGATAACAGTCAGCCGTTCTCCCGATACTGAATCTGACTCAGAAATTGTGGGCCGAACTATCCTAGCCTCAATCCGAGTAGCGGACCTTCGATTCTGCCCATAGTTTTGCGCAACTCTCAATCGGCCCTGAATCGAACGGTGTTTCATAAATCGCTTTCTGTGCTTAGTTAGATGCTCTTCCGGACTGAGGGATCAAAGGCGGATTATCTTAACCTTCCTTCGTTGCTGCTCTGCGGCCTCATTGTAAGCCTGTCAGAATGAAAACCTAAACTAGTTAGTGTTTGTAGAACTTATGTAATATACGAGGTCTTTTGGCTAATAGATTTCGCATCCTTTTGAGACTGTCTGTCTGACCACTTGCCATCCAACTAAAAATGCACCGTTGACTGCTGGTCGTTGGTTGCACCGGTACTTGGCAGCACATTCGAAATAAAGATGGGATCAATCAAAGTGTCACATTCATTTTACCGTATCTAACGCATGCGAGAAATACATAAATCTCGAGGTCACCAGTCTCTAGAGGCTTTTACACTGGGAGTATTTCTGCTCACGATTGTCTTTTGGCATAATGTAGGTCCACCACGTCAGTGAAGCGTCGGATGATGTACTAAACGATAGTCAACAGTGCCCAGTTTATTAATCACATTTACGTTTACCTACTTGCAGTCTATATCATAAGGATTTGAAGGTTCTGCTAACCTCAGTTAGCTCTTTAAAATTGAAAAGTTCATCCAATAACTTATAGTGCCACCACCTATGCAATCACCATCAATAGTAAAGCAGTTATTAGGGAATAAACTTAGGGTGGTTGCCAGGTTTCTATTTTTCCATTTTATATGGGCTGTCCGTTCACATAGGCACATCACTCAACTCTCGATGAGATACAAGGAAATCGTGAACAATCCTGGCGACAGTGGAACCAACCATGTTGCATACAGAAAGTCGTATTCAAATTCTATCTGCTTGAGGACTTGCCCGCCCCCTCATGTTTGTAGTAGATCCAAAGCTTCGTCACCTAGCCCAGCCAGGCAGGTTTCACTCACCTCCTTCCTTCGTTATCTCAGACCAAGTGATGGTTGAATCAGAGATGCACAATAAATCTGTCAGTTTCATTAGTCAATGATCTTATGGAATTATCCGTTTTCCAAAAGTCTAGCATGTATAAACCAGTGCATCATGCTCACAGTTGTACCAGCGGGACGGTAGGCAACGACCCCAGCACAAGGACTGTCATCCACAGTTCGACGGTACATATGTATCTATATCTCACAGGTTGATCCATTTTCGCATTGGACAGTTAGACACCCCGCTTAGCTAGTCGTCCAATTACAGTCCACTGGCCGGTATGGGAGGCAGGTACACACAAGTAAATGTTTGCGGAAGGGGAGACTTCTTTCTGTTCAGCTGGACTAACTAGACTGATAGGGCGTATTGCGCATGATTGTGCCAACTTTACAAGTTTCCAAAGGTGGGTGACAAGAATTAACAACCTGCCCTTATTCACCGTGGTACTATGGTGCGAACCTAGAACTCAAGTGAAGCACGGACACTGTAGCAGTTAACAATACGCCATTTTATTATTAATCAGTTGTAAGATATCCGCACCAAATGTAGTACGAATGAAGTTGGACAGTTTGGACGTCGTGTTTAACATGTTATTGGTAAACAGATTGGGAATAACACAAAGTAGAGTTTCACAACTTGCTCGTAACGTTGTGTTATTCCCAATCTGTTTATCAGTACGCCATTCTGTTTGACACTAAACAATATCCGATAAGAAACAAGTGCTTTATTTTATTTCACTCAAAACCTGCGTATAGCTCGGCAGTAGCTGTGGAAAAGGTGCTGGCGTCTGTGTGACGCAACACCATACGAAGATGGTTCAGACTTGGCGACCATTTTCAAAGCAGAAGGCGTTATCTGTAGAAAGATAAGCTGTTTAGTAATTCAATAGATTGAGCATATAAGGTTCACGGTGCTATGTCAAACCGCGTGGGTGACGCATAAACTGGAGAACATGTCGGACTTTCTAGGCCCTAACGGAGGTGGAGTACCGTGACGAAAGGTGAAGTGGGTAGGGGCTATCAGCACTGAATATTGAACTATTCTCACCCTGTATCTAGCCACGCTCGTCTATGTGTGTGCATGTGTATATGTGAGTGAATTCTGCACATCATAGCGGGGACGGAAGTAAACATAATCCGATCTTATCCAACTACTAGCCCGTGCTGAGAACACTGAGACTGGTTTTGCCAGTAGTCGATATTGGACCTCAGTGAACCGCGGTAAACACAGCCAGTCCAGCTGGCGTCGAAAAGAACGCACAACTCAAGTCAGGTCGTTTGTTCGTGTTATCTCAGTGTTTTGGTCAGTTCTACCTGTGACTGATAACATCTTGCGGTTGACAAACTTCTCGGCGTTTCAAAGACTGCTGTTCTGGTAACCAGCATGCACCGGTAACTGAGCGGGAAAATAAACTAAGATAGTTCCCTAACGGAATTTGTTATCCTCACTTTCTTCCCAACAAGTGATGGACAATACTAAGCAGCATTCAGTAATGAGGCAGATTTGTATACCACCAAAAGACTGAAATGCAACATCCCCTGTGAATTAGTACAGTTGTGGTTATAAATGTGTGTTGAACCGTTCATTTCCCCGATTGGACCAGAAGGCCTGTTTCAGAGCAAGCAGTCTGAGTAAGCCATTCAGTTAGAACTTCCGCGAAATGAAATTGACCAAAGATCTTTTTCCGGGAACGCAATGTTGGGACAATCGATCTCTGGTTCTGTTGTCACTGTTGGACGTGAGCAAACAACCAAGGTGCAGGGAATGAATGGTTCTAAAATCTAACTACTGATTAACTAACAGTAGGTCAGCTTTGCAAAGTTTTCTGTCAAACGTACGTTTGTGTCTGGAACGTCTGGACAAGAACCGCGAAACTCGATCATTTAGTGTTTCAATCGAAGTAGCATATGTCCCCTGTAAATACCTCACTAAGCGTCTTACCATATCTCAACGAGGTTTCGGTAACTAAACTGAGTGACGACCGAGACAAATTTTCAAGACTTAAAAATCCACACAAGTTCTAGTCCTAGCAAATTCAGTAAAACTGTGCGTGGACGAAATAGAGTGCATCTGACCAAACAGTACCATCGGCTTGCTGTCTCGTGTATTTCGTGTTCTTAGTGTGTTTTAGTGTGCAGATAATCATTATTACTTTAACTCCCAAAAAAAATCCGAATTGAGGCCTTTATCCTATTCAGTGTTTACAGTGTGCAGTTGAATTTACTGCCAAGTGATTGATTTGGTTGTCTCACATTTTGTGTTCCCCCAGTTCAGTCCTTAACGCATACCCCAAGTGTGACGAAATGACAGGTTGAGCATGATTGCTGATATAATTCTAACCATAGCGCATCACCTGGCTGGTTTGGCCATAACAGATACTCCATCCTATGTATGTAATTCAGTTCGACAATCTGAATTCACCAAGTCGAACAAAAGGACAGTAAACAATGGCAAATAACGGACGTCGAATAGAGACAAGCCGAAATCTGTGATCGACCACTTCTGCAACGCTCTCGGAAACCGTTTGCACAGGTTATCATTTATTAAAACAGCTGAGAAGTCATCGCTCTTCTTGATAAGTTTAGCCTCTCGGGCATTCATTCCAGAGGTAGAAGGCAGGTCCAATACTATCTCCGATATCTTCCGTAGCTGCAAATTTTGTGCCAGCAATTGAGAAATATCTTTTGTTCGAAATGAACCTGCTAGATCGAATGGATATCAATGGATTCATCAAGGAATCTCAAAAAATTTTCGGTACTTCCTCGCTCCACATAAAAACGCAAACTGAAAACAGTTGTACATGAATTCTGTCTGCCAGCTCTGGTGCTCGACTGATCAAGCGTGTGGACCACTGGTCAGCAGAATGGCAAGTATTGGACTACCTGTTCAGAAAGAATGGTAGGCAGTTTATCAAACGACAGCCACTACTGCAACTACTGGAATTATTAAATAAGAAGCTTAATTGCAAGGACGCAAGAATGGTATTTTCTCTACACACCTACTGACAAAATCAGAAAGGAATATTTCAGGTTTCGGTACACTGAAAATATGAGACAGCTTATTCGATCCAAGTCGCCCTCTTCGATTTTCTCCTAGAGGAGGACGAGTGAGTTGTCCATAATCCTCTCGATTTTCTACTGACAGCTGGAATCAGTGATGATGCGCAAAACATGGTAAAAGAGTGAGTCTTCAGCTAGTTTATCCTCGCTCATAGGGGGTCTCCCGGAATATTGTAGGTTGCTGATATCCTGTGGGCAAGGTGGTCTGTGAGAGAATGTGAAGTTCTGAGTACAGTCAACCATAGCATACAGTTGGAAAGTTGTACTGGAGGCTCGTGTTAAGTCACGGTGACGTAACTAAGCCACAGCTAACGGATGTCTAACGTTGGTGGCTGTTGAGGCTTAGCCTCACATAGGTGCGGTTATATGTTCAGTAATTCAGTTATTCATTCTAGGCAATTAATAAACTTGCAGCTCTAAATCCTCTGAAACATCGCTTCATTATATCTGTCCATACTTCGATATCAAAACCCAATAATCGATATTAAGATTTTCCATTAATTAAGTGTTTTTTCAGATGCAGATGCCAATAAAAATTATGGATGGAGTTGAAAAAACTGGAACGGAAGCTGATGGAAACCTGTCCCCAGGAAATGTTCAGAATTCTTCGTTGTACGTACCCCAGATTTTCTCAAAATCTAATTTACCTGAAGTAAACCTATCATTATGGTGAGTGCTTACCAATAGCGGCGAGTTCCACGCTGTTCATGGCTCATTTACGTAAAGGAGCCAGGGAATATTTGAAAAAGTTTATGAAAACATGTAACTCTGCTCTCAGTGGACACCTATGGTAAAAGTACGTCTCTAAAGTTGACAGTAAACATCCAGTCGGAACTGTTTGGAAGGAAGAATTCCATCTACCAAAGTTAAGTTGTTTGCTCCATACCCTGATTCAGATGGTATTTGTATATTAGTCAAATCACTTCACAGGCTGTTGAAAATAGACGCTGAGAATAGCTTTCAGATGGGTGTGCCCATCAAAACATTCCCGGTGTACACAGTCAAACCATATCAATTTAGGTGAATGATTATAAGACACTCGTTTAGTAGATCATGCAGAATGTAACTTAGGCTTTCATTCTACGTGGCCCATGTGTATCACAAGGGCACTCATGGTAGGACGAACGACGAACAGCTAGAAAAGTTGGTCTACGATTTTGCGCCTTGTAGTCAAGGTAGGACTGACTCTCAAACAGCTCAGCCTTGAGCTCAAGTAAGCAGAAAATGCATATCAGAGACATGTTGATTTAAAATCTGCCATCCACATAAGTCCCTAAAAAATACCCATTACGAATAACCGTCAACAACTGTCACAAGATGCTAAATTATGACACGACAATAGGTCACTTCTTCCAGCCTTGACTAAAACCCATTGAGCACAGCTGCCTATCACTGGCTGTTGTAACGCGGGTTATTTGTAACGCGCTTCAAAATGTTTATCAATATTACTGGCTGCTAAGTTTGAGGATGTAACGCTGAACTGAATGCAGTGTACTATATTGATTGTAGTCATAGCGACAGACAAGAAGCATGTGCCCAGTATACTGGCAGAATGAGACCGAATGTTGAAATCACATCACTTTCACATGACCTTTAACCTGATCGATTAGAGTCGAATTCATGATGAGTCAAAAAAACCGAGATCACACAATGCATATCTGATTAGCCATCACTGGGTTTCAAGGAAAACCAAACGATCTAATGAGCAGCTGAATTAATGTGAACATAAACGTTCCAGCGGGTAAAATTCCAGAGAAACACCAATATGAGAAAGACTTGTGGTTTGTTAATTGCCATTATTTTCGTAAAGAGATGCTGTCGATATCATTAGGAAGTGCTTTCCTGCAGGAGGTTTTGGAACCGAAGGCTGATCCGGCGCAAAACTTGTACGTCTGAGTTGAGCAGACTACGTGGATAATAAAATGTAGTGGAATACTCAGGTCATAGCGGTGTAAAACATCCACAAGGTGGATTTATTCAGATGAGAGTTTATAGTCGAGCGGAAGGTATGTTTGTAACGGACACAACGTTAGCTAGAACATATTTGAAGAACAGACTGAAAGAAAAGGGTGAGTCAAACAGGACTAGCTAAGTGTGTTGGTTTTATTATCCACCTTTACAATGTTTATCTGCATTAGCTGGACCGCTTTTGGTTGGCCCACTAGCTGATCATGTACTGTGGAAGTGGGATGCTATATGTGCAGAAGAGGTGGATTTCATCGAATTGACTGTCAGAGATGTCTGTTGAGTTTTTGCAGGTCCAATAGAATATGGACTTAATTTAACCGATCGCAAACGCACGTGGCTTCACGCAGTACACCTCAGGCCACCGGTTTCGTTAGCATCCCTTCGTCCCTCAGAATATGTTAGGCAAATATATACTTAAGGTCACAAAAACGGCCGGACTACTTAGAAGTTAGGTTGTCCTGGTGTCATATCTTCTTCCATAAAACTCGACATAAGCTTCCAGAAGTATTCACGATTTGTGAGAACAGGTAATTCCAGCGGTGGATGGAAAACAGCCAGCACTAACTTCTAATTTCTCTTGTTCTGAGCGGCAACTTCTGCCATCACGTCCGTGTCCTAAGTCGCACTATTCCACAATAATCCTACTCCGGAGGATACGAAAAGTTCATACTCAACACCCAGTTTGGTCAGAACTTACAGAGCAAACTGTTGCGTGATACTTGTCTGCTACCGTTGAACTAGTCACAAAATGATGAACAAGAGTTGTTGATAGAATAGTGGATGACTGGTCTACCAAGAGTGGCAGACAGAAAATACACGAAATATCTTCAGAAAACAAACGAAATCGCAACAAATCAAGGTGGTTTAATGAAGAAAAGTGTTACACTTAAGACTTGATATCACATGACATCCCCGATGAGCCACCTTGACAAGCACCACATTCGGGTAGCTTTGACTATGAAATTATAGAGCCATTTGTTGGTTGAAATACACCAGCATGATTTGAAAGTTTCTTATTCCGACATAGGTGATGACCAGTTAAATCATATCTCGTTTCCCTTAACTGGTGGAAGGTTTCGAATTTCTCAGTTAGATACCATAGTTGGCTCGGGATTTCTCTCATAAAATGCCTCAGATCTATGTTGATTCAAATGATTTCTTCTACCAGCATGCTTATCAACGTGTTAAGCACGATTCCTTTGAAAGTTTCGCCGTGTTTGTCGAGTTAAATACTGTCGGACTGAGGCATGAAAGCGAAAATGGTTGAACGTTCACGTTTGACACTGCGGTCGTGTATGATATAGTGGCCAACACGGGCGCTATTGAGAGTGTAAGTCACGGCTCAGCTCGCGTCAAATACTTTTTTGAGAAGATGCCGGCCGGTGAGTCCATTGGAAAGCGAAGGCTGCTAGCAACCCTGGGTGAAATCCAATTTACTCATAACCGTTCGTCCACAAATGAATGACTGGCAAATATGGAGTGAGTGCAATACACCCACATCACAGCGCAGAATCAACCTGGACTATACATGGGAATAAACCAGAAAATCCTCTCTAAATGGAATCAGAATCACCGTCAGGCTCGGGTACTCAAGCGACCTGGAAGCCAGTACAAGAACAGTCAACGCATTCTTTATGATTGAGCCTTCTGATGACCACATATGCCTTAACCCATATTCGTCTCACCTCCAAAGGTCATGTCACTTACAATTTGTGACCAGCTTTTAAGTAGATGGTTGAGAAAATAGATCAGTATTATGTTTCGTGCTCATAACTCAAGGACTATTGAATCTCATTCCGAGTTGTATAGTATACTTCCTGAATAGCCTCACGAACACGCAAACCTTGCAAACACGTCGATCTTTCTGAAGACGCCAAATAGTCCCATCGAGATCAAGTAATACGTTGTAGCATAAAATGTGGTCGTGCCAGTTGTGACCTTTAACAAGGGGGCTTCAATAATAACTCGATGGTAATCGTTCCCTAAAGTATTTCGACAAAGAATTAGAAGTCCACATTTCTGGTTTGGTCATATCAACCCCACGCATGTAAGAAACCGTAAAGCTTTTGATACAGTCCGAAACATTTGGCAAAGGTTTTCTGTTCCTCATTGAAACTCGAGTCATCTAACATTTCTAGAATCTGCCGTATGTTTCTTAAACCGGCTTGTACCTTGAGAGTACCACTGCTTGGTTATCGTCAATAACACGCCCAACTGTACGTCGTCGGAAGGTCCAGTTCCCATTTGTGCAGATTTTTACCTTAGTTGTTCAGGTGTATACCACGAAGGGAGCATAACAGCTTTGTGTCACATGTCCATTTGGAGCCCGTGTTTGACTCACTGCGATGAAGGAGGACGCAAGCAGCTGGTTCGAAACTAGGCTAGCCGATCTTGAGTTACAATACAAAATTGCTCCCTTAAAACACAACACATTCCTGACAGCAGTCACATCGATGCTGCTTCTAACCTACAGTTCAACTAAGATTTGATAAACATGCAGCAATACAAAAGCTCCGGCCCCGTGATTATAGATAAAGCTGACTATATGTTAATATATATTCCCATATGCTATACCATATATTATATTACTATATTACCAGAAATAAGCAATGCCACCGAACTTAAAAAAGATGTTAAAAAGGAAGTACAAGTATTACTGAAAATCCGGTTCATCGATCTGTCAACAGCCAGAGAAGTCGTGCCCTGGGGAACATATACAATTGTGTCTAACTCACTATAGTGCAAACTGGCCTGATAACTGATCCAACTTATTCAGTCAGTAGTTAAACGGTACGAAAGCTCTGGGATTACCAGCTTGCCAGACGATTTGGACTGTGATTTCAAGCACATCTTGTTCAGAAATGTTCCTCTGCTACAGACGACTCATGTAATCTACCAGTATATTAAGTTAACCCAGCCAAGTTATGCTTCTGAGAAGCTGGATATATACAAGTCAATGGTATTGCCATGGGCAGCTCACTGGATCCGCTGTCAACCAGTAGTTTCGTTGCCAGCTTGCAACAAAACGAACATGCCGCCGTTAGTCAAGCACACTCCTACCGGAGTTGTGCTGACAATACCCTGAATCTAGCCGACGTCAAGTATATGGTAAAAAGTTTACCTGGCTCCGGGGTGAATTTCAAAGTTAGCATTATCAGTTGGCTCTAATATGCTGGTAACCTGGCGTTTTTAGATATTTTTACACAATATCACGATAACTCATGTGTTGCCTGCCAGAAATACACCCGGACAGAACGGTACCACCATTACAACACTTTCGTTTTGCTTTAATTAGACCACCTTCTAGTGTGAGCTCAGTTTTGTGGTCATCCATGAACCTGGTCAAGAGAATCATAGCCAACAAGAAATCATTGTTGCGAACCATACCAAAACACACTGACTGTTCATCAACGTCAATTGAGAAATTCAACAATCGGAAGCCATTTGCCACGGCAGCTTCAACAGTTACGTAAATGGTTGGTTACCATTGTTTACCGTATAAGGAATATAACATTACTGAAAGCTTGGTCTTGTGGTCGTTATAGGATGCACTTTCCATACCTCCCAAATCGTCATGGTATTCATCCATACGCAAATAACGAGGTCACAGTCGAAAACACCGCGAGCGCTCGGTGCCAAATCTCACAGGATCCACGAATGCTGAATTGGGTGCTGAGCCACTTGCACAGCCAGGACGGGGTAACAGATAAGCAATCAGGTCAGCGAGCACACTCCAGGTTGGGTCAACAGAGCGCTTATAGATACCACAATGTCTCAGCCCGGTCAGAACGTGACAAGTCACAAAGAAACGAAGTCGTCGGTCGCTTGACACCTACAGCCATCTCTTTTTCAAGTAAACGCAAAGAAAACTAGTCGGACAATTTAAGTAAAGGAAAATGGAAGGTATTCAAGAATTACTGAGGTGGCAGTCAGTGCCAGGTAAAAACTACCATTCCAAGTATAGAAAGACACGTTCATCGGCAATAATTTGGCCTGGTAACGAATGAGCGCTAATGGATGTGTGTGTGTATGCCAAGACATAGTACGGAGTCAACGAAGAGACACTGAGTGTGTTAGGTTCACGTAGATCATGTCAGTTATACCAGGTCCTTTGTTCGTGTGGGTCAAAGATCGCCGCCGGTTGACAATTCACTCGCTACTCTTTTCAGAAACCTGAGTCACGATGGCCTTCTGTCCTTTGAATTACTCAGATTTGTTGGCACATTGTATGATGAATGTTTCGTTTGTTCTGCAATCCAAACGAGAATTATGTTTTTCCTTCTACAGGACAATATGTGCTGTTTTACTGAACGACTATTTGCCTTATCGTTTCAGAACGTTCAGTTTGCAACTTGGGTCTGTTTATCTTCCGAGAGGTAAGGGCTTAATTTTTATACTAGCCTGCTAACTCGTCAATCAACAATGACCGGTTGAACACAAAGGCCTGAATCCTGCGCCTCCTCTTATTCCGTCGGGTGTACGCTGGAAAAAAGACGTGCGAATAAAACCACAGGTGGTCCAACGTAAGCCACCTGTGGTGATTATTACGCGCAGGCACTATTTGATTCCTGTTACCGTGACAAGACAATCCGAATGGATGATGCCTACAACGTACTTAATTATAACGACGCTTTCACCAACAGTTCTCATAGAAAAGTGCAACCAAAAAGCGTGGAATACAACGTTTAGCAGTTAGGATTTAGTGGAAAATGTTCCGATGAATCTGTGTAAGAAAAACTACTCTTGCTACTGCCGCCGAATTATGTAAGGGAAAAACGATTTACGTTTGAGAGAAAATAACAATACCTCTATCAAGAAGAATATGGAGACGGGAGAAACGACCATCTGTGAACTACATAACCGAAGAAAAATCAAAAGTGATGGAAGATCAAGAATAACCAGCAACCGAATACAGCGGAAAGGAGCAAAAGATTGTGCGAGGAAGATGTTTATGAAAGTGGGTGTTCAGGAAAGAAAGAATGAGAAAAGGCAGTCGGAAGAATTGTAGCATTCCAAATGCAAACAACTCGTGACAGTTCGAACAGAGTGGTCATGCATGTAAACATGACCGAAACAATCACATGGTTTCCATCATTCTCATGTGGTGACAACGATGGAAATTCGGAACAAGATTAAACAACCAATCAGACTCTGGCTAGGAACTCATGGTCTGCATCACTCTGATTGGTCACAAATCAAATAAATTGCATTGACTGGTAGCCACTGCATTCTCCCAGTGAGCTGCTGATCATGACTGGCCACAACAGCAAACGCGTTCCAATACACAAGGATGGACGCACCCTCGAGCAACGTCAGAAGGATATGGTCTCAAAGCTACGGCACACTGCATCGGACTCGACAAGCAGCCGACCGAATGGCGCGGCCCATGGTCAGTCCGATTTGATGCATCATCAACACCCCGACTGGTTTGGAGATGTGAACAAGTGGATTGACGGAGTGGACCGGATGTGGAACGCCGAGATGAGACGAATGAGAAGTGAACTGTTCCCACTGGTACCGGTTGACCTGTTCGACCATGGCTTGCACGATCTGCTTGCTCCATATGGTGACGTGCCGTCCATCTTGGATCGGATGGATCGTCAGATGGAGGCGATGCGTCGTCACATGGAATCCGTGATGGACACAAACGTGAGACAACCGATGTTGGGTGGAGATGTTGGCTCGCGTGCACCCGAGTGTGCTCTGGTTCCTCATGGGATTTGCGGCCCTCTCGACTATCTGAAGGATGCCTACGAGCCTGGTGAGGATGGTCGGGTAGGTTGAGGTTGTATACAATGGTATTTTACACTGGCCATACCAGGTAAATTGACATGCAGTTTGAACACCTCGGTGTACTGGGTGCTGGGGTTGTTCTTTATGGGTTTGTAAATGTGAACCAATATCCCCTATTGAATGCCCTCCCTCGACTTATATTGCACCTCTGACTCTGAACAGGTCCACTTCAAAGTTCGATTCAACGTTGAGGGATACGGCCCAGAGGACATCCAGGTGAACACTTCTGAGCATGGCTTGACAGTGCATGCGAAAAAGTCGGTGAAGGATGAGAAGGGGACCAGAATGCGTGAATACTTCCGCACCATCTACCTGCCACCATCCGTCGACAAGGACCACTTCCAAGCGAATATGACTGAGGTAACACTGGTCACCTGATCACCGCATCCGATTATTGGGTGATTATGGGTTATAAACATATTTGGCATAGTGTTAACGAAATTGCATGGACTCTTACCATCAGTGCACGTACATGCGACTCTGATTTGGTGATCTGGTTGTTTCTTTTCTATTCCATCTCAGGATGGTATTTTGACGTTGGAAGCACCGGTGACCACGAAACTGCACAATGCCGTAACATTTAATCGTGACCACCAACTGGCGTTGAAACCACTTTCGGAAGCGGAGGTGAAGCAGCGTGAATCTACTGAACACGCGTTGGCATTGAAGCCAATTGGTGAGTATGCGTTGCCCTATTCGCTTTTCGTTCGCAGGCACTCATTTTGGATGTGGATGGTTCTGAGTGTTGTTTCACCGGTGAAACTTTCTGGCGGTGTGTTTGCTGTTGTGTCGTGTGCGGATCACTGTCGGTTTCTTGCGTTGAATAATTCACTCCGAACAATTGCTTGAAACTGTGACGTGACTGTGAAATCGACAAGCCACCCGTTTGTTTCCTCGGCTCGAATCAATTTGTTCGCGTTGACCATATTGAGGGTGTGAGCTGGTGTGTGTTGTAATGGGTATGGTATGATATCCCTGACAGTTCACGTTTTTGGTTATAACCACACGTCTGTTTGGCGTTATATCAGGAACCGTTGGACCGACCGTCATTAAGGACGAGACCACAGGCAGGGAGAAGCTGCACGTGGAGGTGCCAATTGAGCCGGAGTTCACGGCGGATGACCTGTGTGTGCGGATGGATGCGAATCGCGTGATTGTGTCGGGTCAGAAGAAGTATGTGGACGAGACTGCGTCTTCGAAGAGCGCCCATGTGAAGGAATTCACCCGTTCGTACGAGATTCCGGAGACGGTGGACACGTTTTCGGTGAACAGTCAGTTGCATGGGAACACGTTGTTGGTGGAGGCTCCGTTGTTGCATACCTCTAAGTCGAAATAAATTGCCGATAACATTTTTGTTATCTGTGTGGATTTATTGACATACAATCTGTTCGAAGACGTTGTTGTGGTCTTGTTTTTATTCTATAAGTTGTGGGTTTTTTCTTAATCGGATGCCTGTGGTTCATAATCTGAAGTTTCTCGGGCCGCAATTTTTATTCAGCTGCTTCTCTTTTTGTCATTTTGGTAGGTTTTGTTCATCGACTGTTGATTATGGATTGGGCTGTAGTAATTTTCTCACGCTTTCTTTGGTGACGGTTATCTGTTCAGTGGCTGGCCTATTCTCTTTGCACCTGTGTCTGTTTCGCGGAGCAAACTGTAAGATCTTTGTCGAGTTACTTGAAGTGAACACGCGTAGCCTATTCATAGACAGATATATATGTGAATACGTATATATTGTGCATGATCCTGTCTGCTGCCGTGTTTTTTGAAGGACGCATGTGTTTATTATATGATAGGGATTGGGAGATCGTACCTACCTTAGGACGTCCTGTCTGTCAACTTCTCTTGGTTGGACTGTAGTTCGGCTTGCAATTCTTTGGCTACATATTGGTCGAAACAAACCGATCCGTTCAAGCCAATCTATCGAATATGTGGGATTCAATCGAAACGAGTCAGTCTTTATACTATCACTTACAGAGTTCATCGCAAACCGACTACACTCACCACCACCACTGTGCGCATATAAACGGCTAGCCAAAACGTTCAACCTTTCGTGACCTTGTGCACAGACCCAGAATAGATTGGTAGCATAGGTGTTACGTTTTCCCCACTGCTTTCGTACAGCTGACATGATGAATGTTACGCAGCTGAGTCGCATGACCCAAATCAGACAAACTACTGACTGTCAACCATTACCTTAGCAATGTTTCCTACCACCCCCATCGAACCCATATAAATGTGTTGTATTTAGCCTGATGATAAAACACGGAAGATGAGCTTGTCTGCTATGTTTCTTCTCATGAAATAAACAGCGGTGGGCCTCGCAACGAGCCACTCATACTGGGTGCCGGTTAAGGTTCACGGGGTCGTTCGCAGTTAGGTGGTATGTTCATGGCCATAACCCGCCTAGTAGGATGGCGCGAACGTTGGTTTAGTGACCCGGTCGCCAGGTGTTCAGTAACAGCCAGCTGATCTTTATAAACCTGCCACCGAGTTGTATTTATTCATAAAGATTTTTGTGGTTGGCATTTATTCTTGTTGGTGTTGCGTATTATGTGGTCGAGTGACAAGAACTAGCTGAACTTGACGTTTCAATCAAACTTCAATAAATACCGGACCAGAATCGTGCAAGCGAGAAACTCAAAGCATTGACAAAACTGAGGATCAAAGAGAGGTTCAACTATCCATGAAGGTCTGGGAAAAAATAATTGTCAACTAGTCAAGCTAGCTTACAAACCATCAGTGTAGCGGGGATCACACATTGGGTGATGCGTTTATGTGGCTTTGCTCTGGCTTGCTTACGGTCAAAACAGCCGAAAACCGACATTTGGGAATAGACAGAATAGCAGGATCAAGACGGTTGATTTTATTGGCACCCAACAGACAACGGAACTTCGTGATTATGAGAGTTCGTCCGGCGACCTTGTCTGCAATTATCAGTCGACAACAGATGCTAAATTCGTCCACCGGTACTGACTGAACCATACACCTCAGATCATCCAACTTCAATTAGCTATCGCATCCATCACCTTTAGTGATGAAAAGGAACAAATTAGGAGCTGCGGTGGCCAGACAAGTCATGTACTGTATGTAAAGAACGGAGGTTGCTTGATTTCTGAAGTCCGCGTTTTTTGTTCATCTTCCTGCAAGATCGTATTTGGGACTTAATGCGGACAAATGGAGTTCTACCTAATCGGTCTCGGTTCTCCATATACCGTTTCCATATCACAAAACAATTGAGTAGACAGACCAGAAGTAACTCTGACATAAATTATAGAGCATACCGGTGGGCTAATCAAAACGTTACAATAACACGGATTGTTTTAACGTCAATTCACACAGTGTACAAACGGTTATGGCATAAAGTGAGCAATTCCACAATGAATATTAGGAAAAGGTCCGTGATTATCTGTAATAGTCAACCCAGAAGCGGAGAACTGTTGTGGTCTGAGTGCGCGACTCCATGGGCTGTGAAAATTTCACTGTACCACAATGTACCCGTGGTACGCGTTGTCGATAACAAAGCACAGTAGCACGTGATATGAGTCCTTATCTCACTCTTGCACTTGGGTTGGCGACGCAGTTCCAACAAGGACCAGAAGTGGAATCGTCAATTTCATAGGTTCTACCCAGTGTGAACCGGTGGACATTGACAACACTGTATAATGTCATATCCTGTATGCTTCATCCATTTTTCTAATATGCATGCTGTGCACTATCTGATTGTGTCATCATCCAAGGAGGGAATACGCACATTATATCCGTGTACTATGGTACTCGGGTTTAGGGACTTTGAGTAGCCCTAGAAATTGTACGTGAATTGAAACCAATCAAATGCGTTTGTCTTGAAGAGGGTAATGATACAGTGTTGGAAAAGGAAACACGAGCCAACCAGTTCTTGCACATCATGAATACTGAGGTACTTGTACAGAACATGAAGGTAGAAAGACAAACAGGTGGAAGTGAAATGGAGAGACCTCCGTTCAGCAAGTCACATCAGCATTCTCCAACAAACACATCCTTCATTCCTAATGCCTTAAAACGTCCACTGGAACTCCGCCATACAAAAGATTACAGTTGAGACGCATCTTCACTTCACTTTTGATCACGCTTAACACATTATCATCACGGGTCGACGTGCATCTGTACCATCCCTTCGTGGTCGCGCGTTGAGTGTACCTTTAGATACCAGCCATAACTTCCAAATCTGTACATTAGAGATAAATGCGGAAGTCTATTCATTAAAAACATGAGATGTCTAATGAACGAAATAGCATACGTGAAGTACGGAAGCTTATTCACAACACAGCATTACAACCAAACGGAAGAAAATTATAAAACATTTCCTTGTATAAACCATCAACTCGTTGATGAGGAATTATCGGGCGGAGAGCCAGCAACCGGACGATGAGAGATTTAACACAACATTCATGGAGAGAAGTCAGTGCGTATAGTGGTCAGTCAGTATAGCGTTTTTTCTGAGGAGACTGGCTGAAGTGAACAGCAGGCGTGTTACCGTTTCGAAATAAAATATCCAGGCGTACTGATAGATGAGCGGCCCGGGGAAAGCCCACAAGAAAGAACTAAACGGTGGACATAAGATATGACACGAACAAAACGTAATATTCGATTAAAGACAAAAAACCACCATGTAGGTGAATTGAACACGAAAGTGAGCCACGAAGTTGTATATTTGTGCGTTACGTTCTGAATCCTGGCTGTAGTTTTGGTAAAGCTGTTGCCTGTAAACAACAGATGGATATAAAACGTAAGTTAGTTGCAGTTTTTAGTCCAATTCAACTTGCATTTAACTGCACATGGAAAATGCTCCGGGTAGCCATTGCCAATGAGTTCGTTAAAAGCAACCTGTCTTTAGCTCCTGTCATTCTGGACACACTTTCATGCCTGTGTTTATCAGACATCAGTTCACACTTTTCTTCTTCCTTAACGATACAAAACCAAGTTTTTATACTGTCATTTCCAAGTTGTTTTCCGGTACAAATCCGATTTTCGGATTGAGCACTACCCACTTTCGGTAGCGAACCCTTGCACTTAAGTAAACCTTTTGACTAACACACTTCGAGTTTCGCTTTCATTAGAGCTCATCAGTAGTGTATATCCTTGTCCGCAGTGGGAAGTTGCGCTGTGACACTCTCGTTTATGAAACCAGCACGTTAACCACAACGACAGTAAATTCACAATGGGAAACATCTATCAATCGAACGTAAACACCCAACCGCAGCCGTTTGCGAATAGTTTGCAGATTGCCCATCATCTTGATGGGATATAGTGAATGTTTTGCCAATTCCAGTCGAAAACCCTGTGCGCAGGTATTTCTCAGTTGGGTTGAAGTCCTGGAAATATGGAATTTTCACTGTGAAACAGCGAACGTCAACAGAATTCAGCGCAACCTCTATATACAGCTGACTACAAATGCCAGAGAAATAAGAGCCGGTAGTGTACATACAGTCACATAACAGCTGCGCCAATCACGCTGAAAACACGGGTGTTGTGCACACGGTTCATGTTTTGTTAGCGGAAAGTTAATCTCTCTGGTGAAAGAATGTGATTGATACCTGACAATAGGAACCGGCAACATTTCATTGGAACGGACACTGTGCTGCACTTTGGCAGCATACAATCCTACAGCTGCAAGTCCGTTAATTTCATTCGAGTTCGCTACTAGTAAACTACTTATGTTGCCCTTATATTATGAATTTAGAAACGTTCGTCCGAAAGCATTCTTTTTCAGCCAGATAGGAATAATCTACTTAACAACCTGTCACTTTTCGCACACATATCGTTGTTCAATTGTGGGCACCTAGGTGGTTCGATTACACGTATTATGAAGTCCGGCTCATATACAACATTTTCAAACGAATTTCGGACGCTCGAGAAGTGATAGTGTGGTGTGTGGACTCATTCACTGCCTACCGATTAACAATGTGTTTTGATGTATGGTTATCCTGCGAAACCCTTTCTACACAACGAGATAATGTGTTGTCCCGAACTTTTACCCACATGTAAACAACTATACCGCCGAATTTCGGAGCTGGTAGGTTTTTGTTATGGTCTCCGCGTAAGCACTAAATATATCTGCAAACATTTCCCACAACAGTTCACACCGGACTATGTACACGTGACGTAATGAAATTTCCATGGAATGTACTCGTCTATCTGAGATGTAATGATAAAACTAGCTGTTGTGAATGTGAAGATCGACTATGCACTCGGGGTGGGACTTTCTTTGAATAAACCTGTACAGGCGGTTTGATTTCAGAAACCAATCAAACGCTGGGAACTACCGTAGTTCAGTAGACTTTGGGAGGGTGGACAGAGGCGTGGTAAATGCAAGTGCAGTGGATCAATTTCGTTACATGCGTTCCGAAAGCATCAGCCCAAATGAGAAGAAAACATGCAGCTCACTACTGGGTGGGCACTAGCCGATGTACACTGTTCAGTAACCGTGGATACACTCTAGCCAAACCAGCTTTCTTTCTAGTTTGCGTGTGTAAAGAACATCTCTTTGTGCGGTTTCTTTCTTGTCTTTTAACTAAGTCCTTTCCATGTGTAAGCAATCAGCATCATCCACAACTTATCAGAATATAAATCGTGGCCAGTAGAATTTAGGAGCGCTTAGTTCTACCACTGGTAACCAGTCCCTTGTAGTTTGACTGGACGTCATTAATGACCATATTTGGATTGTTTGCAGTGTCGAATAGCAAGACCAACTAAATTTTTGCACAGCTCCTTCGAAGGATAAAGTGCTGCCTTAGTATGCTGAAAACAGGTTGTCAACGTGGTGTTAACAAACTTGGCGTCATTCTATGGTGGAAAGCGTGGCCACTCCTAATGGAGGAAGTGAACTGTGACAGACGTGTGCCCCTAAGTGACTGGGTTCACACACAGTGAATCGAGTGAACCAATATTTCGTAGTGAATTACACGTGAGTGTATTGGTGCAGTCTGTGAGTATATTTGGATCAAGATGGTCGAGCTATTTGTCAGGGATTTCAACCAATCAACCCGCATACCGAACAATGCGTTCCGGTGCTACATGAGGTTGGTGTGGTGTTCGAGGCAGACGATCCATAAATTGGCATGGCAAACGGCCGCCAAGCTAAGTGTGATTCGATTCTGTAGTCTGGACTCTCCTGACTCACGGGATTGGCGGCCGAAAGTGTTCGGATAGGAGTTGGCTCATCCAGCTGTTGTTGTGCTGAGATGGTCGGATGTAATGGCAACTGATGAGGAAAGACAGTGCGAGGCTCGTGGAATACGTATATTCACACCGTCTCTCTCGCCCCACCCCTTACAATTCACGCGGTTACAGGATGACGTTGAACGAGTGAACCTATACTCCAGAAGTCTATGCGCTGAGCCTTCAATTTGGACAGAGAACTGGGCTTCCTCTCGTTTCCTCTCGTATTTCTTATAACTGTTCGGCAATCCAGCGTCTGTCTCTATCAGTTCTTCGTTACTTACGGCATATTGACTGACAGTGGGCACGTGCGTGACCGTTTGCGAGGTGATTTCAATGGGCACGTCGAGCGTGACAGCTTGGGAATTTCTGCAAGCGAGTGCTTGTTTGCATATGTTGCAATGTTCCCAATGGTTATTACTACATGACAAATACCCCCAAACAGGAGTGAGAGTGGGCAGCAAACCATTTCAAACTCAGTCACTCTTCGTCTCGCATCACACATCATTTCGATGTCTGGTGATTTTATTGTACACATAGACTACCGCCTGTTTCGAACCAACTTACGGCTTAGTTCTCCCACACTCTGATTCTCATTTCCACGTGGTTTCAGTCTAACAGTTTCAATCCAATTCTGGTACCATTCATTTCAGCACACGAAAGGAATGTGAATGGTTGAGAGTTCACGGTCAATCGGGAGGAACCTCCATCCAAACCATACCGGGTCTTTCGTGGTCGAATCCGTTGTGGATTACTAATGTGAATTATTGTACATGGTGTGGTAACATTGTTCAGTCACTCATGGCCTCACTAAATGTACATGAATTCGCTGCCCTAGCTGGCAATTCGTGTGCACTGCCCTAGAGTTCAGTTAGAAACTCCACGAAGTTAATCGACTGTGCGATATAATTGATTTTCCAGATTTCAAACACTGGTTTACATTCCGATAGGCGGCACTGTTGGCTACACACAAGGCTGGGGAATTTCATTGTGTCCAAACGTGAAAACGTTCGGAGTAATTAATTTGGCATTGCTGCTGCCAGTCGACGCCACCTCATGACGACATACAAAGCTAACTATGTAAATGTCAGTGCAGCTGGTTGAACATGATTTCTGGTGCTATAGTGATTCTGTGGAATAACATTTGGAATTGCATGTTTCAAATGAGAGCTGACCAGCACGTTGGCAACGAAACAGCAAGTGTTCCGATTTTTTCGCCCGGAACGCGATAAATTGTGAATGCAAGTAACAGCAGATCACAGATACGCTTCATTGATCGCCCCGAGTTCGCATTCCATTGTGGGCCGATTTAGACTGTGATCCTTATCTAATCCAATAATCGTGAAATGTCTGCAAAAATATCACTGGCATTTTCTTCAGAGATAAAATGATCGATTTCAGATTGCATGCAAATTCGTTCATTCTGATCAATCTGTATTCACGAGCCAGACGAGTTTACATCAACTGGCACTTTGCGATCAACGTATCGATTGTGAGTAAATGTGGATTTGTTCAACAGTGGATGGATCAGTGTGAACGGTGTGGTTGTGTATGTGAATTGTTCTCCTATTCAACCTTTGAGCATGTCAAGTTAGATGGTGAATCGTAGGTGGCTCAGACTTGAACGTACAATCCTGTTTTGTGTTTGAACTTGCTACTGAATACTATTCGGTTTGTTTGCACTAGTTCGAGAGGACTAGTGCTAATTTATGTGAGCAAGTTTGGTTGCGCAATAATGAGTTAGTTGATTCACGCGTCCCGTTAGTAATTCAGCCTGGAACACGATGACTGTGGAAGTTCTGGGCGAGTGAATCTTACAATTGTGGATGTCGCGTTGATTGTGGTGACTGTTCACGATGGTGGACTTCCGAGCCTTAGGGTGTGTGGTTATTTGCAGATATGCCTCGTCCAGTGATTGCTAGTGTGAAGTAAATACTATTTTATTCGAGAAGCTGAGAAATTTGTGTTATTCCTGAATGATGCATCTTATGTTTTCGAGCATTTTGTGGTTGTGTCAGTTTTCAGCGCGTCTGTTTGCGGATGGTGGTATGACACATCTACTGGCTTGTCTTCCAGAACGACGCGACTAAAATCACACAGCACTGTCTCAATTACTCTGTTGTGATTGTTGTGGCATTTCTCATGCATGTTTTACTTCGGTGACTCTGATATATGGAGAACTCGTGGCGGTTGATTTCTGTCTAGCGCACGTCCCTTGACCGTTCGCTTCACCTATTGCCATCTAGAATGTGTTTTGTAACTAAAGATATGGTTAGCGTAGAAATCTGCTACCACAGCTGTCTAGTATTTGTGATTAGCTTGTCGGGGCCAGTTTTTCGCACCAACCAGTTCAATAATGACTGTTAGTTCGATTTGTTCGATTTAAGTGACGGATCAGGGCTAGATCATGTGATACAGATTTTTGGTAGGGTTCTTGTTACATTTGGCTATCTTACTGATGGTGTCTTCAGCATGGGATCAGCAGTCAGCCGCCCGCGATTTGTTCCACCCTCTTGGTATTTTTGCAACGTGTTTGGCAACCCATACGGCAGCTGATCTCTTTTTTTTATCAATAATGCAAACGTGCTCACTCTTGAGTGTCATTTCCTAGTTACGGATGTTCTGGTGTGTTTGCCACTGTTAAAGTTGTGTATCAGGTGGTTGAATTTAAATGCAAGCAAAAATCCGTTCTTCTGCACACTGCCTAATAACCGTTTGTCTTCAGGTTTTCGTTGCTAATTATGCCTTATTTGCATTGGATTGGGCATCAGAACGATCACAAAAGCAATCTTCGGTTATCATGCAGCACGAAATCTGGTCTCCTTAAGGGTTCAATTAAAGTCCGCATTGTTCTATGCACCAATGAATGATTAACAACCTCTCTAAGCACTTCGGTTCCAGAGCAGAAATAACCTACAAAGCACTTTCCGTCTTTCCAGACGGTTGTCTAAACTTCGTGTATCACATATTCTGTATCAATGAGACTACGTTCAAAAACACAGGAACCCCATCTGTTCATACATCACGCTATTTCTTCTAGCTTACGAACACTCAATGCACTGCAGACATTTCAGTGTGGTTTGTGTATGACCTTCAGAATATATCGGCCGTTCTGCTCCCTACACATTAAAAGTCTGAGAAACGTGCTGAACAGCGTTCGCCATTCAGACCTGCCAATGGGTTCGGGCACGTGGACAATAATTGAGCATGTTTACATTTTCGACAGTCATCCATGTCAACTCAGATTTCATGATTAAGACCAAAAATTTGACAAGAAAAGAAGACGTAACACCCGATTCACTGTCTACATGTAATCAGTGCAAGTTGAACAACATATCCGTCGTCAGCACGCAGGAGAAAATGTAACGTTTACTTTTTAAAGCGTTTGTGGCGTATAAGTTCGCACAGTGCCAGAAAGTGACGTATGAGGATAACCCGCCTTTAGTTTTTTGGCGGGCCATACAAGTCGTGGTGCTCGCAAGTCTGAAGCTGCGTTTTTTGCCTCCTAATAGTGGTATGTGTAGTAAATCCACCTGCAAGCTACACATTACTTTTACATGAACATATCTTTTTCCAGTTTCTTTACAGATTTAAATGCGTGATTTCACATATACTCCATTCACCTTATACATTCGTGTGTATTACTAACCATAACGTTGTGTTATTCATCAAAACTTATCACATCCACGACTTTGTTTCTTCGTATTCATCAAAAGTGCCCTGATACTGTCCAGGTAATTAGCATTTGTGTCTTATTGTGGTGGATTGTCAGGTCGGAGGTGCGAGTTTTCGAACGCTCGGCCGAATACCTCAACGTGGGTGGGGGTACGTTCGAAAACCNTTGCATGTGACTGGCGATTTGGACAATAAAGATTGTGCTTTATTGGAGGTCTTCTCGCTACATTATTGGTGGTAGTCTAAAATTGTACGAAATGTCAAATAAGCCGGTCTTTCAGCAGCAACCACCGATGGCCTGTGTAGGAAATGTTTTCTCCAACTGTGTATACAGTTTTTGAGACTCTGAATCAATCGACGCCTTAATTTCGTACGCTTGAGCCTTGACACACTAAGCAGTGTCCAGGTTATGAGACTAGAATTTTCTGTTGGGCTTCGTCAGTCTTAGGAAGCTGAAAATCTTAGTTACCTGCAGTTAACGAAAATCTTTCTCGAAGAAACCAGAGAAACCCTATGGTTCAACTTATAATGAAAATTGGAGACTCAATGTGTGATATAGCCATGGTTACAAAATAAACTGATTCAGTACGGTTCCGTCGTATCTACATGGTACCCATATTACAATCAAGCATAACGAGGAAAATTAACCACAGGGTTGTGAATTCACACAAGAAATGGACACCCAAACCGCCAAAAGCCTGCCAACTGCAAGTTTTGTTTTATAGTAGTCTAAGGGATGCTATTGTTAGTGTGACTGTAATGCACGAAATGCGACGAACAAAGTGTAAGTTGTTTCCCTTCACTTGACATGACGGGTCGGTCATATATCACTCTTGACAAGTATGTGTTCCCTTCATATCCACACACAAGTCCTCATTTTCCGGACGCTCTTGCTCGTTTGAAATCACTATTTAGATAGTGCACAACACTCAAGAAGAATGCTCTCCTGATAAGTCACCAAAACGCACTCCATCAAACATCTGTTTTCTATTGTATGCTACTCACTGACGCTACTCAGTAATATGACGCAAAAGGAAAATAAAGGCGTGTCCGTTGAAATTACTGGGTTCATAAGAGTTTGAAACATGGGAACGTGAGAGTGACGATCGGAAACGTAAATATCTGACGTGGAACGCTGCAACTTAGAAGCCAGTTCACCCAGATCAGCATTTAATGCGCAATTAGGTCAGTTATGCATTCTCTAATTTTGTCGATTGATGCCTGGTAGTACACAACTTTTCAGGTCAAACATTTTCTGCCCCCGAAACATCACTCTGAATACCGATTATGACAGAAGTAATTAACATGTTCAACGTGATCCACTATTAATAAATTAGGATGTATAGACAGGACGCGATATCTTCTTGTTAGATTATGTAGTCCACGTTCGATAACATCCGGCTATTGACCAGAGTCTTTGTAATCTCTTGAGCGTTTGAAATATGACGCTGAGTTGTGGATCAGCATTCATCAGTGAATGCAAACGAGCAAAGTAGAGATACGATATTTTCCTAGCAAATTAATCCGTCACGGTAATTTTCGCATCAAACTATGGATAATAGGAAGTTGAATTTATAAATAGAACGGATTTACGGCTTGTCAAGGGAATGGGTGTAAACTAACGGTTTTCCCATAGTATATAAGACGCGTCATGCTGTGTCTTATGATTGAGCACGATATTTGTGGACCCCGACGTGCGATCTGTAAACAAGAATTATACGTCGAGATAAAGCTTTTTTTGTTCATTCCAGATTAGTCCGTTGATTATATTTACAAATTCAAGGGAGTTTCATAGTCTGTGGTCTGACTTCTCTCAGACCAGTCCTAGGATGCACAGTAATCAGTTAACTAACGTGTGACGTGGTGAGTTACAAACGTCTGAAATTGTTCGACAGGGAAAGTCCGCCGTGTGACTTCTAGATTGTCCGTAAATCCTGGGAACCGCAGGTCCGTCGGTCCGAATGCGTTTGTAAACTGAGGAGTCAGTTTTCTCGTTTTGTTTCATAGAGCACCGTATTCTCGATAGCGTCTTCTCTATTTGACCTTTTTATCTCCCTCATTTCTCATCCTCTCCAATTTGCTCTTATCATCTAACAGGGTCCATAGTTTATTTACGTAGTGTAGCTTATTCAGTAGAACGATTTCAGCGCTTTTATTTAGCTTGAACAAAATAAATTCATCTTTTTCCTTCAATTGATTCTGCTGCTTAGATTTGCGCTTTCGTCAGATGACGTTTCAAGCTTGGATTACTACATCGTTTTGATAACACAAGTTATCAAGTTTAGAATTCGTCCGTTCAACATCTGGTACAAATATTGAGCTAAGTTAAGACAACTGGGAAAACACGTTCTCAAACTATGTCTCCAAATTCAGTCACGTTGTGGAAGGCAAAACTTAAGGCCTGGTGACTTTACTTCAGGGAACCTTGTACAGGTGCAGTGAAGATGAGTCATAAAAGCACCGGTCACGATTGGCTCGAAATTCAGAAATTAGCTTCATTAGACTGAGTTGCTTTAACCGTCAGGCTTGTCTCCATTCTAGCTGTTTTTTCGTGTTCATTTGAATTTACGTTTCTAAGCCGGCGAGCCATTCAAATACCATCTGATTCAGACGGTGTTCATAGTTGGCTAGGTTCATTTTCAAAACCTCACGTCGACTTCGAGCAGTGTCACTTTCGTTAAGTAGGTGCGGTGGCCCTGATGTCACCTTAACGTTGGTGCGACTCCCCCTAAAGCTTGTCCAGAAATGTCAAAGATGTTGATAAGTTTTCGCGCATTGGACCTGAAAACTAACTATGCGTCCGATTCCTGCCAGTTTAGTGTTAAACTTAAACTTTTTGACTCCAAGCCATATGGGCGCAAACATGGGGATCGCATAAGTCATATGATAGGACCAAGCGAGCGAGTGTACCTTGGAGTTCAACCGGACTACACTGCGAGGGCGTAGTTACAAATGTACCCACCAGGGTAACCGATGAGTGACTAAACTTGAACTATTAGTGCAAACCGGTAGACCTAATGGCTCAATCTCAGCAACTCAGCTGTGGGAGTAAAGACACTAGATGCAAGAAAGTTGTCACCTCCGATGAAATGAACAGGCGCGCTGTGTGGGCGTTTGGGTGGGGGTTGACTGGCGCATGGCGGTCACAGTGAATATTACAAGCAATCGAATGTATACTCTGTGATGGTCCTATTAAACTTTTGAACTCGAACATGGGTCACTGTTCTTAATACCGCTTCGACATTTTGATTCTGCGGACCGTCGTTGAAGGGATAAAAGTTGTTCTCTTGTTCTTGCGGGGTGCAGTGAATGAATGATTAACTTGGCGATGACTATGTCATGTGACTACAGACTCATCGTTCCACAACCTGGATGTGTGTTGCTGCTGCATTTTATTCTACTGTTCTCATTCTACCGAAGTCTGTCACGAACAGGCAGAACGTTATATACAATCATGGCCAGCAACGAACTTTACGTATGCCAGAAGATGACGTGACTTCAGAAGAAAAGGGTGTTAAATCCGTATACTGTAGTCACAGTGAGTCCAGAGTTGTCCCTCTGAGTTTCTGAGAAGATCGTCGTATGTTCTGAAGTTTCCGTTTGAAAGTTTTTCCACTCGTAAATTAGGGCCTTGAGTCTAAATGTATGATGCTTTTCAGATCGCACACTCCAGCTCAGCAACTTCAATTTTTCCGATTATTAACCTTTTGGAACTAGATCCGTTTAAGTGACAGTTCAGGCAAAGTTAACTGGTTTAGTTTATTTGATGCAGCCGCACCACCGTAGTTAATTGCCCAGCCGAATTCATCCTTCTTAAACAGTGTGCTATGATGGAGCTTTAGGGAGCAAGATTCTATTGGCCACAAACCTGTTACGTTTGGGGATCCGCTACAGCTACATCTGTGTGCCAACTGCGAATGGAGGCTTATGTGTTGTCTCGTGCCATACGTCGGATAATCTATTTCAACTACGGAGCGGCGATTCGGCTGGAAATTTCGTTTCTAAATGCCATTTTTCTTTCGACCGGATTCTTGTTTTGTTTAACTCCACAAGAATACAAATTTATTTCCTACGTTGAAAAGATGTCTCATGAATGTAAAGGCTGCTTAGTTTGGGACTACGGAGACCACCAGCGTAATACGAAACAGTGACGTTTCAACTAGGTCACCACGACTTGAGATGATATTTCGATATATATGTGTAGTGATCGACGTTAACCATATTTTCAGTGCAACATGCCTCCTGCATGGCTGCGTTGTTTCACCAGTTGACCACTCTTTTGCATTCCGGAGGTATCACCAATGTATCATTTCCTGCTTGCCAATTTCTGGTTACCGTGTCCTGACGGTAGAATGTAATCCTTTGGATTCGGGAGACAAGTCTCGATAACGAGGGTACAGAAGTAAGACGTTTCGTTGATTGCTTAGAAATTTTGCGTAACTTGGTTTTTACATTTCAGTATAACGCACTAGTTGCACCACGAAACGTGAGAAAGTGTCGTACAGCTCAATAGTCGGAGGAAAGTCTTCAAATATCAGTAAGCTTTCCTACAACTTTCAAAGTGCTTTGAGTTGGGAACTCAGCCTTTAGTTATCTAGTTGTTGGTGAAATGATTGTGCGGTGCGGAAATAGAACTTACTGGTGACTTAACACTGCTAGATTGAAAGCTAAAGAAATCCACCTCGTAATGAACTCACGTGCGTCCACAGCGCTCTCATTTTCTCCACCAGTATAGTGCACAGTCGCTGTGTACCGATTGAGAAAGGCACTACCCATGATTTGGAAAACACTTGTTAAGAGTTATCAACCTATCAATGCGCATTCGCATGTCACTGTTTGGTGTAGCGTGTGTAGGCGTGGTTCGGCATTTTGAAAAGTTATTGATATGGATACAGTACGTCACGAGAATGACCTCTAAAATGTAAGTGTAAGGACAGGCTGAAAGGGTCTGATCTGTTCTGTTTAAAATGCAAGATACTGTAAAAGTACTTAGGTGAAGTACAGAAAACTGCGGGCTTCTTACTAAACCTATAATGAAGCAAAAAGGATATGACTGACAGGATAGAGTGTGTGGCCGTCCAATGGAACGACGAGACGATTTTTATCTTGAGGAATGGTTGGAATGAACTGCCAGACACAGCTGTGAACTCATCATTAAGAAGGAGTTCGATCAGTGAAAGTGTGCCAGTGTCAGATAGTTGTTGAATCTCTTCCTCATGCCTCTCTACATTACCTTCCTAGTCGGCAACCTTTGTTCTGACAGAGGTTGATCGTTGTCCTTTCGAAATTTTTCATTCCATTCCCGTTGTACCGAATTGCTTTCCAGTATACTGTGTAGTGCATAAACATTGATTTTCCCGCAACTTCCGGCAAATGAAAAATGTATAGAGATTGTCATTGATGTATTAAATAAATAACATACCTGCCTCGAAGTTGGTTGTCTATTTGCCAATACGCAATGACCAGCTGTGGCACTTCATGTGACCCCTTCATTTCGGGTGTACCGCATGTGATGGTGTGGGTGAGGAGAAATAAACTATAAGAGAGAACGACGTTCTACAAATGTTAAATCAAATTTAACTGTCTGACCTTGCCCGTAAGACCTGTTAAAGATCCGTTTGAACTCAACTTCCACAGGATCACTGCTGTTGTCACTGTCACGACCCTTCTGACATGTATATCACTGGTGAAGTCGACTAGAGCTAGTCACATATTTCAGAATTCCCATCCGTTTCATTCTTCATAATGAAAAAACTGTTCAGTTATGGAAGAAGCTCAGAGGAGCTGCGGGATCAAGCTGTGTAAATAAATGCTTTGGGAAGTTCCATCGAACGGTCACGTGAAGGAAGGAACGTGAGTAAAACAACGGAGTAACTCAACTTTCAATAGATCACATGGTTGTCTAAAGTAGGGCAAGCAATGCCAGTACCAAGTGCTCACTTTCCACCCTCTTTGAAGAGCAAGTACACTGGACGCAGCATCACAGAGCTGATGAAGCGCACGAATTAATCCCCATGGTTTTGAGCGAGCAGAAGATTTCTACTTAACAGAAAAGATGAGCAAGGAATCTATTCACTGTTGAAAGTTGGGTGTATTCCGGTATCCTTTCGTATGTAACAATGGCTCCCAGTAGTCAGAGGAAACTGTCTGATTAACTATTGAGAGGAGCAGCTGATGGCGCACAACTGACTTAGAAGTGGACGCCTATTTCAAGAACCTACTGATCCCAGACACTGAGTGGCATCTGGAGCATGATTGTGTCACCATCACTAAGCTGTTACGTACTGGTCACGATGAATATGTTTTAGAAGAAAAATATATGACTACCGTCCATGATCCGTCTACTGGAGTTTCCTGAATGATAACGTAATATGTTTCGGTTAGATAGACTAAGTTCAACCTAAACTTCACAAGCAAACCGGAAGGACTCTTGAAAGGCGTTCAGCATTCGCGGTTCACATTCTCAGAGCATCAGGCGAAACTGGGGTTGTGCGTCAGCCGCTCCTGTAAATAATCTTGAACGGAACGAAGAATAGAATCCTTATGCATGTCTTCACTGCAGTTTATAATCACGTCCACCGCCACCTGATGTTGAAACAAGTAGTCCTAGATACTGTATGTAATGATAAATAGCTGTTGTGCTCCATGTCCTACTACGATGAAACCGTCTGGAACACGGTTGAATCCAAATGCTCTGGTGTTTACGAATGCAGTTTACTATTCTAAAACTACGTGATTCTAGTGCTGAGGTGATCCAGTTAAGAAGCAAATTGTATACGACTGAATTACTATTGAAAAGTAGTATATCTGAGGTCACTACTACTCGTTGCAGCCAGTTCGTCGGTCATTCTGTTTGGCCAGAATGAACCACGAAATAGTTTACTGGAAACCTTACTGCCCCTTTTATAGCAATCACAATTTGAGTGGCTTGTTAAACTGCTCCGATTTTAAGAAAACTTATGAAACGGACTCGGTGTTTTTACCCACTGCTGAAAGCTTTCCACAGGTTCTCAGTGCGTATTGGACGGGACAGCTGTCTCTACCGTGGGTAACCACCAGTCTGTCGATTTCACCCAATGAGAACAGGAGGGATAAAAGGCAATGAAAGATGACAGAACGCAAACTGTTCAGACCACTGTAGTTTCAAGTTCATTTCAGTTAGTGAACTAAAAAAACTAATACCCGTATGGCAAGGAAGCTAGTTAGACCAGCGGTAATAATGTGTGGGAGTGCGATGTGGTCAAAAAGAATTATTTTGTTGCCTAAAAGTATGCTCAAGAAGGTTTGGAAACATAGGAGAGTGTTGCGGACAATCCTGACTTCACGATATCTCAGCAAACTAAGTGGTACTATTGTAGTTACTCACATGGTGACATAGGTGGTCATTAAATCGTCGTTCGTAACATTTTCTAAGCAAGTCAGCAACACTGAGGAGGAAACACGAAGGTAGCGCGGCTAATGGATTCAATTTTGTTCCATATATCTAACCTATACTTAGTAATCATAAAACAAGTTGCTTTCGTTAGCGAATTTACAATGAACCGGATGAAGCTTCGTTACCTAAAAACTGTAACGGTTCAAGAAGTAAGTAAGCTTTGCGTAGAAATAGTACATTTCACTCGAAATGATTTGGAAAGTGTTTACCACATAGCTTTTGCGATTATCATCCTGCTTCCTTCATGTTGAATACTCTCGATGGAGTAGGTCATCAGTGAGACAACAAAATTGTGGAAAGTAAGTGGGAATGGCCTATGCGTTCTCTGTAAAATAAAGAAATCTTCTTTACCATCAAAAACACTGCTGGAGACCAACGTGCTGATTTTTCAGTCTCACTGCGCTTCTCCATCTAACTTGCGCTTCGATAGTCACCAGTGACACTGAGAAACAATTGACTACAGATACAACCCAAAACCACACAATAATTCTGGTCTTGGACCGATTCAGCCGATTCTACTCGTCGTAACAACCGGTCACTCGTGCAGTCTTAGATTAAGATTTTCTATGCAAAACTTAAACAACTAACACAACACAATTTATAAGTAGTGAAAGTCAAACGTGTTTTGGATAAAACAAGTGGTCAGCACATGTTGCACAGATAACCTTTTCAGATTCTGTCGTAGGAAATCATGGAGGGTATTGTGATGCTGCACCGAAAATTAGGTAAGAGACCAGCAGACCAACGAACGGAAGAATCAGCGATAACTGGAGTGGTGCCATATTGAAAACTGCTGGTGATTAAGATTGTGTGAACGGTCATCCGGTTAAGTGATTTTGGTTAGAAAGGTCCATTGTGAACTCATTTTGCTTGCAGAAGGGGTGAATGTTTTAAAATAATGCACCGTCTGGCGGATATAATCTCACACGAGATTTCAACTTACCACAAAAAGAGCAGATGATCACTTCATTGTCGATTCATACTTGTCGCTTTGAGCGTTTCCTACTCAACCGCACAATGTACTTGAGAAAATGTACTCTTTTGACGACTAACTGGGTGGAAGTGTTGCAGACGTGGTGAGTTTGCGTGGATCTGAATTAATCACAGAATTGTCATTCAAGAAAGTCAAAAGCAGTGAATGGTAACAAGGGACGACTGCATGTACACACACCGCTAGTGAAACAGGTGTGACAGCCGTATTCGTTTATATAGCAAGTCCAAGCCTTCTATATCAAACCTACTCCTCGAATGTTGTGAGTCGTATGGATAAGTAACAGCATAACTGGACTAAACTACCGTCGTCGCTCGTGACTTTGAAGGTTATTTGAGATGCTAAGGCTGATCGAATGAACAGCGTTGCTTACTTCAGTTTTCAACATTAACACGAGAAAACATTGCTCCGCGTTCCTACGCCACGGGCTTTCGAATAAAACCTCTCGAAGTTTACAGCTGCCTTGCGGACCGCAACCTTTAAGCCTGGCTTCCTTTAAGCTTATCTGCTGTTTCTTGCTGTTTATGTTGATGCCCCAGCGGACCATTGAATACACTGCTGAAGGTATCGAGAATTTGGCAGGGCATGAACTGTGCTATCAACAGATTTTCCTCAGTCGAGTTCGCAACTAGAATGAGTATTTCAAATTAACAGGTCGTGTTCCTAGCATATAGTACTTAATTTCATGTGGCACGCAGCGCGCAGTCAAATATGTCTTCGGGAGAAGGACAGCTGGATGCCCTCAAGCGTTCGTACGCGAGCTCTTCTCTCAGCAGACGGAAAACAGAAAGACTTCTATTTAACGAGACTGCACCCTGAGTCTGTCAACCTGGTCGGTCAGTCAGGGTAGACACACCGGACAACGGGGACAACAAATCAAACGCATGCCGCTGAATCGTGACACTCACCTGACAGCCACTGTGTTGGTATGATCTTCTACAGCTTCACAGGTTTCACGGTAGTCATGATACGCTGGCCTCGAGCGTTGGAGAATGGGCGGGCGATAGGTCTAGTGTAAATCTTACCTAATAAGTCAATCGGGTTCGGTGTATGTAACTGGAGATAATAGAACCGAGGTGTTAGATTTTGCCAGAGGCAGAGTGTGAACATGGTTCCCCTATGTGAAGTTATCAATTCGACCGTCATCTGCATACGGATAATTCGCAGATGCACAATGTCTAACAAAATCTTAACTGAGAATGAGTTTAGCTGGCTTCATCGTTCCCTGAACTGCAGCTCGGTGTCTGCATGAAAGGCAACGGTTACTTGGATGACTGTTGGATTACAAATGAATATAGAAGTCACCTGAGTGCTAAGGCATCAGGGCGATCAAAACAACACGAATATGACAAAGTTATTAGCGACTGTATTCGACAAAATTGCGCAAAAGGGGGATTTTCCCTCGTGAAACATTTAAAAACCTTGCTGCATTCTAAGATGTATTTGCTGACGACAACTAACTAAAGCGTCTGGGTTTATTTGGGACGGACAGAAGGCACACCTGAGCAGATCATTAAAGCAATTGTCCGAAATCAGAACGAAAATGACTGGACTCATCAGCTCCTCTGATTTGTCTAGCAAATCAGTGGTTGTAAGGCAATTTCTAATTCTACCTATCTGCACTGAGAATTAGAGTCAGAATGTTATTATCGCCTTCCCATATGAAAACACTGAACAGCTTGAAAGCGCGTAATCAGAGGTGATTATGATGAAAGTTCAAACTTCAAATCTTGGATACTTTCTACACAGCAAAAGTTGGCTCGTTCTTTGCAAGTACGTATAACACGCTGGCTTGTCCAAACCTCAAAAAGCGTTTGTGAGTGGCAATCACTGTTTGCTGTTGTTGAAACTAAAGACACTGTGACTATCTAAGGGTCCTTACGCATAGATTAGGCTTTTATTCCCACACACAGACTGACTTGGTCGGTCTCTCCACTAAGCTGTACTATCCAGTCCTAACTTAAACACAGCCGGTACATCCGCAAAACACAAGCAACTGTGATTTGTTTGATGTTCTTCCAACTGTTATGTATCGGTGCCGGATTTACTTTTGCCCGTGAGTGGGACAGAGGGATGCAAAGCTGTGCATTACTTAGCAAGATGGGGCCTGTGGTCATACTGCCAAAAAAATGCACCCTCTGAACCTCGCAGCAAAGCTGTTCGAAATAACTCAATCCAACCATATTTCATATGATCTTTGAACTAACGGACCATGTGCGGTCGCGTGGCGAAACAAGAGTGATGCCAGTCAAAATTTCTGATTAACCATCATGCGATCTGGGTTTTGGTGAATCGATTTAGCGAATGCTGCGAAGATTGCAAATCAATCTAAATATGTAAATCTGTACTGTGCGAAGGCTGGAAGAAACCGAGGTCAGTGGAAATATTTCGATTTGCTAACTCATATCAACAACTGGGTGAACTCGTTTTGTGATTGAATTTTCGAAACCAGCAAGACAAATACATTCTGAAGAACGTATACTGTGAGGGTTGCTAGATATCGACTTACAGTCCGCTGATACAAAAACATTTAATGCCATAGGGGAGGTGCGAACCGGTGGATGTTTAATTGACGAAACCGGGGCAAGGATCAGGAAAGGATCCACTAAAGTAAACGGATTCTGTTAGAAAAGTGTTGTCTGCCCAGTTAGACAGGTTAAGTTTTAGTAAATCAGAAAAAGTTTAGGGTGAAACAACAGCACTACACAGAAATTGACCGAATTGCTCTCAGTTGATTACCTCACACAAATTCAACGATACAAGACTGACAGAGACAATCGTCCGTCACATCGGGAATAGTGAATTCAACAGCGATACACTCATCCACAAACCAAAATATTTACTGTTATCCTGCACCTTAAACGTTCAATTTTAATTCATTAGAGAACTACACAAACAGGGGGTGTGTGGGAACCCACTTGGTTTGTCCCTTAGGCTCGCTGTTGGCAGTCATATTAAAGTTTACCCTGGAGGCAGACACATTTTGTTTTTCAGTTACATCTGTAATCTCTACACACGATATTTTGTCTAACTCAGCGATGGTATCCAGACCCTGTTGCACACACATACACACACACAAGAAAAATGAGCCCACTGTAAAAAGAGGAGAGAATATTGGAATATCTTGTCGAGCTGTTGTTCTACCTTGTAGAATGGAAGTATCATTCAAAAATTTGCTTCAAAGAACGTGGAATGACCAATGCAAGCACTTTCACAGTTTCGTTACTCCAGCATACAAGCGAAGTATTTTTTGCTGCCTAAAACGGACTGTCGGAAAGAACTTCATGTCTGATACTCTACGGTACCCAGTTCAACAAGTTTGAGAGAGGCTTAACCAAGATGGATATCCCCAAAGATCCATAGACAGGAACTTATAGTCAACAATGAAGTGTGCAGTCATCCAGACAGCAGGCAAAAGCCTTTCTTACTACTCTGGCGTAAAAGGACCATGTTAAAGACGAGGTTGTCATCTACCGATTTTCGAATTCATTTGAGAGTTTATATACTGTCGCACGGGCTGTGGTGTCGATCAGTATCAGACTGGATTTGGTACCACACCCTAAGCAAAGCCGGCCTCGATTTTTGTCAGTTTTTGTTTATTTCGTCACCAGTAGCTACGTTAGAAGAAACATAAGGTGTCTTCCGGAGAGAACGTGATAACGCCTTAGGTGATTTCTTTGCGAAGATTCCAGAAATCCCATCTCCATTCCATTTGGTTCCGATTTGATTGATATTAGTAAACAAATAAGACCAGATGAAGCACTTCGAATCACCTGCAACGTTTACCGGGTCCACTCCACAGCTATCTTAATGCGACTGCTATCAACGACGGATGCTATGATCACCAGGATTTACCGTCCTTTTCTGTGTACACAACAAAAGCGCCCACAAAACTCAACTTCCTGTGATCAGTTATCCCCAACCCTAGATACTAGAACAAACATGAACCACTTGGCGCCGACTAGTGGTGGTCTCAAGATAGCCGTGTTCAACAGAGCCCACCATCCGTCAAGAGACACGGCTGCTTCTTACGTCAACAAATTTTATGACCAGTCTGACTTGCTCCGGTCTTCTTATGGAACAGTTCATCGGCCAAGGTGAAAGAGTTTCCGACGAATGTGTTCTGCAGTTGCACGTACGAAAACAACCGCCTTGTGAGGAGGGCGTTACCACATTGAGTTTGGATGAGCAATCGTGCTGTTCAGTAGGAATGAAGCTCCCAGGTTCAGGGGCTGTTCTTAGTCCAACCTTCCAAAAGGTATGCGCATGAAGCGCAACTGTCCGCTGTCACTCAGTGGAGGACTGTCTGACCAGACTGCGATTATCTCATTGTTCTTCTTGCTGGATGAGTAAATTCCACAAGGTGGTGAATATTGAAATGTTTTATGGAGAACTAGATTTTAATTGTTTCCGTTCTCCCTTCGAATAAACAGACTCAAACGAGTTCCATCGGTTTCCATTTTCGGAGACATGGTATAGAAAAGCAAATGAAATTGAACGCTATTGATAAGTCTTCTGAATGACTGATTTGTAGCCTTAACGACTAGGCGGTTAAGCTGAAGCATACGCCGGTCAGACGCTACACGAAAAAGAGAGACATTTTTAAATTTGTGTTTCACACCAATAATTTGGACAGATAGCTCCTGGTGTCCAGATCACGGCGAACCATTTTTGACCTCTATGAGTTCTGTGAGTCCAGTAGGTTCTGTTAAGTTCTACTGCTGCATCGGTAAATAATGTTAAATCTAGTTCAATCGAAGCAGGTTTCATTTATAATATTCAATCAGTCAAGTGGCAGTCACAAACAAACTTACTTTCGTTGCCACCGATTAGAAAGAGGGTATCAGTTTTTCTGCTGAACATTTTGTCTTGTGCCTTTGAGGATATTAGTGTTAGTTTATCACGACCACGTCATCTCTAATATTTTTCAACTGCCCTGTCTGTGATAATTAAATACTGAAAAGTGCTGTGGGTAGGAATGCGATTCCTTGTTAGAAAACTTTACAGTTTTTAAATATTTCCCCGATGCAATAATCCACTCTTCATCACTGCCGGTAGACACGATTTTCACTGATGAAACAGATTCTTATCTGCAAACAAAACTTTTCTATATATGTTAAAAAGGAATTCCCTGTTTCGACACAGATGGTTGGAAATTTCGTTTTATCTGTTCAGTATTGTAACAGTGAGTGTGCAAATTTTCAATTCACAAAACAGACACAATCAGTTTCAAGGGTTAACACACAATCGGTGTCATAAAAGGACTTTTTGTGTGTAAAAAATTAATTTTACATCTTACCTTGTGCTGGACCTTGGACAGTCGTATGAGTGGAGCACTGAAGCTCCTAGATATTACGAGATACTACTAATAACAAAAAATATGAGATTGTGTACGTCCGTTCATTGACCGCGTTAGACAGCTTTGTTCCGGCGATGTTTTAGACAGTGATTTAGGTAAACTTGTGGAAACTGAACATGATAATAGTTACCTGAACAGACGTACAGAAAATTTTAAAGCGATTAATGTACAGAGTGATCCATAGCCTACAGGTTTCCATAAAACATCAGGTTTAAAAACATCAGCTTGTTAAAGACGACCTGTGCCGTTTTCCTGACCAGCGTTTGATGCTGTTGCTCAATCACATGAATAAAACAGAGTAGGTTTCATGCTCTGCTTATAAATCGAAAAGAAGGCTTTTCCCCTTTAGTCGTCATACTCGGACAGTGACAGTCGAGTTTATGCGTACAAAAGCGTCACAGTGATTTGGCCTTGGTTGATTTAGATTGATTGAGGTTGACTGCACATGTTTTGCGGCACGGAGTCTTGTGCGCTCAATTCGTTAATAGTAAACGCCACAAAAGGTATAACCCAATCGGCCTAGTATAAATGGATGGAGTGGTAACTTTGCTCGGTTCATTTTGGAGACATCAAATCCTCGATCTCAAGAACGTTCCAATTTTGCTTACACCAGACCTCGTTTACCTCAATTCCCGTCAGAGGTTACTTTATCTTTTGAGACATCGCGGTCACAGTTTTAAGAATCCTTAGTGTCAGTTGTATAAGCGGGTGGACAATAGGGATAAAAGCACTCAAAATATCAACTAGTTCCCGCCGTACAAAACAAGATACTGTGCCATTTATGGTATAGGTATGCAGGCGAAAAGTGTACAAACCGGTACATTTCACCCATACACCAAATATAATCGATGACCGTAGTTCACGTCCTGCGGTTGCGTAAATGTCGAAGGCTTTTTAATGAGTGATGTAATCAACAATCCTTTACTTGAGATCATAAACTCTGTGGCAAAATTTATGGGGTTTATTAGACGCTGGGAATCTATTGGATGTCAACCTTAAACAATCGTACTGAACTGCTTAAAAACGGTGTACAAACAATCCAGATATACCAGATGGCTATAAATTTGTTTTCCTCACTCAAGATGCTATTCATGGGCCTAACCAAATTTAGGAAGCAGATTAGCTCGCGATCATCTGAGCGCATCGATTACTCGTTTGGACAGAGCCAAGCCGATCATACGATTTCAGTTAAGTTCGCTTGATTGCACCAGTATAAGAAAGCGCAGTAATAAAGAGCCAATCATACTCAAGTACTGAATTCATGTTCTGCATCGATCTGATTGGGCTCAAATGATATAAAATGAACTGAATGTTTTTCACTACATACTTGTACTCATTTGTCAGTTATGATTTCGCACATAAGCAGACACATTCCCATACAAAAGGTTGTACGCACGCTCGAACAATGTCAGAAAGACATGGTCTCAAAGCTGCGGCACGCCGTAGCCGATACGTCGAGTAAGTCAACAAATGAAAAGGAAAAAACCTTGCCAGTACACACGCACGAGGATCAACCTGACTGGCCCAAAGAGGTGAATAAGTGGATTGATGGAATCGATCGCACCTGGAACGCGGAAATGAGACGGATGAGGAAGAGTCTTTTCCCATTATTGCCTGTTGACCTGTTCGATCATGGAGTCCACGAATTGCTCGCTCCGTATGGTGATGTATCGTCCATCTTGGACCGGATGGATCGTCAGATGGAAGCAATGCGTCGTCCTATAGAAGCCATGTTCGACAGACAACAGCTATTGCGTGATGCTGACAGCTTGCCTGGTGACCCACTAGACTACTTGAAGGATGCCTACGAGCTAGGCGAGGATGGTCGTGTAGGTAGCTTGTACTTATTCTACAGTTTTTGCTAATTAGTCGGCAAAAAGTTTGGTTTATACACGTTTTGCTTTCACTTAGAACTTCAGTTTTGAGAACATGAATAATTAAAAGGTGTAGACTACCACCGTCGTTTGTTTCTGACTACCTTTGAGAAATTCTGATATTTTATTCAGGTCCACTTCAAAGTTCGATTCAACGTTGAGGGATACGGTCCAGAAGATATCCAGGTGAACACTTCTGAGCATGGCTTGACAGTGCATGCTAAAAAGTCGGTGAAGGATGAGACAGGGACTAGAACGTGTGGATATTTTCGCACCATCTACCTGCCACCGTCCATTGACAAAGACCACTTTCAGGCCCATATGACTGAGGTAAGAAATGTGGCTTAGTTTCAGGGCCAAACTTGACAGTTCATAGATTATGTGGATAGTTCATTTAGTATCAACTTCACCGTAAGAAGTTTTTACATTCTTTACTTCGATGTCCTGATTATTGGTCCATTATCCCCTGCCAGGATGGCGTACTGACCTTGGAAACACCGGTGACTACGAAACTGCACAATGCCGTAACATTTAATCGTGACCACCAACTGGCTTTGAAACCGCTTTCGGAAGCGGAGGTGAAACAGCGTGAATCTACTGAACACGCGTTGGCATTGAAGCCGACTGGTGAGTGTGTGTTGCTCCATTCCATGTTTACTCTCATGCGGTTGTCTATTGAATTACTACTGTATGGTGACATATCTAATTCCAGACTGACTGGTTTTTTGACTGAACAAATAGTGTTGAATTATGCAATTTATGAAAGATGGTTTCGAAACCTGCAAACTTTTTAATCAATTATACGCTACTGCAGTTTCGTGATAGGTCATTTCGTTCCCTTTTTTCGTAAGTTGGCAAGCCTAGCTTGCTAGTCAATATTGTGCTATATCTCCAGACGTTCACCCAAATCTGTGACCCCCTCACTTGACTGCAATGATCCATGTATTGCTTGTTGTATCAGGAACTATTGGACCGACTGTCATTAAAGACGAAACTACAGGCGGAGAAAAACTACACGTGGAGGTACCAATCGAACCAGAGTTTACGGCTGATGACCTGTGTGTGCGAATGGATGCGAATCGCGTGATTGTATCTGGCCGAAAACAGTGTGTGGACAAAACTGGGTCCTCAAAGGGTGACCACGTGAAGGAGTTCAGTCGTTCGTATGAGATTCCGGAAACGGTGGACACCTTCTCGATTAACACTCAATTGCACGGGAACACGTTGCTGGTGGAGGCTCCGTTGTTGCATGCTTCCAAGCCAAAATAAAGCGCCCCTAACATATTTGTTATCTGTATGGGTTTATTCATATAAAACACAAATCAAATGAGATATAATGTTTCGTCTTTCTCCTCAGTTTGTTTACGAATCCCACAAATTTTGTAATGGCAGGCGGTTTCATGAGTAAGTGAGGCGAGAAAGAGAAGTTTTTGTGGTGTTTCTTACATTTCGGGTCTTTCGTTCTAAGTTTGACATTCAACTCTGAGACTAAACTTGCTTCTGGTACACTTGATCACGTGTAGCCCATCTTGTTCGGCGCCAACGTCAACCGGTGTATTCCTCTCGGCTGGGACACGAAATGTAAGGTGCAGTCATCAGTTTGGTTTTTCTTCAAGTTTATTTAACGTTGCGTGTAACAGGGTACCGTTTTGTTTGGTAGCAAGGCTATTTTCACATGCGAGTACAACTGCGGTAACATCCGAATGGTTTTGCTTCAGCAACCAGAGTGCAGCATTAGTTGTGCAAAGAAAAGAACGGTTCACTATACGGTAAAGTAACCAAAAGCTGTTTATGGCGAGTGCGTTTATAAACAAGACAACCTCAGAGTTATTGCATGGTGCTTTTGAATGCACATGCTGCGTTTCAGATTCGTCGGTTGAACTTGGAAGATGTGCACTTTGCTTGCGTAGAAGGCGGATCGGTGCTGCATCCGCGTTCGATTAAAAGACGCACGATCGATGAAGTGGACAAGTGACACCAACTTAATGTTTACGTCTGCCGCCACTGTGAAACTCGTTCGCCAAGTCAAACCGATATGCGATCTGATGATATAACGAGTAAATTCACTTCAGTTCCGCTCGAGTTTCCTGCAGAGGTGATCTAAACAGAACACGACTTTGTGGGTCCTTGACACACTGTGGACAAGCTGAATGACAGAACATACAGGTATTCCATGACGCAGACTGACCCATTAAGTAGTTCAAACTACTCGATCAGTGAGATGAAAGTTTGATGGCCTGAAATGAATGCTTCAAATGAAGCATATCCCTTGTCACCGTGTAATTTAAGGTGTTTCTATCTGTTACCTTACAAATATTGTTCGCCAATGTCCATGTTATTGACGTAATAAGCTTCATTTGTGGAAATGTTTTCTCTGAAAAGCTGAAAGTACTGGTTTACTCGTGCATGTCATCAGGCGATAATCCATCCCATTTGTAGGAGCTGATATAATGAATGCGAGCAATTTTTGTTTGTGTTTAATACTGGATGAATAGTTCCGTACAATCCTTAAGGAAAATGGGTAATAACCTATCAGGCCCGCCTGCTTTGCTAAACTTTAAACCGATAAGTTCTGAAGCAGTCAAGCACTTTGTAGGAGCAGACTGATGAGTAGAGGATGAGAATTCTGTGGGAGCTGAGAAGAAATGGCTCGTTATCCCGTTGAATTTACGGCCGAACTGTCCAACGTGGACGACTGGTTTCTTCGCGGGAGAGTGTAACCAGCCCAGTTCTGTCACGATTTGCTAGGTGCCATGGCAACTGCATGCCTGGCCCAAACGGTTAAAAACACACCCGATAAACCAAAGCTGTTACGTGAGATGTATGCTCGAGGAACCTGCCATTTAATCTCACCAGTTACATAGAGGAAACGACAAACGGATGGATAAAGAAATGGGTGCAGTTGCGAGTGGCATCGTCAGAATTAAGCACTCTTCTCTCGGCTCATGTCCTTACTGCAACCTGTGGTAGACAGTTTGAGTCGGATCGTATGTTTTAACTCCAGCATGGACATATTTCGAAAACTAGACAGCTAAGTAATCCGAGACTTACTAAACGCTATCGAATAAGAACAAGAGACCGCCTTTTACCTTGAAAGTAATGTAAATGTGGTGTAAACATAAACAAAATTAGATGTAAACAAATTTGTCCTCAGTTTTTCTAAAGTACACTTGAATGTGACAAAAAAGAAAGTTCTATCGACAAGTATGATTCCCTCTATTCCACCATCCCTTATGAGCTCCAGTGGAAACAAATCTCAGTTAGAAAACCTATCTGATCTACTGAAAGGGTTAGAGCCATTGAAGACAGAAGCATCTAGTTGGACCACTCATTAATTACATGTCTAATATTGTTGAATTATCTCTGCGTTACCAAACTTTTGTCTTTTTCCAACCTCTCCCAATGTGCTTATGTTAACATTAATGTTAACCTGATGTTTTGACTCAAACTGACAAGCTGAATTCTGTTCGCTTCATTTGGCTATCGGTGAGCGTAAGTATGACATATCTGTCTCTTGCCAGTCTATAACTACCCATCGTGTGTCTTCGTCAGTTCGGTATCTTGGTGCAATGAGGAAACAAAAAGTCGGGTATTTGAGGACTCCACACACGTCCCTAGAACCGAGTTATGAATACTAACTATACAAACTATTTTATCACTTTTGCTAACTCTGTTTTTTCACATTTGCAAGATGAGCGAAGTAGGGTTTGATGGTTATAATACGTGGGATCCGCTTCCAACATTCCGTCGTTCATAGTCCATTTATCTGTACAGCTTTGCATATCATTTTATTGACAGGCTAATCTTTTCAAATTCTGTTTGTTGATAATCACATGCGGATTAGTTGAGACGGAATACGTCCATGGGATCTTTTGGTACCTATCCGGAAGAATAATCAATCTGTAAATTGAAGTGTAAGATACATGGAAAACTGATCTCACTGGTCTATCAGTTAGCGACCTAACTTTAGATTACTTAAAGTCTCATTAGTTTACGAAATTCTATCTTTGTTTAACCACTCCGTCTGAATTATCACTTTTTTGGCGTCATCTTGAAATTTTCCTTCTCAACAAGATACCTGGAAGGATCGCATGATCGACCAACGGTGTTCTGTCAAGCGAAGCTCTTACATATCCCGTTACATGTACCCAGTTTGCAAAGCTGACTATATTTATTGACTAGCCTGTTCATGTTGACCTATTTACAACGTACCATATTTTACAGTCTTGGGCTAAACCACGATTGAGTTAATTGTCTCATATAAGTTGTAATATCACCCCACCACTGGTGTCATAGTCAGCATCATCCCCATGACTACCGTCTTCGTCGTCATTGCCAGCATTAATATCGACATCCGTATTTTTAATAATGTCAAATTATCTCGGCTTTCAGTACATTTTATATTACTCATGAGTAGCTTGAAATATTAGTTGATTTTCAAAAGACCCACTTTTGAGAAATGGGGTGAACTAAAAGCAGCAACTGAAACAGCGTGTCCAAAAGCGGCAAACGTTGTACAAGCTGATCTACGAAGTCACAGTGAGTGCTCGGAAGTTTTACGGCTGGACCCTGTTACACGTCTGCTCCAATATTTTACATAGAATCTACCAAATGATTCCGGGAATCAACGACCCCGACAGACTAACTGGTGAAATGGGAAACCACAATTGAACAATGAAACCATATTACTGATGAGTAGTCGGGGATTTGGTTTATTTTCAAGATGACCATCACTCACATTTGATCATTGCTCACAAGCGAGAGTGGTTGAGCGTTCAGATGTGATAATTCGGTCGTGCCTAATGTGAGGTCAATGGCGCAGTGGTTAACACGGTTGCCTCATCATTGGAATGTCCGGAGTTCAAATCCCGGCCGTGGCAAGGATATGCACTACTGACGCGCTCTAATGAGAGCGAAACTCGAGTCTAGTGCTTCTTTTCGAAACAGGCTGGCTGGAAAGTCTATCTGAATGCGAACGCTGCGATCAAATGTGAGTGATGGTCAACTTGAAAACATATTACACGGACACTGAATAAAACATGCGTGCGAGTTGGAAAAAGCTGGCTGCGGAATGCAGAACTAATGATAATTGGACCTACTAGTATAAAAATAACAACGTGCAACGTACAATATTATGTTCCCGGTAGAACCAACCAGCCGGCGATAACTCAGTAGATCACAGAAAATGACAGCAGTTCACAATTCACCACCTCAGTTATTTGATTCATGGGGTTGAGCAAACTAATCGGCATCTTGACGAACCTATTCCAATGAATATGATTATAGTGTCGCAGACACCAAACCAAATCCAGATGCGTCGCTAACTGCTGATGGTTGGGTGTTAGGTTGAATTGGAAGCATCCTGTTAATCTGGTTATCCCTTCTCCCAGTGAGCACATTCTTCTTGTCTTATCAACAACTGCTCAATATTGCTCTCACTTTAATCTCCCAATTCCTTCGTCCCATCATGGATGTTTTTCCTAGACCGCCGTTCTTTTGATATGCTCGATTAGGCAGTGACCACCAGGTTGCTAACATGCGGATCGGTCCGATGTTCGAACCAGTTCGGCCGCAGGTGCACCAAAGATTACCGCAGTTTTGGGGCTCCTTTTGATATGTATCTGCCAGTGTTTGAGCCTATCAACATCATTCGATAAATTGAGTTCCTTCAATATCTTTCAATATGTGTACGATAATGGTGTGCAACACTCTGATAATTTGGCACGCAAGTACACATCCATGTTAATTCTCCATTGTCCATTTGACTGAAAATGAACCAAACCTAGCAGTTTCGATTTTGTCGAATGATGCAAAATAGGACGGAAGGTGATCAAACGGCATGATCCCAGCAACTTCACTCTTGGAGGACTGTGCCACCTTTTGCGTGTAACACAGTTCTGAAGCACATCTCTAAGCACAGTGCTTTCCTTGGAAATCCAACTGAATTGAGTTAGCAAAGTGGATATGAGAATTTCATACACGACCACACTTCTTAATCGTAAGCTGCACACATTTCAGTATATCGCTTTGAACCGGCGGACTAAAGTTAATAGGCGGGAAAATAGATCTGTTTATCCGCCCAGATCTCCATTATTCAGTTTCAAGTGGTTTTCAATACTGAATTGCATTTTGCTTCTTATGTTTGGTGGAGCTTGGTTTAACATTCTTATTGGTAGGCACTTTGAGAGCACTTTAGCAGACAGTTATACAACCATGAATAAGAGCTACTTATGTCGGAACAGTCATCCTATTCGTTGGACAGTAACAAACAACTTCATGCTCTCTGAAGTTAAATCCACCTAAGAATGCTGGAATTGGGTGACGGCTGAAAATTCCGGTTGGATCGATCAGTCATCTTACCAGTTAGGGGTCCCAGTTGACCAAAACACTGACAGTTGTTTACTGTGATAATTGATGAACCCCGAGAAGCCATATCAGCTGGGTATTATTTACAGTGGATATAGCGTCACATATCTGAGCTGGAAGTGTCCAACACAAAAGTCAGATGTGACATAACAAAGGTGTCAAATTTTCTGGAATCAACCGGTAAGCCGCTCACTGCCCTCAGTGAATCTGCCTAACAGGCAGTCGAGCCCAGGACTATCGTATTTTCCTCCTTACCCAAAGGAATCAGTCTGGTAGATGAAGCCACACTTATCAACCTTAACCTTAGTGAAGTGATAACCTCGATGAGTACGTTTTAATTAACAAACAATAGTATCATCTGGCCGATCCAATTAACGGATGGTGAAGCACTGTCGATATTTTCTCTCGAGACATCCACCAGGACGTATAGCTCGAAACTAACGGCGTTAAGTGTAGCAGGTATCAAACCACAAGGAATAGGATATTAATGTAACCTCGCCAAAGTGTTTGGTTAATTTTTTCAGAATGCCGTTTGTCGCTTATTTAAATCGTGTCCCCTACAAGTTGTTACATGTCACAAACATTAATGCATAATTCGCCTGATATCGGCATATACAACATTAGACAGAGCGGGCCGCATGGTGATATCAGGCAGTCCCGTATTTTACAGGGAAACGTTTACTACATAATTCGTACATGGGGGAATTTTAATGGGAACCATAAATATCTTCCGTCAGCTGCCTCCATTGGTGCACAGATAAGCCTTCATTCGAATTACATAACTTCAAGAGAGCAAGGCAGCCTATGGATCGGTGGCAGTTTGCTGTAAAATGTTAACTTTGAGCTCACAGACTGAGATAGAATGCTTAAAAGTCGATCTTCGTCTGCGTCCTAAAGAAAGTCCACTGTTCAAATGTGGCCACCATTCAAAGGATTGGCGAATTCTCCGTGCAACCATTAATGTTTGGGTTGTTCCGCGGCAAGTCAAAGTCTACAGACGTACATCGATATCTGCAAGCTATTATCAGATGTTCAAGAAGATTGTCGTCCATGGAGGTGGCTATCTGTTTTGTAAGTAAAATCGTGCCACTAGTAAATACCCCATTATAAACATATGGCAATCTTTTTGCGATCAGGTCTAACATAAAACCGGGTTGTGTACATGTGGGAAATAGAACATAGTTGGTGCTGACTTAAATATGCTGGTGACCTCCTTATCACCACCCCCCGGAAGTGTGCTGTGATGAAAACCTTCGAAGAACTCCGTTACCGAAGCACAATGGAGGTAGCGCAGTAAATATGGCTCGGCGTTTACCAATGGATCACGTGCACACATAGTGCTTATAATTGGTCAGGCGTTTAACGTCCATGTGGTTTCCAGATCCTGTTGAAACATTAGCGAGTCCAATCTTTATTGCGTTGATTCGCATAAATGAACTTGTCATTATGTATCACAACCAACAAACGTGTAATTTTCAAACAGGTGTAGGAGGCTAATTGGTTTCTGTCTTTCGACAAATTTGTCGCACAATAACCCGATAGTTTAGGCTGATTTTTCTGGGCTTAGATTTGTAGCCGGTGTCCGCAACACCTGGTGAAACCATCGGACTGAAAAAGTTGACCGGGAATGAGCTTCCAACAGGAAAATCGGCTGCTGGTACACGGTCTTTCACGTCTTTCCGGTCTCTCCTCCAAACTACTTGGAGACCTCAGTCACTCTTGCCTGTCACTAATTATGTAGGTGACCTTAGCTAGGCATGTCAATATGAGGAGATGATTAAAGGCGCTCTACCAGTTGGGACCGAAAACATATTGCGGTTTTAAACGGAAATTTTTCATCAGTCATGGTGTACGCTGTTCCAAAAGCCTATCCAATTTTCCTGTGAAATGAATACAATTCCCCGGCAGACGTCCCCCTAAACATTTTTCCCTCAATCGAAATGTTAAGACGGCCTATAACCTCCATGATGGCGTAGAGACAGTCGCTCAAAATATGTCTGAAAAGGAGTTACCCATATTTGTGTGACAGCTTCGGTGAAATCATGCGACACTTTAGCGGGATGGTTAAAAAAATACATGCTACAGAGCCGTTTTCTGCCACTTATTTTTGAGACCTACAACGGGGAAGCCGTTGTTGTGAAATCGAATTTGGATTTCAGATCGTACTGTTCGGATCAAACATCTACCCAGAATATTACGAGGATGAGTCGTCGGATTGCGATCGGTAAAACCTGCAGTGGAACTTGCAACTTTATATATACTGTGACCATTGACATCAGACTGACAGACTGTGTCAACTGGCTTGGCGTTAACAATCGTCTTTCCAGAGCTATCTGTGACATCTGTCCCACTTATAATGTGCCGTTAATGTCTAAACACATCCGATGCCTCAGTGAAACAAAATGTGCGACGACTGATTCAGAATGTCACACTGATGTGTGTATATGACACTAGAAGTCAGACTATGGGAAATTCCGAATGATACAGTATACCTTTTTATTGCGTTTCGTTCACAGTACACGTTAACTTCATCCGACTTCTTTAATGACAGTCCCATCCATAGGTCCAATTATGAGGGATGGCTTTTGGTGCCGCTGTACAGCCACTTCGTTCAACGAGTTGGATATTATGAAGAGTCTGCCGTATGTATATATATATATATGTGTATGTGCAACTTTTGTTTAACCAAGATATATACCCAGTACACAATGTATTATTCCATATATGATGGGCGTATGTACTTATTGATGAGTGCATACGTACACATTTGCTACAACACAAACAGAACTTACAGAAATCATCATATGTTCGCATGCTGTGGATTTGAACAAGATTAACAGTATGCCAACAAATATGTGGCAGAGAATGATCCTGGGAATAATGGAAATGCGCCTAACTGTGACTGCAAATCAGTTACATGAAATCAGGTCAACAGAGTGACAGAAAAATTCAAGAAGTGTTAGGTTTACTGATAGTTTGATAGTAGCCAAGATTAAAAACAGTAAGTCTATCAGAATTCAACGGGTGCGATCACTTGTGAACGAAGTTAGGTTTATACAAACCAAAATCACCCGTTACTCACCAAAGGTCACCAGTAGTGAAGATCATCAAATTTTATCGGATGCCTTCCTCCTTGGCCTGGGGTTTAAATTATCAGCCAAAAGCGTTAACAACTTGAATACATCAGTTCGTTTTAAATGAATTAAGCAAATTAAACAATCTGTCGTCCAAGATTTTAGTTGAGACGGGCAGATATTTCTGGGCATTATTTATTATTCAAAATCACTGACGTTATTACCTCAAAGAGAAGCTCAAAAAGCATGAAAAATTTGGGTGTTGGGCACCAAATGTTTTTAAGGTCGGAGAAAGTCTGGTTTGTTCATCATAAGCATAAGCGACAGTATGATACGAAGGGCCATTCGGGAAGATTAGAGAGAGGTTATGGTGAACTGAAGGTTAAGGTGACTGAAAATGGCGCTGTTGAAAAGAGAAAAACTGTAGGCACTGTTGTTTTGCGGCCACGTCTGTGAAAATTATTAAAGCCGCGTAAAGTTAACAGTCATGGAACCGCCATGGATAAAGGATGCACCAATATTACATAAGAATGGGGTGTCACTGTGGCCAAATTTGTGCATGAATAATCCTAAACTAGTTGGTTGCCCAGTTGATACTTCGGACCCCATTCGCAGATTGTTATCTCGCGTACTGCTTAAAGGATTCCTTTGAATGATTGCAGATACCAGAATGTGAACCAGTGGCCTCATAATTTGTGTATTCCACTGACGTTCGTTCCCATAGTATAAGTGCATATATATATATATACATATAATGTGTTCACAAGTTATGTATTCTATTGGCGTTCATTCCCATTGTACAAGTGTTCCATTTCGTAAGGCGGTTAAAGTTGGCTGTCTTTTCTCTTTCCAGATGGTTCACTTAAACACTTTAGTAATTTCGTTCTACTATGTACAGAAAGCAGTGCAATTGGTTTTGGATGGTTTACTTACAAACAGGTAGAATTTATATAACAACAAGAAGTCCAGTGGGCCGGACATTACCCAAACCTTCTTGAGAATGATTTCAAAAACCGAAATGTGTAACCGTTACGTTGATGAGTTTTCACCTTTACCAGGACACAACATTATGATGAATTTTTCAACATTGATATCTCTGTGCATCCAAACCCGTTATTGTTTCACGAAACCACATCAGAGGGTAGTTTAGTGCTTCCGAAAGTGTTCATCGATAGGTGGGTGAGACGTTGCCACAATTTTTCGTTGGAAAACAACATCGAATGGGCAGTATCTCTCTATTTTACTTCAGCAACATAAAAGTTTGGTTTGGCTTAACTCACTTCCTAAGTGAAGAGAGAAAAAGATGTGCTTAATTAGATTGTACCTGAAAAAGAATAGGTTGAAAACTTCAGAGAAGCAAGTGACATGATAAACAAATACAGTGAGATTTTTCAAGCGCTCAAGCGTGACATTTACCTGTTTTTCGTGGAAAACCACTTGGCAAATGACGCCAATTATTAAAATCGGTCCTGTGTATTTGCGTTAGGTTCAAACTACTAACAAACTACGTGTACGTATTCTTGAACGCTGTTTGTGCAGGTATTCTCCTTTTCTCTTACAGGATGTCTACTAGCCCAGCCGAATTTACAGTGGATTTTACCGAGTCAGAGCAGATAGTCTGTTGTATCAGCAGGTGACAGAACATGGCCGGAAATGGTTAAACAAATAGAGGCACAATAATATTAAAATCGGTACACCCGTTGCCTAAATTTCCACATCATCGGATGCAAGACATCATAACGACAGGTCACCGCGTCGACTCAGATTATTTGAAATAATGTTACGTTATCAGTGCCCCAACCTAGCGGACTTTAACGAACCTGTACTGATCCAAACTCACTAACCGGCTGTAGGCACAAAGCAGCTTTTTAAGTTGTTCAATATATAAAACGAAGTGTGAATGTAAGCCTGTTTATTTATCGTCTGTTTCTATTTGTTCGTCATATATAAGTTGCATGTCCGCGATTGACAAACTCAGACGAAATTTTATCACCCCGCAAATTATCTTCGTTCTTCCATGATTAAATAGTCATCATAACGGTTATCACCGTATTTACCTCCGTTGTTGTTCAGAGAACTAGATGATTATATAGAGTGCTGTAGCGTAAAGTAGGGAACGTACTTCTGACCGCTATGATCGTGGCAGAAGAAGACAATTCAAGTGAGTGGGTAAGCCGATAGTTTTTTGCTCATCCGACACAGATGAGCACACGGGAACAGACCTACGTAGCAAGAACATGGTCGTTCACTGAAGTTCTGAGACTTTTTCCTGACCCGTTTTAGTTTGATCACTTGTTGGCTGTCTGGCAAATAGGTGTGGCTGGGCGTTTAGATAAAATAATTTTGCCCTGCCAAATTTAAGGTCAATGATATAGTATTCGCATGGTTGACACAAGAGGAGATTCACGAAAGGCAAAATTCTGGTTGGAACAAGATCATTCATTACTGGTGGGCTCTAACATGAACAAATCTCAGATCTGAACAATCATATCGAAAAGCAATGGATGGAAAGACTCTCAGGACGGGGAAACTTCTTTCAAGTGCGACTAATGTGTCATTTGAAATTCGCATATTTCGTGAATTGTTCAAATCCATAACTCCGGCTCGCAAAATGTTCAGTTGCACATATGTGGAATTAACTCAAAAGCAAACTGAGCAAGGACGCAGTGAGACGACCAGATTGCACAAATTCCGAGCCTACTTCTCATTAATGTTATTGATCACATTGAATTTAGTCAAGTAGGCATCAACGATGCTTGAAATGCTCCTGATCTCGTAGGCGTTTACCCACCTAGGATATAGCTGGAACAAAATATCTTACAGTCACACCCTTGTTGGTAACCAGTGGGGGGTAGGTACTCACACAGAGAAACTGGCCGCAATGTCATGCAGAAGCATCTCTTTGATATGAAGAGATAGATGCAAATTAAACCCGGAATTAGGTGGCCCAAAAATTGGCAGACAAGATAGCCCAAGTAGAATTTCGCAAGAAGGCATGTACCTTCTTCTCAGCGAATTACGAAATTACCATTTTTGTTGTTGAACTAATCGTGTCAAACTACTGTTTTCTGTACCACCAAGTTGATAAGTCGTCAAAGCTACAGATGTTCCTAGTCATATGAGTTAGGGATTACATATCGGTTGGTTTTTGCGTCATTGTAACATTAGCTTCAGGACTAGACATACGGCAGTATGATAATCAACTTCAAGATGTCGAACAGTAGTAACCTGTTTGCCTGGAAGGTCAGCTTTTCTGTTTGTTTCAACTTTCTATTTCGCTTTATTCAAGGAATGTCAAGTCCAGCGTACTTAGCACGAAGTGGCTCGTATGATGCATTGTAATATCCAATTGCCATGTAAATCCAAATCACTGGTGGTTTGGGCCGCCCTTGGTTACGTTTATTTAGTCTGTTCGAAAATGGATTATAAGTTAGCCAAGGTCGTTTATTATGCAGAACCATTTACCAATGCCAAGTTCCCGTTCGCAATTTTTTTACCATCGTGATGGTAGCGACCTCTGTTACGTGTTATGATTTATTAATATACATCAGTATGTTAGTTATATCATTATTTTGAAATCTAGCTAACTTGATTATTATGAAGTTAACTGAGTAACTGCATACTCATTTTTGGTTTTGTAGTTTGTGACAAATAGTTTCTGAATACATTAAAATCAATGGTAGTGTAATCTCATACGTTCATACCGTTGTCAGGGTTAAGGATCAAACTCTGCCTTTATGATTCAGAATCCGCTGGGCCTGTCTTCTTTTATGTGGATAAAACCAAAGCTAGAGGACCGCAATCTGTTGTGTCCAGTTATGCGAAGGAACTTTCGGTGAGGATGAGCTTGCAAACTGTCCAAAGTGGGGATCTTCAACCTGGTTGTTCAAGTCGAACTAGTACCGTTTAAAGACAAACATCGGTAGCCAGTCACTTACAAAAGGCTCAAAGCAACGTTTCATCCAAAGGATTCAGCAAAAATAAACTTCGAGGTAGATAGACTGATTACAAAACCAAAGTGTCCAAGCACATTACGGGGAGTGGTTAATGGCTCCGGTTACTGCGTGTCAGCACAAAACTTATCTGTGATGCTTATCAACCGTGGAACGGGTATGAGCACCGTTGTCAAACTGCACCGTTGGTCACCAGGAAAAAGCGCAACGTATTTGTTGTATAAAACTATATGTCGTGTTTATCACCCTTGTTCATTTAACAGCAGGGTTTATGTGGGCCAATTAGATAACGGAATAACCAAAAACACATGTAACAACCGTAATGACTGATTACTGGTGACGTTGGCTAACTCAAAATACCCTCCTGCTGTGTGCAGATTATGTACATAAAGCCTTTTTGTTTGCCCTCTCTCATCCATACACTTGGGTATGTTCCCGATGGACTTCTCTAATAACCGAACCAGTTGTGCGTCTCATGTAAACAGTGCTCACTATCAACGTAACCACTCCCCAAGCTTCTCATTGCAAATTTAACTGCTCTCCAGGAATTATTTTGATTGTTACTGCAGTGCACAGAAAAATTCCCGGTCACCGTTTCGGTCATGATGGTCACTGAATATTTGCTGAAATGTATCACTCAATCATCCCTATTGATGTCGGTCTCATCCGGATAGTACAACAAAGGGAATTCAACCAGATAGCCCAATTAAGTTAATTTCAACCCCTTTAGTTACAAACGGTTTTGCGTGTTGTTGCCAACCTTGTTGCATTCACCACACACCTGTAAATTTATCACAGCGATGTTCTACTCCATTGGTAAGCCATCATCTTTCATGAGTATAAAAAACCTATTGTTCACTCTTTTGTCGGCTTATCAGATTCTGGTTGGTTTGCTTTCAGTAAAAGCGGACAGCTACCTCGAGTTGCTCAGCCGATTCATTTTCTAATTAACGGAATTCAAATGTTAGTTAGCTCAGTTGTTCCAAGCGCAAACCCATGGTGGTTAACCAAACACACAAGCTAGCTAATCTGTTTGTTCACCTTCCAGACTGCCATTGATCGACGAGGTCAAAGGTCACAGACAATGGATGTGGCCGCTATAGTTTAACCAGTGCAGCATCAACGGTGGTCACTTGGTTAAGTTGAAACTGGTCAAAGTTAGTAGGGTATACTGGTCAAATTTCCAACCCAGTTAACTGCATTGTTTGAAATCATTTCAGACACGTTAAATTGCGGCAGTCAACTTTGTTATTCATTAGTGGAACAGTGTTTAGTATGGGCCTTATTCCATAATCGGTGAATATTGAAAAACACACACGTTAACTGGAAATACTAAGACTAACGTTCATTTTGTGTGATGGAACGTTTGTAGCCAGTGAACTACGATAAAGGAAATTTGTTTTGTCCGATCCAATTTCTAGACAATTCAAGAATGAAAAATAACGAAAAGCATCCATTAAATGATCGCGAATGAGTTTTCGGCCAACAGGAGTTAACTGTAACAGTGTTCCCATGTTCCACTTTGCCCAGAATTCAAAAGATGTACGTCGCTCGATGGTGACATTTCGTTGATTCTTTTTATTAGTAGTTGTGCAACAGTAAATTACATATAATTTGCTGGTAGGAATGGCAGTGACCAGCCTTCTGGTTTTACATATGAACTACGGGTTTTAACAGTTCGAAGACTAAAGTGAAGCTTGGGTCAATAGTTTACGCACACGCTTGATCGGACGGTGATTACCGATTAGAACTGCCCAGGAAAACTCGAACGACTTTGTGTTCCGCTTACGCAACAGCACGTCGACACACAACGACCAGGTCATTGACATGGTCGGTTTGCATTACGTGCCATACAGTGGATGACTTCATTGGGCGCACCACCCATTTGGTTATATATTCAATCTTTGTTTGTCGTAGGTACCAGCCTGTTTTGTCGGTCAACACATCACTACGATTGCAAATGAAATGATGGATTTTGTGAAAGACACAGAGGTTCATTTGGCCGAATATGTCGCTAGGGCAGATACGTTTCAGAATGTTTGCCTAATTCCAGGAAATCGACCGAAAATGGTGCGATTCTAAATGTTCACTGTTGCTGAGGGAATTGCTATCCGAATAAGCAACTGATTTGTTCACTTCAAAGCTCATGAGAACACTTAACCTCCTCTGGCTCACAGTCAACCAACCTCACAATATGGAACATTGATTGTTTAACGGCCAACAAACACGCAATTCATAGTCTGTACTTGCCGAATTTTTTACTCGTCCTGGTTGTGGTTCTCATAGTTACTCTGTTGCGGTTGGCCTGGTAGCCCTCTTCACTGCCTTCGTGTTCTCAAGACTTGAGTGCGTACCTTGGAAAGTGTTAAGATACACCTGTGAATATGTCGAGCTACACTTAGTGTTCAGAGTAACAAACAGAGTCCGGCGGAAAAGGACAAACCAGCAAAGGCAAACAGCTTACAATCAGCTATCATGTGATCAACTATGAAAAGCAGATTAAACATGTCTATTTCCTTGCTTCTGTGTACATGTCAATCGACTGGATTTCTCTTGTTATGAATAACGAATTCTCCGGACATCCGTTTTGTGACTAACACCTGCCGTAATATTTCCTCCTGTTCGTTTAAACAAACGAGCGTCCAATAGGAGTTAGAACGTCGATGAACCATTTGGTCAGAATGGGGAGTGTCGTGAAGTTTTGGAATAATTCTTTTTCTGGATAACTGAATTGTCATTCTAAGATCAATATATTTTAAAAGTTTTCATGCGTACAATGGTTAAACTACATGTTGCTTCAAGTTGAACATCACTCACATCTGATTGCAGCCTTAGCATTCATACAGACTGCAGCCAGCCGCATGTTGCTTCCTCGCAATAAGGAGATGCACTTAACCTCTTCTTAAGACACAGCACATCGTGAAACGTGATTGAATACTTACGGACGTTTTTGTCCAGTACTGCTGTCGGTAATCGCACTACCGGTCTCTTTACTATACTTAGACAAGTGTTCGTATTGTCATGTATTCGTGTTACTTGTGAAGTTCTCCTACTTCCAGAAGTTGGTTATTTCGGCTGTCATATTTATGATTGCGTGCAGAAGCAATGTATGCAGTAAGGGATAGTAAGGTAATGTTGTAGCAACTAAGCACTACCGTAAAGTAGAAAGGTACACTGTCCGGCATCAAACAGGTCCGATTGGTAGTGGTGGTTTGTTGAGAGATATTTCTGTCTTCCAAGGCATCCCGCGTTAAACTATCTCAAGACTTTTCTCCCCAAGTGAAATTCAATCCAGAACAATTAACCTGAGACATGCACTGATCGCAGAGAGACCGAAAACTCTACGGAGTTCAGCGAACTTTGACTGGTTGGAGTTTAATCTTCTTGAGTATTTATACCTGACTGTTGTACAAGAACGACGGGTTGGTCATTTTGACAGTAGCGTATAGTGTTAATTTAAGCCACTGTCACTCCTATTAGTATTCAGCCATAAACCTTGCGTCTTACGCAGCGCAACCAGCAGCGCAGCCGGACTCAATCATTGGCGGTTAGATAGTTGTTTTAATCCAACTCCGTGTACTCTCCTAAATACCCTTGGACAGTTGTTTAACTTGCATTCACGTGCCAAAGTTACCACCATCGCCTGAGTTATGTGATCAATTGATACGCGATCGCACATTTCAGCGGTATTTTTTTTAGAAACGAGCCCCCGGCATGTGCTGCGCGGAGAACCAGGATAAAAATTATCGTCTCCGTTAGGAAAAAGGCCACTGTTCGCATTCATAGTTCACAATACCCGCTCAAGTGAAATTGTCTGTTTGATTGTCTTGTTTTGGGGTAAACAGACCAGTTCTGATTGTATTCAATAAAGGCAAGCCAGGATGTCAGCTTTTATTGCTTTTAGCTAACAAATTAATGTAAAATGTCTGCTTGAGTTCGTCGTCTCGGGTTTTCTGCACATACCCTAATGTAGTGATCACACTGAATGGCACGGATGTGACTAAGCACGATAATGCTCTTTCGGTAAAAGTTGACAGAACTGTAGGAGCACTATGAAACGGCGAAGGAACACAATCGGAAAATTCATGCTGCTCATCCTCAAACGGACGCTCTACAACCGGGTTTGGTTTTGTTTGGATTCACTATGTAGTGATGGTTTGAACCAAATATCGAATCGGCAGTCCTCACGTTACAAACCAAAACACGTATCTGCTCAACAGCCAGGCCCGTCCACATCACCTGTGGCGTTCTTGTTAAACATAGGCTGTGTGTGACCTGTTTCCTCTCCTTTAGACTGGATGAACACAGCTAAGCATGAACTACCAGTTATTTTGACTGCAGTCACGACACATGGAAACAGTTCAAGCCCCTCTTCAGATTACCCCTATCTGACGAGTTTAATTGAAGAAGAAACCGAGTGTTTAGTGTCGGTCTTAAGCTGTGTATCATGAAATGTAAAGTTCTGACCCATTGTGGTTTCAGTCAATACAGACTAGCAATCCGAACTGGACTGTCTTCTCACACTAACGGAATGCAAACACGCCAACTGTGGTCAGAATATTTTATCCTGTTGAAAGTCATGTGATCACCTCACACGTTGCGAGTGAGCGATTTCTAGGGACGGGAAATTAACCTACCAGCCATTTCTGTTGGGTTTCCGTTGAACGATAAAATGATAAAATATCTATCAAAACGATGGACTGTGAAGTGAGCGGAACACAGACGGCTGACAACTGGAGAAGTTCGTTCTTTGGATGATATGAAGTAACAACAATTCAATGTTTTTCTTGCCAAGTGTTTTCCTTGCATCTTATGGGTTTAATGGTAGTCTCAAACGCCAACTGAAGGAAAGTGTTAGCCGTTGAGTTAACTCTGGGCTGCGGGCGGACATCGACGGCGGATCTGGGGAATAGTTTCAACAGTCATGATGCATGCCCACATTATGTTAATCAATCAACGCTTTGAAGTATGTGGCAAAATATAAATTGTGACTTGTCTAGTGTCATTCACCGGGTTGCGACAATTCATTGGTTCGCAGTTTGTTCATGGTCTCTGTGTAAGGGGCTACTCCATGTAGTTTTCAAAGGTAAAGAATTCGGAGTACACATCTTTCATAACCTAATCCCTGGCGAACAAATTTGTTCAACAAGGTGGTATATGAGATAGCACAATAAAGCTGATTAGAGATGACGCCGGAACGTATACCAGGTTGTAAAAGAAAACATTTCTGAAGAGTTAGTTTGGTTGTAGAAGGAAAATTGTGATTCCGATGTGTAAATCAAACGTGAAACAAACCCACTGCAACAGGCGGTGATTGGCTAGCCTTGATGTTAGAGATATTGTACCATTGTCCTGAAGGCTACAGTGATTCTAGGCCGGAGTGATATTACGATTGTTTGCATCAAGTCTTCGGTTGGTGTCGTCTGCTGGTGACGTTGTGGCAACAGATTCAAGCAGGGTGTTCTAGACTGGGTCTACCGTAACACTGGCAGAATGCTGTCCACATTTCAGGTGACCTTTCCGATTTCGTAGTTTCAGCGAATAACCTCGAAGATCAAAATTTAGAATAACCGTAAGAATGTGCCTTGGAGGAGACGATGGCCTATGAAGCAATAGGTCTCGCTTAAGGGGGGGGCAACCTTCCGCTTCCTAACTGTAATCAGCACATGCTGAATGACCAATGTGCATAGCTAATCATTTAAAGGGGTTAAATAGAACAAGGTGCATTGAACAACACTTGCCATAGGGCGTAAATGGCTCAAAACGGAAAACACGCAGCTAAACTTGGCTGTATTGGAAATTTACAGCGTGCACATAACGCCTGATGGCTGCTGAGGAAATCTTAAGCCATACAGCAGACAAGAATGGTTTGGTCTTTTATGCAAAGCTGCAAAGAATCAGATAGAAACATTTAAGCAAAAATCATGGCAGCTTCGGGATGAACGCAGAATGATGGTGAACTAACTGGATAAGGAACCATGCCATCCTTATTTGCTTCAGACGGTAAGGCGTAGACTATCAGGATGAAAGTCCTGATAGTCAGTAGTCTGTTTGAGATGCTACAAGTTGGGCGTCACTCACCACTGATCACAGTTGTCTCACTCTCATAGACAGGCCTTCCAGCCCCCTACTGATAAAGGCAGTATTCTGGAAAGTTTCAATTCTGTTAGAGCATATCAGTGTCATTTGCAATGCCTTTTGATCAGGAAGCAACGGGCTCACTTTTGCATTGTACACGGCTTATCCATATGAATCAAGATATTTTATTGGTAATCAGGCACTACTCCTCTAACATGCAATATCACCATCCGCCACAAGACTCAGAATTTTTGGGGGCCCGCTTTCCATTTTGTGACAGTCAAAACAATGGTGTAAATTACAGTGAAGTACACGAAAGTACACTTGGAGACTTACCGCATTGACACGAGACAGTGGTTGAGTCGGCTTTAGAAGAAATCAAACAGACGCTGTGAGCTGATGTCGCTAAAGTACGGATGACTGTATGTTGAGTTCGCACAGACAGATATGTATTTCGGGGCGAATGTACGATAACCGTAGCCTCGGGCGAACAGCATCAGCTAATGGAGATTATATCAACTTCCTCGGTGTCAAGGTCAACAATGCCGAGAATATCTGGAAAAAACAGGTTTTTGAAATTGAACAGGCTAAACTGAGTCGATCGCATGTCGTCAAACGACATCCCGGATTAATTGTGCTGTACTTGACTTTTTGAAAGACCCATCTCCATGTGTATGGAAAGGGGTAAGCGAAGGCAACCGTCAACTGTATCTAAGCTAGACTGGTGCAGACTCCACTGAGTAGTGTCTAATGCAACAAGTAGTAGAAGGCACGCTTGTGCTATATGCGTTTCTGTGCGAATCATCGAACAATAGTTGAAACGCTGATCCCGGTCTAACAATTCGAAGACGGGAATGTAAAGCTCGCTAAAGCAACAGCAGTCTCATCGCAGTATGGGATGAATGAAATTTTGCCGACCAGTAGAACAATCTGTTAATTGAAGAAGTCGACACTGGTACGACTACAAAAGGAGAGAAACTGTTTTGACAAGAGGCCGAATTGTAAATGGTAAATTTTATTTTAGACTGCCTCGACAGATGTGGTGATGAGGATATTGACTAAACCAGTTGGTTACCAAAATTCCTAGTCTTACGTAAGAGAAAGCAGTCTGTTTTATCACCTACGTCAACAAGAATCGAGCTCCTTCGGAATAATGCACTTGTATGTTTTCGTTGTTAGAAAGTTTTCGTCCCTCCCTCTTGAACTTCATGAAGTAGTTCCCCTCTAAACAAAATTAAGACCAACTTTTGAATGTTGCCTTTGATTTGAGGACGACCGCAGGTAATCTGAAATGAAAGACCCGAGTTGCCTACCCAAAGCATACTGGGGAGTCGTATATGGGAGGTCTAGAGGCTGGTTAGCACAATCCTTCCCGGATGGTTTTCGGATAAATGCCCCCCACCGGGATCTACAATGTTGTAGCAGTTTTACAGTTTTGCTAAACAGCTTTTCAAATATGTAAGCAATGTTGGTCTATCTATGCTCCGTTCTCCAGTGGGTTCAGGTCACCAGTAGAGGGCTTGGCTTGAAAAAGAGATTGAGGGTTGGTGAAAGGCACGTTGTCGTTCACGTTCTTCGTGGATTTGTGAATATCGTTCGCTGAAGATCACGAGCGTTCTCAGGTTAATCATTTTAACTGTTCAAGACTTTTATGTCAAGGTGAGGTGGAGTGAACCGAATGGATCATATCTGTTATCCTAGGTCATGAAGTGTTCTACCGTACAGTGTCACAACAGTTCACCTGGCTGTAACTGAAAGTCAATGCCATGTTCTGTTCAGTTTATTAGGAAAAACAAAGAAACATGCAGCCAGAACGCTGAATTGAACATTTGCGTGCGCTCAAAGTTAGAAATTATCGAAACTGACCGCTTAGTTCATCTAGTTTTAACTGTAATATATCGAGTTTCACATAGTCCGTTACTATTTCTGCGCGATATACTGAATTTCAGGAGAGGATGCACCTGTAAACTGATTACAAAATCTATTAAATAACCCTTTAATTGCACAACCTAATCCCACGTAATTACAACGTGTAAAGCCATCTTAATCGACTGTCTCGAGACTAGTTAGGATGCACATGGTCTGTTTTCGACTGACTTAGATCTGACTAACTTGTCTCAGTGAATCGCCTGGGAGTAAACTGGGCCACTGCTGAGTGGAACGAACAAGCAAGCGTAACCAAGCTGAACATCAGTCATCCAATCAGTGACATATGATTAGAAGTGATGATCAAGACAATATAGCAAAACGTGTAACTGTGACCCATACATGCACTTGCGCGGTACAGACACACACGTGTTTGCTATCTAAGCATCAATCAAGACACCACAGTCACTCTTGGACTATAATGCTTTAGTTGCTTTCGAAATTTGATGATATCTGTCACATCAGACTGTCTGTGTGGTCCTGACCACGGGGTTACCAAATACATTTGCTGACAGAGTCAAATGTCTCCATTTAATGGTTATATTTGATCAAGCTTTGAGTGGAGTTGCGTGGTGGCAGTCAACATGCTCGTCCGTATAGAACTCGTCGTCTAGACGAAGGTATAAACTAGTGATGATGACCAGCGGACACGGTATATTTTTCTGCATTCATACCCATGTTACCAATCACAGGTTCTTCGTTCTGCTTGTGTTTAACGCTGCCAAAACTGGTATTATCGGAAACGGCGCGATTCTTCTTGAAGGGTTAATATCTTGTTTCTTCTATCCGTTCCTTCTAAGTGGACTAATGTTAGTTGAAATTCCGGTGGGGATATTGCGATATGTTGACGAAGACAGTGGTAGCTGACACGAGAAACATTGACTCAAAAGGTACCAATGCTAATAATCTTCACTTTCATGGTTTCGGTGTCTGCAAACATGTTTCATTTATAAAGGTGTCCCCTTGTCAAACTTTGGTGTCGACGACGTCGGTCTACTGAACAAGACCACTAATCGGGGCCACTCGATTCCGCTGAGTGCGATAAGCTGACACGATCCACACGGCTGGTTTCGCTGCAGCAAGCCCACGTGATCTGACATTGGTCGCAAATAAGCATAGACACTTCCGACTACGAGTACTGGCTGTGGCCAAATGGGAGATTTTTAGGACCTTGTATGCAAATCACATCCAGGTTTCCATCTAGATGTCAACTGTGTCCGTTGTCCATTAGAACTGTCATATACCGTAACTGGAAACCCCTCTTCACGATTTAGCATCTCTCAACTTCCCATACTTCCAATGGAACTGAACACCACTAGGTATATCAAAGTACTTGTGCTCTACAGCAACCACTTCTAAGTATTCCAAAGCGATGATGGCCGATATGGCGTCCGATATGTGGTAAAACGTTATGTAACGTAATAAGTTTGACCCCAAAATGAATGCTCAAATATGTGTAAACACTTGTGTTCCTCGATAAACAGATTGGGAATAACACAACGTTACGAGCAACTTGTAATACTCTACGTTTCAACCACCTCGGGTGGCCTTCCTTAGGAGTGGTGTCAACGTGTTGAAACGTAGAGTATTACAACTTGCTCGTAGCGTTGTGTTATTCCCAATCTGTTTATCAATAACATGCTAAACACAACGCCCAAACTACTCAACTTCATTTGTACTAAATTTGGTGCGGATATCTTACAACTTGTGTTCCTCGTTTACATACTCCTCCCCCAGTGGATGTCCACATTTCTGTACACAGGCACAGGTTCTGATTAATAACCTGTTGTTCGCCAGTTAGCTTGTTCGCCTGGCTGTTCACTGAGAAGGACGATTAAGCTGACAGCTGTGGTGACTATCCTGTGGGTGAATAACCCATGTTTGATCCGATTTACTTCAGTGGCCTGTAGACGGGATTAGGGTTGTTCCTAGGACAGTGGCTAAATGATCAGATAACTTCGTTTGTCTGATTGACAAACTGAGGAATTGATGACCTATCGGGTGACCTAAGTTTTTCCAGTAATGCCAAACTGAGCGAAACGATGAGAGCATTACTACACAGTGAGTGCCTCTTCACACGAGCGAACATAATGGATGGCCCGGGGTGGGCTTATCCAGTGGAACTATTGTATACTTTCATAGTTATCCAAAGATATCTTATTTGGCGTGAGCCGTAGGTTTCTTCGTTGGCGACTCCGTACACCACGTAGGGTTGATAATACACGGGAGGGAACCGTGTATACAAAGATGACACTCAATCATGAATGTCGCGGCAACTGTTGAGCTTACATAGCAGAAACCAAAGGAAAGAATTTGTTCGTCATATTCAAGTTTCAACAGGCTGTTTTTAAGCTGTCAACTCCTTGGTTCATTCAAAGCTTTTCACATAACTAATCACTCCGCCCTACGGGAGCTCCACAACGACCAGCAAGATGGCAGAAGCAGTATTTGATCGAAGGCAATCTCATTACTGAGGGAAATAACAGAACGAATAATAGTAACGGTAGAAACAATATTATAGAAGTGAAACAGAAATTGACAGCCTTCAACACTAATATCATAATTGCGGTGATTTAAACAGCATATGCGTGTGTACCTAAGTAGCAGGGCGACTGTTAACAGTCTGCCGCAATAGGACGTCAAATCTTCGCTTGCTCTCGCCCCAGATTTGCTGGAGTTGCAGAGGGCGATTGGTCAACTGCGCAACGGGCAGGCTGCAAGCGAGGATCGGCTGCCAGGTGAGATCCTGAAGTATGGTGGTCCAGCGTTGGAACGCGCTTTGCTCCAGCTGGTTTACTCCATTTGGAAGCACGAGGTGATGCCGCAAGACTTCGAGGACGCCATTATCGTACCCTTGTTCAAAGGCAATGGTAGCAAGCAATGCACCGACAGCTACCGAGGTATCAGCCTTTTGAGCTGTGCAGGCAAGGTACTTGCCAGAATCCTCCTGAACCGACTGAATGCAAACGTTCTGGAGGTGAATGTTCCCGAGGAGCACTGTGGATTCCGGGCTAGTCGGAGTACTATCGACCTGGTGTTAGCTGCTCGACAGCTTCAGGAGAAGTGCCGGGAACGGAATCAGCCCCTGTGTGCCTTGTTCGTGGACTTCACCAAGGCGTTCGATTCCATGAACCGCGAGGCGCTGTGGACGGTGTTTGGTAAGTTTGGATGTCCAGGTAAGATCGTCAATATGGTTAGATTGTTGCGTGTGGGCATGAAGGCGAAGGTGCAGTCGTGTGGATCGACCTTTGATGATTTCGACATTGTCACTGGCGTGAAGCAGGGTTGTGTTCTAGCCCCAGCCCTATTTAGCTTATATTTGACTGCGATCGTAACAGTTGCTTTTCAGAACTCTGGAGAGGATGGCGCCGAGTTGGAGTACCGGACGGACGGGTGCCTATTAAATATCCGACGTTTTGGCGCCACAACCCGGCTACAAACCTCAAGGATGCGCATGCTTCTGTTCGCAGATGACAGTGCCTTGCTAGCGCACAGTGAAGAAGAGCTGCAACGT